>CM064884.1:2265260-2723060 GCA_003313485.2 Penstemon barbatus
ACTTCTACAGTTCTACCATATAGGGTTTAAAATAACTATTTTTGGAAAAATCCCAATCCCGAAAATCCAATACTTATTGAGAAACCGAAATATCAAGATCAAATCAATTCATTTGGGTAGTAAAAATCAAAACCAAAATCCCGTCCCGGCCCACCCCTAAAATTAATACTTGTCTATATACTTTTGTGTAAATACTATTGCTAAAAATTAATAAGCCTTTGTCAATAGCCTTCTCTTGTGCAATTATCAAAATTTTCACTATTGCTAATTTGCTACATAATTTTTTAAATATTCTGCTGTATCATTTTGTGCAATCACGATCTTTTTTAATCATATATAAATCAAAATTTTCACTTTTGGTACATTATTATTTACATTTCTGGCCTCTAATGTAAATTTATTAATACATTTTCATTAGTTATTATATTAATTATCTAAATCAATAATACAATATTATTATTCATAACAATACTATTATAATCATCATATCAATAATTACACTATATTATATTTTCTCCGTTTTAAATTAATTGATTTTCACACAGATTAAAAAATACAATAATTAGTCATTTTCTTAATATAAAAATAAAAAATGTCCTTTTAATCATTGATTTAATTAATATCATTATTCTTTGTGCACTATACTTTATTATTGTGTAAACCTAAAAGTAAGGAAGGATAAAATTGAAAAAAAAAATGTATTGGGAAACTAAACATGACAACTAATTTAAAACTTGAAAATTTTAAAAATATGTGCCAATTAATTTTAAACCGACCGGTTGGACCACGAACCGGAGCCTGGTCCGGTCCGGTTTACCTCCTAAAACAAGTTACTCTAAAACCCAGTTTGAACCGGGTTGAACCGGTCCGAAACCGTCGAATCGGTATGGACCGGTTCAACCCGGTTTTGAATTTTTTTTTTTAAATTTTTTTAATGTAAAAAATTCTTGTAAAAGTTGGGATTTGAACACCTAACCTTTAAAATGAAACATGACTTCCTTACCATTTGAGCTACATCACTTTTGTTAAATTTTTAATACAAATTAAAATTTATAAATTATAAAAACTTGTAGGCAAATTCATTTAAAAATTAGATAATTAATTCAAATAAATATTTTACACATTATGAATGAAAATTAAAATAATAAGTTTTTATTAAAATTTATTCTATAAAATATTTAATTTCAATATTATTTTTAGGATAAAGAGTCAAATCGATATAATATGCAAGTTTGACTTTGAATATTAGACTTTTATACATAACCATATTTTAAAATTTATGAATTTCTTAGTTTGTTGTATTTTTAACTTACACTTTTAAACTTTTATAAAGAAATATAATCATTTATATGAGCATACAAATTAGTACCATATTATCATTATGATATAAGTTAGATAAATAGTAGTATATGATTAATTTTCATATAATATAACAAATTTTATATTTATAATAAATTGTAGGATAATATTTAAATTTTACACACATTACATATATTTTAAAATTAAATATATTTATTATATTATTATGACGTCATCCGGTTCGACCAGTGGTTCGACCGATTCGACCAGTAAAACCAGTAACCAGTTGGCTCACCGGTTCACTGTCCGGTCCGGTTCTGAGAACATTGGTATTAGGACATTTCCTATGAAGAGGAGGAGGGGGAGGTTGGAGTGAGGGGGGTGCAAAGTATATTTTTTTATTCAAGGGATGGAAAAGGCAATATTGCCTTGAAGGGGTTGAATGCAATCCTGGGGTGCCCATTGCCTCACACATCGATCTAAAGCACTCGCTAAGCAGACGAGTGCAACACACTAGCCCGCCCAGCAGTAGGTGGGTTAGCCACCTGCTCTACCCTTCAATTTTTATAATTTAATAAAAACTCCTTTTTTAAAATTTATTAAAATACCTTATTAAATGAAATGTCTGTTATTTAATTTTAGTTTTAGTTAATTTGTGTATTATTTCTAAAAACTTAATTTAGTTGTGGTGGCTTAGCTATCGGCTTATACACTTCACACAAGATCATCGATGGTTATTCAGCCTCTATTTTTATCAAGGCGTGGGCAGCCATCGCAAGTGGTTCTTCAGAAAAAATACACCCATCATTTATTTGGCCATCGATTTTTCCTCCCAATCATGCCCTTCCTAAAACCACAACACTTATGATGTTACCAATGTTTAAAAAACATAACAAAATCGTCACCAAGCGATTTATGTTTCGTGCTTCATCCATCGCAAGCTTGGAAAAAAGAGTGGGGGGCCTATTTTCTCGCGTGATAGCTGTGACAGGACTTATATGGAAATGTGTGATGGCTGCCTCTAAAGGCCGGTCTTCTTCTTTGGCGTTTTCAGTCAACATAAGGCAGAAAATAAGTTCACCACCTTTTCCACCTTATGCAATCGGGAACATCATATGGACTACTGCTCGTAATAATTCTCCTACTAAATTCAATGCAGATGATGATTTGGATTTTGGTTCCATTGCACGACGCTTGAAGGATTCTATCGATTATGTTGACAGCGAGCTCGTTGACAAAATTAAAGGAGAAGAGTGGTCATTAAAAGTGGAAGAGTGTGTTAATGAGTTGAAAGTGTTTCACTCTCAAGAAAATACTAAGTATATGACGGTAACAAGCGTGTGTAATGGTAGGATGTATGAAAGCGATTTTGGGTGGGGAAAGCCAATATGGATAAGTATTGGCAATGCGAATACAGATATTCCTTTCCTTGATAATTTAGTGTTGTTGTGGGACACTAGATCCGGAAAAAGTATTGAAGCATGGGTGACTTTAAGCGAAGAAGAGATGATTGTTGTTGAAAATGATCCAGAACTACTTGCTTTTGCATCAGTAAATCCGAGTCCTCTTGAAATCGATGATTGATTTGATACTACAATGTTCCATGTTAGATCGTGTTTTCATTTTTGGCCAGTGAGTTGCTTGCCTAATGTCACTCATTTTTTTTCACTTTTTAAAAGAACAGTGGATTCTATACAAATAAAAATTTCAGTGTATAAATCTCGTGAGTATCTTACATTTATCCTTCCCTGTAGATTCATCTTTTCAAACATGTAAAATAATCATGGGATTGATTTTCAAAACAGCAAGATTAGAGACCAGCAAAGAAGGAAAGTATTGTGCTTATTTCCTCCTGATTGTGAACTTCACGAGCCGAACCTGCCTATGTGATCAGGCTCGACTCGAGAATTCGGTCGAACCTAGATTCGGCAAGGAATCGAATGAGTTCGGTCAAGCATGTGCCGAGCCAAGTCCGAACCAAGTATCGAGTTACTCGGTTCGACTTTCACCCCTACATACTATGGTGCAAAGTGTCAATAAACTGTATTTCCAAAATGCGAAGTGCCAAAACATTCAAGTGGGGGTTCAAATGACGAAACCCTATATTTTCAGGGTGAAAAATGCCAAAAATCCAATTTTACTGTATTATTCAAATTGAATGAACGGAAAAAGAAAAAAAATTGAATGAACGGGAAAAAAAATTGATCTCAAATGCTAAGTACAATAGAATGGAGTCATATGCTACTATGCTAGGATTGGGAATTCGCAATATCGATTCATTTATAGATGGACGTAAACAAAAATTATATAGTCCCTCGATCTGATTCTGCCTCTTTCCTTTTAGTACCACTGATGAATTAGATAACATAACAGAATTGTCACAAGGCGATTTGTGTTACATGCTTCATCTATCGCGAACTTGAAAAAGAAAAAGAGAATCGGGGCCCCAATTACCCGGCCGTGTGATGGATGTAAATGTGTGATGGCAAGGTCGATTTAATTCATCTTTGGCATAACATAAGGCCAAAATTAAGTTCGCAATCGAACATTTTATGGACTACTGTTCGTAATAATACTCTAGTAGTAGTAGTCAGTGAACAGTGACTGAACTAGTAAATTAGATCTGATTTTTTTTACAATCATAATAAAATACATCAACACCACATAGTACTTGGCATAATTGAGATCAAAGCAGACCACCACATTCTTAGCCATGCACACAAAAAGGAGTGACCTAAGACAGAGTGAAGCCGCTTAAATTAAGTGGACAATCAAGGCGTGCATTGGCAAAGGAAGCGCTGTGAAATATAATGATCTTAATATATTGAAGGGAACGAGACACTGATCCCACATTGACTGTACAAAATTCTAATGTGAGGTTTACGCTATTCCAAAGTCCACAACTAATGAACAACTTAAACGATGCAAACTAACAAGACCTCTCCTTCATCACTAATTTACGTCTATGCTGTTGCTTCCAAAGAAAAAACATAATGCCATTTTACAACCGTCGAGTGGAAACAGATCAAAAAGCTAATTGATCTATGCACGTATTCTTCGAAAACGGGAAACCTTCATCTAAAGAACCAGAGTGGAGAAGCATCAACAAGCTAGTTGATCTCTGTAGGATATGATTTCTTCGAAAATAGGGAGTCTTCTTGATCTATTACGGGTGGTCCAGTGGTTCATTAACTGGTCAAGACCATCAATAAAAGCATCCTCAAAACTTGTATCCAAACAAGGGATAGTATTTGTCAACCCAGATTTAAACGACTTTAATTCCTTTAGAAGCTCTTCAGAACGACTCCTTGACTTAGGATCATCTGAACCCGGAAGTTTGCCTTGCAATATCTCTTCAAGAACCGATCTTGCTTCAACGTACCTTTCTTGTTTTATAAGGCACAGACACAAATTGCATGCTTTGTTTGCATCAGGGTCTATTTGCTGCGCCTTTTTATAAACAACTTCAGCTGCCGTGTAGTTCTTTTGCTGCATATATGTCCAACCCAAGTTCCCCTGCAATATTGTTGTAATAAATATGAGAGGTAATTCAAGCATGCTTCTAGTGGGTGACAATACTAAACATAATCTTGTTTTCCAGGTGAGGAATTATAAATCCATGTGGCATGTAATTTCAAAGTGAAATGCAAAAATAACCCTTATCTTTGTCTAATTATAAAATAAAAAAAAAACCCATGTGATAATTTTTTATTAGCAAAGAAAAAAAACCTCCCAAACCAAAATAACAATAATACCCCACCAAAGGATGCAAAAACACACATTTTCACCTAAAACCATGGCAATAATCCCCCAGTTAAGTTTGAAAGTTGACAATAATCCCCCTTGTTCACTTAAAAAAATGATAATAACCTCCCTATGATTTATGAGGAAATTCAAATGGGTTTCTTTGCTAGAACCGGGGGGGGGGGGGGGGGGGGTGTTTGCTAATAAAAATAACACATGGTTATTTTTTTATCAAAGTTCATTCTTTGATCCTTTTTTAAGCTTGATTATAAAATATCAAGCTACTCGAGCTTGACTCAAGCTCCACTCTTGGTCTAGAAATTCAAACCAATCTGAAACACAATCCCAACCTCAGATATAAAACGAAGTTTTAACAACATATTGTTAAACTAAACTCGACTCATTTACACTTATATCTATCATAGATTTTTGCAAAGGGATATCATAACTTGTTATATGAAGAAAAGTCGAAGCATAGTAAAAACTAGGTAATAGTAGTTGAGGGTAGAATTTACGGGTGTACCAGTATTCTCGACGTCTCTTGTTTAACCGTAACTTGGAACTTCTTTCCATGTGAACGAGCTGTCTTCGTAGGTTTCCCGTTAAATAATTCTCCTTCACAAATCATCCTTAACTTCTGCTTCAGAAGTTCAATTTGTTCATCCAGTTTACCACATTTCTGTAGAATACATAAATCCACTCAAATCATTTAATTAGGACGAAAATCGAGTAGAAAAACGAAATGGACGACATGATATCAAGTAGTGATTGTACCTTGTATAAATCAATAAGGACATTATCAAGTGATTCTTGAGCTTCTTTGGAGCATAGTTTTCTGAAGGAATTTATAGCTTCAATTGCTTCTTCAGCTCTATCTTGTTGTTTCATAACCACTGCCATATCTTTAAGTGCACTATCTACTCTGTCTCCACAATTTATTGCCTTCCAAAATAACACTATTGCAGCTTCTGGATCCTTCTCAACCAGCTAATTTTTTCACATAGAAACAAAAGTACAAACTCAATAACTAAAGAATTAAAAAGGGAATGCCATAGACATGATAAAATATTCAAATCTAGCCTAACCACCAACTATCTTTGACAAATCTTTAAATTAACAGAAACCAAGATGTAATTAATTATTCACACTGTGTCAGCTATATAATTAGGTTAATAAATAAGATTAGCTAAATTATCAGCTAAAAAAATCAGAAGGCCGAAAATGTGATTTTAATTAACTATGCAGCAGCAGGTGACAAAATTATGAAAAATAAGGAAATAAAACAAAATAATAAAACATAAAAAGATAAATTACAAACTTGGAAATATTTGGCTCTGACATAAGGACTGTCACCAGGGGGGAGTTTATGAATGACATGAAAAGTCTCTGTTTTTCTTGGACTGCTAATGATACTATTGTTCTTCATTTTGTTTTAAGGTTAATTTTTTAGGTACAGAAAGAGAAAAATGAAATTATGTGTTGGTCTGAGAAATTGATGAGAGAGGTGGAGATTTAGCTATGAGTTTCCAATGGGGGAAAGAATAGAAGAAAACAAAGTCAGAGGTTTGGTTATAAAAGTGGGATCTTTGGATGGAATGAACCTGGACGTGGGTATGGCTAGGTTCTTGAGTTGATGGATTATCTCGTGGTCGAAAGATCACTTGTCTTTATTTTGATTTGCTCACGTAATTTTGCAATTTTTTAATTTTCTTAATGGACAATTATCATCTTGCCCCTCCAAGATTTCGTCCTAAAATTTCATTTAAAGCTATCCAAGTAGGTTTCAGAGGGCGTAATTGTCATTTTAATTTCTTAACACGAAAGTTTTAAAACCTTTTTTTTTTCTTGAGAATCGAAAGTTTAAAACTTTTAAGAATCTAAAAAATCCTTAGGGAATAATGCATGATCTTTTTAAGAAGTTAAATAACTACTTTAAGGATCCGTTTATTTGACAAGAATTTTTAGGAATGTGATTGCTAGGAATATAAGTCAATTATATTGTTTGGGTAACACTCGAAATTTCCGGAAGTAATGTAACAAATTCTTTCAAATGTTTAAAAACTTAAGGAATGAAATCCATTTTTAATGTTAACAAAAATATTCCATTTATATATTATTATAAATGATTTATGAGATTTTTTAATTAAAATTTTAATTCAACTTTTTTTACCTAACCAATAATCATTTAATATTTTTGACATTTATATTAATTTTTCAGGCTTAATGAAATGGTAAAAAATATTTTATGGTAAGTTAATTTTTTTAAAGACTTCAAATATTATTTTGTAATTATTAAAACTTTGATCATGTAATTCACATAATTTCTAGGAGTGTAAGTAATTATTCTTAATGTTGATTAAATATATAATATACTTACCATACATCAAAATTTATATCATTGTTAATTAGTAAGATGATTTTTAGGGTAAATCGAACAAAATTGAGGTCCAATTAGTAGTTAAATCGGTTTCGGTTTGATTTTAAAAACACATACTGATGCATATAATCAGAATTTATTAGTATAAGAATTATTTATTAGAGAAAAAATATGTAATTAGAATTATGATAGTGTTTGAACGAATTTTTTAAAAAAATATATTGAATTTATTCTATATAAAAGTAACAACTAGACATGTTTTATTTATTGGGCCTAATATGACAAACAAAACGCTCCTGACATTTCTTTATAGTTTACAATTTCTATAAGGGGGCTTCATCCTCCAATTTCAATAATGAAGATGGGCCTGGGATCTGCAAATGAAGTTCTAAGTGGACCAGTATATCGCACTATGTATGCCTCTGGATAAAGTTAGATTATCCGACATGCTAAATTTTACAAAATTGAGATTAAAGACCAAATTTATTATAGGAATACAATGTATATTATATTTAAAAGATTAACTGCAAGGGTGTAGATGAAACTTAGAATAATTCTCTTTTGTAGTTATTAAACTTGAAGGATGTATCGATAATATCACTAAATCTAATTGGGTGTAAATGTAATCACCCCTAATTAAAAACATCTTCACCTGATTTCATCTCTGGTTGTTTTGAATAAAACTCATTTAAAATTAATTAAAAATAAGCATAAATAATCTTAAATTTGATAAAAAGAAAATCATATAAGCTTCAAGATTATGATATACGGATACTTCAAAAAATTATATAATACAATATCAAATATTTTTCGAATACTCGTGTAATACGTAATTGTTCACTAAATAATTAGCCAACCAAAATCGAAATAAAAAAATAAATTACGAAAATTTAATAATATCACTGTTCACTAAATAATTAGCCATAATTCTGTACAGTGTAGCTCACTTAATTTTCCCCACTCCTATCTTCTCCATTTGCGCCGCTTTTGGTTCTTCGCAACAAATATGAGAAATTAAATTGCGCCTGCATGGACAACTCAACTGGTCTCAGAAGTGGAATTTAGAACAAGAGACCAAGATCGAACCTCACAAGTGGCAGTGCGGGAGCAACTTCTCAAAAAATGAGGGGGGCTCCTTGTGCGCAGTGAGCAACTGGTCCCAGTCTCTGTTACCTGTTGAGTCACCATGATTTACCTCCTCTCATAATCCCGTCGGGCAGGGGGTGAGGGACGCCTGGGGTGAGCGATTTCACCTTTTGGAACAAGAGAAATTAAATTGATTTTTGAGAATTGAGACTAGAGAGATTAATTTCATTAATATTGGTAGTTTTCTTCAATCTTCCCCCAATCAATTTTCTCTCATTAATTTTTAAGTAACTTTTGTAGCACTTAAAATAAATTAGAGCTCATAAAATAGAAATCAAGATAATTAGAAAGATACTTGCTTGATGGATATAGATTATTATAAATCAGACATAAAATAATTACCAATTAATTTAGTCATAAAATTTTGTAATATTAATTCTAGAATTAAAAAAAATAGAAAAATATTAGCAAATTTTATAATAATAGTTCCGAAACAATAATATATACTTTAGATTAGCTCCTTAGTTTTAATACTTTGTTTTCATTGATTTTTTTAGTATCAACTGTTTTTACACTATTACTTTTTTTATGTTCACTATTCAATTATCAAAAAGCAAAGATATTATTATGTGAGACATAAGAGATATTTTATTTGTCAAATTAAAATAGAATTTGTGTAGATTTTTTTAAAGTTAAGCAATCTGTTGTTAGTTTAATTTTGGGAGAATAGTTTTGAAAAATTGAAAGTATAAAACTATTTTAAAAAATCATTTATGTTTTTTTTGTATAATTATTTATGTTGTTTGTCTGACTTTCTAATAGAATATCAAACTATTCTCGATGAGAAAAGAAAGACCAAAACTTAAAGTAGAAAAGATGTTCGAATTATCGAAATTCTAAGAAATATATAAATCTATAATTTCAACAAACTTCAGGGCATATTCATTGATGAAGTGGGAGGGAAGTCCATGGGGAAGGGGATGGAAAATGAAACTTTATGATGCAAGAGGAATAAATTTTGGGACATGAAGAGGTGGTTAACCACGACTTGAAATGGTAGGGCGGTAAGAGTCCAGACCGCCCCACCCACTTCATTAATAGGATGCGCAATGCATCAAACCCCATTTTTTTTCTTTATGTATAATTTAATTATTAATAGGGAAAATTAATAAAAAAAATAAATCTTTACCTTAATTTTATTTTATTTATTCTATAATTTGTGCTTTTAATTAATGAACTTAATATTAATTTTATTTTATTACTTGAAATCGAGTAACTTTATAGACATTGTTAAATTTATTAATTGTTATTATTATCTAGCTCTATTATTATTAATTTTATTAAGTGAGACTGGAAAAATATGAGAATTGAAATTAATTAAAAATATAACTAAAATTGATTTATGGATTAAATAAAATTATATGTTACATAATTTATTAGTATTAATGTCAATGTTAAATTTCTTATTATTAATGACAATGTTTAATTTACTATTATTATAATTATTCATTATTATTTTTATTTGTTATTATATTATTATTATTAAAATTATATAATTATTATTATATTTTTTTTTAAGCGAGAGCCGAAAAATATGAAAATTGGAATTAAATGCAATGATAAGATTAAATATTTGAAGATGACTATAAAATAAAGAATCTAAAAGAGAAAGGGAAATCTGAGCTGAATGAAAATATAAGGAAAAGGCCGAAAGTTCATCCTCAATAAAGATAGCCTCGGTAATTAACTATTCCTATTTATCCGTAATCTGGTACAAAAATCAAACGAGCAAGACAAAAATCAAAGGAGCAGGTCAAAAATCTAGTAGTACTCCTATAATAATTTAAAATTCATCACCTAATACATATTTCATGATTGGATGATCCACATTGTTTTGGTGATGAATGATTGGATGATCCACATGATGGTTACAGCATTTACTATTAAGCGTTGATCAAATGAAGCTGTCCCCATCCTATGAATAGTTAAACTTAATGATAATTTGATTAAAATAAATGATCTTAATATTTAAGTTGCTAGGTTTTCTCTCTCTCTTTTGATTGATATGAGATACCCATTCATCCATTTTCTTTTGTCACTCATTTTACTTTTAGTATATATTGTTTTGAAGCTAAAAGGTTAGAGTTGAAAAACTAAAAAAATTAAACACTTTAACTATTATACTGTTATAAATAGTGGTTCAAAATTAATTGTGTAAATCATTATTTTATGCAAAATGATAGTTATGCAAAAAATAAATTTATACCGGGAAGTATCAAAAAGAAAATATGATTAAAAATTAAAGGATATAAGAAATCTTTATTCTAAAACCAAATATATATGTTTTATATAGAGTGAATAGCAAATTAATTTTCCGTGTTATTTTAATTAACAATTAAACTCTATGTGATCAATAAAAGGATAAAAATACTTCTATGTATTTTTATAAAAGGAAAAACACTGCCTCTCTCTTGATTTTCATATTTTTACAAGGGGGTAAAATGCTCATTATGCAATACCGCATGGAGTTAAATGTCCATTTACGCATATCACAAGAAGGTAAATTATATTTTTTTTTTATAATTCATGTGTCCTTAAGCTTGCACTAGACTAATCATAGATCTTTAGAACCCTTACGCATACCTCATGGGATAAATTAATGTGAATATTTTGTCAATTGTAAGGTTAAATTGATTATTTTTAATATGAAATGAAGTCTCAGTCATATTATAGCGTGTGTGCAACACCTCCACTAGCAAAGAAATAAATTGTTCATTATTTCATTTCATAGAGAAATAAATTCTCTAATTTCATATCACAAGTAAATAAATTGTTCATTAAACATATCACAGGGAGATTAATTGTCAAAAGAATGAACATGTGTTTCGATAGAATCATATATGGATTGAAGGACCATTCATGAATTTTACTCCTGTATTTTGCCACCTTAAGGTAGCGGTATATGCTTCACGACAACCTAATTATTATAGCCTTAGGGGAAAAAAATGTTGCAGTGGTTTGGTGACAATAACTTTTGTCATCTTTATAACTAATCGAGTACATAATTAGAACAATCATTTTTAATGAAATTATTATGGTGTCAACATGTGATTGGTTTAGACTATAGTGGAATATATCAATTAATACAAAACTCAAACTCAAATTCAAATATTTATTGAGAAAGATTCTCACTTAATATGTCCAATGTGCTTCAAAATTGATTAAACCCCATGAACAATTTTTTTTATTTTTTTATTTTTATTGAATAAGTGTCATTTGATAGATTTAAACAATGATCAATTTACCTTTTTTCCTATCCTTGTTAATAGAATATTAGTTATTATACAACAAACTAGCTTTTTACTAATTATAAAGAAAGTACATATTATTATTTTTGTTATTGTTTAAACATCATAGAACTGAATATAAACAAGAATTTCTATTCTAATAAAGTTGGACATGATTAGCAGCCCAACTTGTACTTTTAATTTCTAAACAATTTTCGCTATAGAAAATATGTCTGCATACAAGCTTTATTTCTGGTCGTATTTTATAAAGAGCTTTTTTGTCCAATGAATTTATTAAGAGTTCTACCTACCTTAAACGTTCGCTGCACATGTAGGCCCGTAATTGTAGCTATAATTTATGAAGAGTCTAACTTTGAAGTTAGTAATTTAATTGAAAAGTCTTTCACTACAAAACTGGCAGGTATGGTCAAGACAATTGGAGACCCTAGTCGAATTCTAAATTTTGGGGCTCTTTGTTATTAGAAAAAAAAAATTAAATTATTTTTTAAAAGCAAAAGTACTAATTAAATATTGGCATATTATTTTTAAGATAAATAATTAAAAAAACAAATTCACTTAATTTTTAAAAGATTCAATCGTAATTTTTTTATAAATTTTAATTTTGAAAGTATTATTTTAGCCAAAGCAAATTTTAGATGTATATGTACATTCTTAGCTCTATTTTATTCTTTTTCAAATATTATATATAATTAATTGCTTTACTTTATTTTATTCCGTCATATTAATACAGGGGATAAATTGGCATTGCAAAACTTATCATACCACAGAGAAGGGGATAATTAAATTGTCATATTATCATAACACAGAGTGAGTAAAGTGCCACATATAAAATATAAGTGAAGCAAGCATATGTGAAATTTTTAGAAGAATAGGTGAGGGTAAAGTAAAATTACCATGAATTAACTCTGTTATAATATATACTCAAGCCAACCTGCCTTGCACTACAAGAAAAATGGGCTTCACCTACGACATATTTCGTTGGTGAAGCCTTAATTTCCGTTGGTATTCATGCGTAGCGACGCTTTTTTTCCGTTAGTTGATCCGTAGGTGAAGGCCCCGTAGGTAAATGAAGCAACGGTTTTTTTTTCCGTTGGTAAATGTTGCAACTGTTTGTTTTTGTTGGTATTTTTGTTGGAAAAAGCGTCGGATGAACGATCGGGCCCGATTATTTTTTGCGACAATTTTGTTGTTGGAAATTCGTAGGAAAGTTACTAACTGATTTCCAACGGCATAAATATGTCGGTATTTTGTCGCCAATCGGTTGGAATCATTCTGACGGATTTAGCATTGAAATGTTTCCGTTAGTTTATTTGTCACTAATTTGAAGGAAATCAGTTGGAACCTAGTGACAACTTATTTGTTGCTGATTTCGTTACTAGCAATCGGGTCGGAGCAAAAAATTGAACCTCGACTTATAATTGACTGAGTCGTTCTTGAGCGCGCCTGAGTCTGACCCGGGCGCATAGGTCTCATCTGGGCTTGGCTGAGGCGCCTAGGCCATGCTTGGTTTTTGTTGCTGATTCCGTTACTAGCAATCAGGTCGAAGCAAAAAATTGATCCTCGACTTAGCATTGATTGAGTCGTTCCTGGGCGCGCCTGAGGCTGACCCAGGTGTCTAGGTCTCGCCTAAGCTTGACTGAGGCGCCTAGGCCATGCTTGGTGCCTAGGCGCAAGGGCCACTCATGGGGCTGCCCCGGGCGCCTCTGTATCGCCTGGGCTTGGCCTAGGCGCCAATGCCACTCATGGGACTGCCTCGAGCTCGCCTGGGCTTGGCCTAGGCGCCTAGGTCACGTCCGGGTTTTGCCTGGGCCACTCATGGGGTTGCCTCGGATGCCTAGGTCTCGCTTGGGCTTGGCCTGGGCAATGTGCGCCCGGGCGACGCCTGGGCGACTAGGCAATGTAATTTTAAGTTACTTGTTGAATGTGGGATTTGAACCCTTGACTTCACATATACATATTAAAGGATCAAACCAGTTGAGCTGGACAACTTTATTGTATTTTCGTTTGACAATTATATATATGAGCCAACTAATAGTTTATTTCACCAAGTTTTCATCGATTTAAATCATTTTTAACCGTTGACCCATTTCCCACCGATTTCATCTGTTTTATCATTAATTTCATCGATTGTAATTTTTTTTATTGATTTAACCCGTTTTGTTCACAAATTTCAGCGATTTAAACTGTTTTGGACCAACTTAACTCATTTTTTCACCAATCTCATAAGTTTTTTCTTCAATTTCATCGATTGAACCCATTTTTTCATTGATTTCACCCATTTTTTCCCCAATTTTATTGATTTAATTATTTTTTTATCGATATAACTAGTTTTTCCCCTTAATTTCAATCGTTTTGACCAATTTAACTAGTTTTTCCACCATTTTCATTCTCTTTTTACTAATTTAATCAAATTTAACCGTATTCACCCATTTTTCATCGACTTCACTTATTTTTAACTAAGTTAGCTGATTCAACATGTTTCAAAACAATTAAATTTTTTTTTTTCGATTTCATTCATTTTTTTTACGAATTTGATCAAATTTACATGTTTCTGATAGGTTAAACTCATTTTAAATCGAATTCACCAATTTTTTTCTTCAATTTAACTGAAATCACCTGTTTTCAATGACTTAACCCATTTTCACCATTTTCCCACCAATTTACAGATATACACATTTTTTCGCCGAGTATCTTGTTTTTTCACTAATTTTATCGAAGTGTAAAATCAGTGAAAATATATAAAATTTATGAATCGATAAAAAATTGTTAATCCATTGGAAAATGAATTTAATCAATGAAAATATTCGGGAAACATATTTCTATCGTTGGTATTGTCGCTATTCAGTTACACATTTGTTACTAGAGCTAAATAGCAACGGAAGTTTCCGTTGGAACAATTTCATCGCTGTGGATAACTTTTTCCTACAACTTAACAACCAAATTCCTATGAAAAATATTGTTTCCCAATTTTTTGTTGGTTATTATTCGTTATTATTGGTGGAACATATTTTTGTTGATGGTTCTGTCGCTGTTCAGTTACTAAAATCTAAATAGTGACGGATAATTTTCTGTTGGAATGATTTCGTCGCTTTGGATAAATTTTTCCGACATCTTAACAACTGAATTCCTACGAAAAATATTTTTTCCCAATTTTTCGTTGGTTATTATTCGTTATTATTGGCGGAACATATTTATGTTGATGGTTCCGTCGCTGTTCAGTTACTAAAATCTAAATAGCGACGGATAATTTTTCGTTGGAATGATTTCGTCGCTATGGATAAAATTTTTCCTACAACTTAACAACTGAATTCCTACGAAAAATATTTTTTCCCAATTTTTTGTTGGTTATTTGTCGTTATTATTAGCGGAACATATTTTTGTTGATGGTTTTGTCGCTGTTCAGTTACTAAAATCTAAATAGCGACGGATAATTTTCCGTTGGAGTGATTTCGTTGCTATGAATAACTTTTCCCTACAACTTAACAACCGAATTCCTACAAAAAATAATTTTGTCGACATTCCCTCGGTAATTTGTCGCTATTATTGAAGGTAGATTTTCTAATTGAAATTATGTTGGTATTTGGTTACTAATCCGTCACTAATAGCGACAGATTTATTTTCGTTGGAATCAGGTCGTAGGTGAAGCCCCTTTTTTTTGTAGTGTTGGTCATAAAATATTATAATCCTAAAAGTTGTAAGATATAATAGTATTTCCTACTATATAGTATAGATTATAGAGTAGGAAGAGTAGAGAAATTGCAGGAGCAACAAACTGAAAGTTTATTAGGTACCCCTCAATCAAAATCAATATATTTTTCTGTCTCCAAATTAAAAAATTGATCTTTTCTTCTCCAACTTGATCGATCGATCTGATATGGAAATAGCCGACTATGTTCTTTCCATTGGGCTGGAAACACTAAGAGAAGTATTGATAGAAGAAGCCAGGTTCTTATCCAGGGTCAACGATCAAGTCGAACAAGTTAGCAGAGAACTCAAAACAATTCATTGCTTCTTGAGAGATGTAGATGGAAGGCAAAATATAAACCAATTCGAGTTGGAACGCAACTGGGTGAACGAGCTCAAAGAATTAGCCAACAAAGCTGAAAATCTACTCGAAAGATATGCAGTTGAAGTTGCATCAACAAGACAAGGAAACCTTAAAAAATTGGTCAAAAAATATGTTGTCTGTGGTGAATTGTCAAGTCTACACGAGATTGGGAAAGAAGCTGAAGTCATCAGATCCAGCATGAATGAGCTCAGCAAATGGTTGACAGCAATGACACAATCATCAAACGCGGTGGAAGATCATGATCCTCAGGTGATACAATACCAGTACAACATTTTCATGATTTAAAGTTTTAGAATAACACCATTATAATATTTTGATGATTAATCTACCTACTAATTTGTGAGGAAAAGAGGAAAGAATAACTATCTAGCAAGAAGTTTAAAAAGGAAATTACATAGATTTTTTCTTAATCAACTAAAATAAATGTAGAAGTTTTTTACCAATTAATTGTGAATAATAAATATTGTGGGATTTATTTTCAATTACATGATTCAATATTTATCGTGTAAGTTAAATATTGACTATTGTGTGGCTTTTCAGTCCTCTATTTATTTCTATTGATGCAGTATAGGCATTTTTTTTTTTTTTAATGTTTCTTTGTTAAGAGTTTTCTTGATTTTGACATTATTTTCTTTGAGGCAGGTTCATGCATACGAGCGAATGAATAGAGTATACAACTATACTTTAGATTCATGTGGACCGGCATATATAACAGTTGGAGATGGGGGAAATATCAAGAAAGTTGATGTTGATCATGCAGATGAACCTGGAAAATGTCCTCCTTCTGGTGATAACGTACCTGAATTTGGAGGGGTATGTCATATGAACTTTTCATTTGGCCCAGCGAAAGGCATGTTTTGCCGGGACACGCAACCTGAGTGGAGTGCCTATAGAGAGTGCAACTTTGGACACGGAATACTCGAGCTAATTAATGAAATATTGCCCTATTCATAAATTTAAATACTCAATTGATATACCTAGCTCCTTACTATCGGAAAAAAAAATTACAAGCAGGTTAAGAATTCAACACATGCTCTATGGACATGGCACAAGAATCAGGATATTTACAAACAAGACAACCATGGGGATCAAATTTACATTGTCAGACAACCTGAGTCGTGTTCTGTTGGATCAATGGTATGCCTTTCTATTTCTTCCAATCCTCCAAGAAGTGATATATCAAACTAGTGATATACCATGGGGATCAAATTTACATTGTCAGACAACCTGAGTCGAGGTCATTGGCTCTGTTACATAGGGAACCCCGCGAACTAGGTTCCAAAGTGGTCTAGAAATCTCTTGATTGCGAGATGAAAATGCCAAAAAAATATGTGTTGCGTGCAAAGTGTCAATATCTATATCTTCAGGATGCAAAGTGTCAAATTTTTATACATTTAGGGTGCAAAGTACCAAAAATAATAAAAAATGGTTATTCTACTCTTCCATCAATGACTTTTTTTCAAGACACACACTAGGGTGCAAAGTGCCAACTAAATTGTATTTTTAAATTGCAAAGTGCCAAAATAGTCATGCACGTCTTTTTGTTATGTATCTGTAGTAAATTGGTAGATGGAAAAGTTGTTATTATATGTTTGTATGTAGATACCATGTTAGTATATGGTACTGACTTGGAACAAGTGAAGAACACTAGGAAATTTTTATCAAATAGTTTTGACATAAAAACTATGGATGTGATTGATGATATTCTTGGAATAAGAATAATTTTAGATGATAATTATACAATATTGTCTCAATCACATTATGTTGAACATGTACATAAAAAGTTCGATAAATCTAATTATGTACTTGTAACAACACATTTTGGTCCATGCATAAAAATAGTACCGAATAATGATAGAAAGGTTGCACAACTAGAATATGCAAGAATTTCTTGTTCTTTGAAGTTCGAAGAGAGTCAACAAAGTTTAATTGTTTGATCAGATAAAAGAAAGAAAGAAAAAGTTGTAGTAGAACACATTCTAACCTAAATATTTTTTTTGACATTTTCTCCCTTAAGTGAACTTTTGTTTCTCACGAACCACCGGTTTTGATCGGTTCATACTGATTATGAAGGAAACTAACTTTTAGGGGTTAGTCGGATCAGACTGCTGCCTACTTAGTGGTTAAACCGATCGGATCAATTGGTCCGATTTTCAAAACATGGCATACTAGTTAAGCAATAATTAAAGTGCACGATAACATATATTAATAATGTCAACACAAATTTATTGTCATTACACATCACAACTAAAAGTCTTACATCAAGAGACTTTTGATTTCCACATAGATAATGAAACACCCCCAAACCCCCAAACGTAAAAAGATAAAACACATTATTCTTACAAGGGAAATACTAACCATAAAATCCATAACAAACCACCAGCCATGAAAACCCGGAATAAGCTTATTAACAACGTTCAGTGCAAAAGCAATTAAAAAATGAACAGTAGCCGCCACTTTTCCAATTACGTTTGCAAATTACGGCGCAGTTGTTGCTGCTAAAGCACATTCCCTCGGAACGATTGCTCAATGATTCACAATATCGTTCTCCCACTGTTGGGCCTATCTCTGTTAACAATTCATCAATTGGTTAATTTTTCTAAATATTGTTAAGTCTCTTCGTTAACAGGAACCAACAAAAAAGGAACACAGCTTAACGATCTAACCAAACCGAATCAACATCTAAGGGCACAAAATATGATTAAAAAGTTACAATGGAATGAAAATAAGGTTTGCACGAAGCAAAATATGATTGTAACATGTTATAATTGAAATAAAATGACATGCGAGTGAACTTTAAGATAAATTTATCGGCCATAAAATATGTGGGACAAACTTTAACGGTAATCTATAACTATAGGACTAATTATGCAATTTTTTTCTCAACTTTCCCACCGAAATTGAATTTTCCATCAAAAAATTGACGGAAGTACCAAATGTATCGTGAATAACTAACATGTGGTGCTAAATGTGTATATTTTTAAAATTATGGTACCATAACCATAAAGTGTGATTACCTGTGATAACAAAAGTGAAATTATCTCTATGATTGTAACATATTATAATTGAAATAAAATGATATGCGAGTGATATATGTATAGTACTAACCAATTATTGAATTATGCAAATTTTCTCTCAACTTTCTGTCCGAAATTGTAATTTCCATCAAAAAATTGACGGAAGTACCAAATGTATCGTGAATAGCTACATGTAGTACTAAATTTGTATATTTTTAAAGTTATGGTACCATAACCATAATGTAGTTACTTGTGATACCAAAAGTGAAATTATCTCTATGATTGTAACAAATTATAATTGAAATAAAATGATATGCGAGTGATATATATATAGTACTAACCAGTTACCAAAAAAAGCAACACCACCAAGAAAACAGTTAAAAAGCGGCCCATATTCTTTCCTAAACTTGAGAAGGTTTTTGTTAGTAATTTATGTGAATATGGAATGAGATAGAAAAGGGGTACTTATAATGTCCGAGGTTCAATCATGAAATGAAAAAAGTGTTGGAATTTTAGAAGTTTTTAAACTTCAAAATAAAAAATAAACTTTGTAACGTCAAATGCATTAACAGCTCTTTAATGTGCCATTATGTGGCTCTTAATATTTTGACCATTAAGGTCTCTCGTAAACTTTGTGACGTCAAATGCATTAACAGCCCCTTAATGTGCCATTATGTGGCTCTTAATATTTTGACCATTAAGGTCTCTCATAAACTTTGTAACGTCAAAGGCATTAACAACCCCTTAATGCGCGCATCAATAGGAGTGTCCTAGGGTCTTAGTAACACACACTCACTAGCATTCATAATATTTTCTATCTTGTTATTGGACACTAGAGATAAAGTCTGGTTCTTTGTCTTCCTGTGAACGTGCACATAGATGAGGACGTCGGCGAAGTCATTTGGGTTTTAATCTTGAAATTGTGATCATCCGCCAATACCTGCACGAGGGGAGGCAATCAATTTCTTAGGACAGCGTCTTCTGCGTGACTCCTCTACAAGCCAGTCGTTTTATTTTTTTTAGTTATTTTATGTCATATATCATATTATAAAATTATATGAGATTTATTTCAAAACTATGATTTATTAAAATTTACTGTAAAACCAAAATTTCACAACAAAAAGATAGGACTTTTCAAAAGATTTTATTCTTTATTACACGTGTTTTATATATTGAAATGAATTTGGTAAAATGTGTATGCTGGTAATAATTTACTTTTTTATATATTTTATTGATTTCAATAATAAAAATTAGATTGTACTAATTCCTAAGAATCTCCCACCCTAAACTTTTTAACATCAAATTGACATTTTCTACAAATTTGGAGATTTTGGGTCTTACTTTTTCATATTACATCTCTCACCCAACATTTCCGAAACATAATTCCACAATTTGTAAAATTCTATTCATTCATTAAGAAATAATTTTATGTACATAGCATCAAAATTAAAATTTTTATTACTTATTAAATAATATCATTTCAAGTTCAAATAATTTGTTGAATATAATAAAATATTATTTTATATGATATAACTTTTTTTTCTAAACTTAATTAATTAAAATAATTTACTAAATACAAACTAAACCAGAGATAAAAGAACTACATCAAAAACAACAAACTTATATTAAAACTAAATACAAATACATTAATCTATTATTATTTTAGAAACTCATTTTTAATAATAAATTTACCACTTATTATTAAAATATAAATATAAATGATTAATAGTATAATATATGAAAACTATTGAAAAATTATAAATTATGAGATTTTCGAGATAAAAGTGATGTTGGGGTTGCAAGTGATCAAAAGGATCTAGAGGGGAGGGTGAAAAGACATTTTAAACCTTTTTCTTAAATCACTAAAATTAACTTAAGTGTAGAAGTTCACTTGATTGTTCTTCAAACACTTCGTTGTTCTTAGTTCAGTAGAGTAACACCACTTTAAATGAGAGTGGGAGTGGGACAGAAAGGGCAAAAGCTTGCCCCTCCTTTACCCCTCGGCACACGCTACATTTTTTTTTCATTTTTTGTACATTTGGTTGTTTTTATTTTTATAAATGTTGTGTATGGATTAATAAATTTTATATTTTAAAAAATTAAATCTTTACAGGAATTAGTTTTACTTAGATATTTAAAATGTACAAATGAATCAAATTATAAATTATTTTTTATCAAATAAATGAACTTTAATATGATTAAAACTCGAGTATAACTTGATATATATAAGTGATTGTGATTTTTTTATAATAATAATAATAATTATTATTATTATTATTATTATTATTGTTATGATTTTATGATTATTATTATTATTACTATTACTAATATTATTATTACAATTATTAATATTAAAATATATTCTTTTATATAAGTACGATTTAATTTAACAAAATTACATATTAAAAAAGTTAAACTTCATAATAGAACACTTAAAATATTTAAACAAATAAGAATACATACTAAAAATCATCAATCGTGCCTTTCCCACACATGGGCAATTAAGTCGTCCTGAAGTTTACGATTGGCTACTACCGATCATATTGCTTGATGGCGCATCATATAATTCTCCATGGATAATTCACCACATCTTGGATTAACCTCTCGCGTTGGTCCTGGATAAATATTAGCACAGGCTCTACGAGATGTGAAAATATTTGTATTATCGTCTTCAGACTCGGCATCATCGTATTCATGACGTTCGTCCTCCATAATCATATTGTGAAGAGAGTATATTATTATTATTATTATTATTATTAATTAATTGCTTTACTTTATTTTATTCCGTCACATTAATATAGGGGATAAATTGGCATTGCAACACTTATCACACCATAGAGAAGGGGATAATTAAATTGTCATATTATCATAACACAGAGTGAAGTGAGTAAAGTGTCACATATAAAATATAAGTGAAGCAGGTGTGAAATTTTTAGAAGAATAGGTGAGGGTAAAGTAAAATTTCCATGAATTAAGCGAAGTTATAATATATACTCAAGCCAACCTGCCTTGGTCATAAAATATTATAATCCTAAAAGTTGTAAGATATAATAGTATTTGCTACTATATAGTATAGATTATAGAGTAGGAAGAGTAGAGAAATTACAGGAGCAACAAACTGAAAGTTTATTAGGTACCCCTCAATCAAAATCAATATATTTTTCTGTCTCCAAATTAAAAAATTGATCTTTTCTTCTCCAACTTGATCGATCGATCTGATATGGAAATAGCCGACTATGTTCTTTCCATTGGGCTGGAAACACTAAGAGAAGTATTGATAGAAGAAGCCAGGTTCTTATCCAGGGTCAAAGATCAAGTCGAACAAGTTAGCAGAGAACTCAAAACAATTCATTGCTTCTTGAGAGATGTAGATGGAAGGCAAAATATAAACCAATTCGAGTTGGAACGCAACTGGGTGAACGAGCTCAAAGAATTAGCCAACAAAGCTGAAAATCTACTCGAAAGATATGCAGTTGAAGTTGCATCAACAAGACAAGGAAACCTTAAAAAATTGGTCAAAAAATATGTTGTCTGTGGTGAATTGTCAAGTCTACACGAGATTGGGAAAGAAGCTGAAGTCATCAGATCCAGCATGAATGAGCTCAGCAAATGGTTGACAGCAATGACACAATCATCAAACGCGGTGGAAGATCATGATCCTCAGGTGATACAATACCAGTACAACATTTTCATGATTTAAAGTTTTAGAATAACACCATTATAATATTTTGATGATTAATCTACCTACTAATTTGTGAGGAAAAGAGGAAAGAATAACTATCTAGCAAGAAGTTTAAAAAGGAAATTACATAGATTTTTTCTTAATCAACTAAAATAAATGTAGAAGTTTTTTACCAATTAATTGTGAATAATAAATATTGTGGGATTTATTTTCAATTACATGATTCAATATTTATCGTGTAAGTTAAATATTGACTATTGTGTGGCTTTTCAGTCCTCTATTTATTTCTATTGATGCAGTATAGGCATTTTTTTTTTTTTTTAATGTTTCTTTGTTAAGAGTTTTCTTGATTTTGACATTATTTTCTTTGAGGCAGGTTCATGCATACGAGCGAATGAATAGAGTATACAACTATACTTTAGATTCATGTGGACCGGCATATATAACAGTTGGAGATGGGGGAAATATCAAGAAAGTTGATGTTGATCATGCAGATGAACCTGGAAAATGTCCTCCTTCTGGTGATAACGTACCTGAATTTGGAGGGGTATGTCATATGAACTTTTCATTTGGCCCAGCGAAAGGCATGTTTTGCCGGGACACGCAACCTGAGTGGAGTGCCTATAGAGAGTGCAACTTTGGACACGGAATACTCGAGCTAATTAATGAAATATTGCCCTATTCATAAATTTAAATACTCAATTGATATACTTAGCTCCTTACTATCGGAAAAAAAAATTACAAGCAGGTTAAGAATTCAACACATGCTCTATGGACATGGCACAAGAATCAGGATATTTACAAACAAGACAACCATGGGGATCAAATTTACATTGTCAGACAACCTGAGTCGTGTTCTGTTGGATCAATGGTATGCCTTTCTATTTCTTCCAATCTGTTGGATAAGGATGAAGATGAAGGCACTAAAGACAATTTTAGAAGGGAGGTTTTGATGCATTCCAAAACTTCAAAATTGGCTAAGTATGGAGTAACTTAGCTGATGATCCCTTCGTAAGAGATTTTGACTAAGTACAAGAAGACATCAGAAGAGTCAAAGTTTCAAGGTCCAAGACTTCTGATCTGCTGAAGTAAAGTTATCAGACGGATGAAAATCAGCCGACTCAAATCAGATGTGTTCAAGTTTGAAATCAGCCGAGTTCACCATCAGACGTATACTTTCGTCAGCCAAGTAAAGAAGATCAAGAAGTGTTCCCAACGGTAATAAATGCCCTTTGGAGTAATAAATGCTGAAGTACAAGGTTATTAAAGACAAATGATTGAAGAAATGCTTCGCATCAGAAGAGTGCATTTAATGCTGCATTTAATGCTGCCTGCAGAATAGTACTGTTCAGTACGGACAGACTGCAAAAGAGCCGTTCGCGGATTTTAAGGACCAGTACTCGAGGAATTTGAATCTTGTCTCTCTTCAACGGACATTTTTCAATCCTCAAGTATAAATAGCTGAGAGAGACGAAGAAGAAACAAGCAACACACTTTCTGAGAGAAATTTCCGAAGCAAAATTCTTTAAGTCTCAAGAACAGCTCACTCATCAGCTGAGTCATTTGTTGACGAAAGCAGAGTTGAAGAATCAAGAAAAATACATCTTCTGAGTGATTTTGTAAACAAGAGTGTTGTGCGAAGTTGTGATCCATCTTTGTGAGTGATCAAACTTCAGAGGATAGGTCTTCTGTGTGATTTCCTATTGCGAACTTGTGGTCGTTTCATTTGTTGTTCGACGCAAGCAGAGTATACTGTAAACTTTGTGATTATAGTATAACCCAAGATCTGAGTGACTTGGAAGAGTGGATTAAAGGATATTCAAATCCATATAACCACTATAAAAATTGATTGTGTTTTTACATTGTTTTAAAACTGCATATTTACTGATTGCATAAAACACACTAAGTTAACTGTTTGAAAAGAAGTTAAAAAGGAGTTTACAAAACTGGGGAAAACATTTTTCAAACTACTAAGGATACTTGTGAAAAACACTTTGAAAATCCGCTGCAAGTACTCTAAGTATTAAAACTGATTTTAACAAATCAGCTAAGTAATCATCAGACGAGTGGTCAACAAATCTGTTCAAAGATTTGTTCGCGAACAGAGTTGTAACTTACTAATCTGATCAGCTTAGTCTGTTCAGTTGAAGAAAAGTTTTAAAGTTAAAATTGCAAGAAAATTTTAAAGAGGTTTATTCACCCCCCCCTCTAAACCTCTTCTGACCACTTGGGACCAACAAGTGGTATCAGAGCGGGTGGTTCATTTGAATCAGCTGCCTGATCAACGAGCTTGATCCAAGTGTTTTTCAAAGGTTTTTGAAAACTTTTTCAAAAGAGCATTTTTTTTTGAAAAATCAAAACTTTTTGAAAATGGAATGCATAAACCATGTTCCCCACATTGCTGGCATGTCCTTCGAAGACTGGAAAATCAGAATGGAGATTTTCCTTGCTGCCTACAATGACAACATGTTCACTTGCATTACAAAAGGTCCATTCAAGTTCACCAAGACGATAAAGATCAATGAAGTTGATACCGTGGTGGAAAAAGACTTGAGCGAAATGACAGCTGAAGAAATCAAGCTGTTCAACCTGGACAAAATTGGAAGATTCATCATGACTAAAGCCCTGGACAATGATCGGTTTGACAAGATCAAACATTGCAAATCTGCAAAAGAGATGTGGGACAAAGTCAGAGATATGAGCGAAGGAAATGATGCTATCAAGGAGCATCAGCTTACTGTTGCATTGGAAAAACTTGATAACTTCAAGATGAAGACTGGAGAAACCATTGATCAGATGGATACCAGATTCACCAGAACTCTGAATGAAGTTTTAAAGTTGGGAAAGACCTTCACAGACAAAGAGATAACCAACAGAGTACTGAAGGCACTACCTCCAAAGTTCAACATGAAAGTGACAGCAATGGAAGAATCAAGGGATCTGGGGAAGATCTCTCTTACAGAGCTGTTTTCTGTACTCAAGGCTTATGAGTATAAACTGCCTAGGATGGGTATTGAAGAAACCTCAACTTCAGGACCCACAGCTGCACTGGTTGCTGCTGAAAACCCAAGAAGACCAGCACACAGAAGTCAAGATGTGGACTCATCTGATGAAGCCACTCTACTCAACAAAAAGGAGTACACTGCTGGAGACGTTGCACTGTTGATGAACAATTTCAAGAAGTTCTACAAAAGAAAAATGAAGAACAAATACAACAATGCTTCTACTTCTAAACCTAACTTTTCTTCTCAAGATAAAGATGATTATAAATCAAAACTAATGTGTTACAACTGCAGGAAATTGGGACACTTCATTAAAGACTGCCCATATCCAAAAGCAGAAAAGTACACTGAAGAGGAGAAGAAAGTGAGAAAAGAAAGAAAGCATCAGAGAGGGAAAGCAATGATGGCTGAAGCAGAAAAGCTTGCTGCTGTCTGCTCATCTGATTCAGATTCAGACTCGTCTGATGAAGAATCTTCTGATGAAGAAAAACCTGCTCTCCTGTGCCTGATGGCAAAGGACTCTGATGACTCTGAGGATGAGGTAACTCCTCAAAACAATGAATTGTTTGATTCTCTAGAGCAAATGATGTTAAATAATACTACTATTGCTGGAGAATTTGTTAAGCTTAAGGAAGAGATGAGCTTGCTAAAAGAGCAAAATAACTCACTGAAACTTAAAGCTGAAAAGCCTAAAGAATCAGCAGAGTATAAACAGCTTGAGCAAGAGCATGAATCTCTGAAAGCTGAATGTGAAGTTTATAAAGGAAAAATCATGGAACTTGAAAAGATTATCGAGTCTCATGAGAAATCATCTGTTGCATCCACGCATACACCTAGTAAACAGAAGATGCCTTTAGAACAGGATAAGCAAGAGTTGAACCATACTGAAAAATTCATATCAGCTGACAATAGTAAGGTCATTCTGTATGTTCAAACTGCTAGACCTACTTCACCTGAGAAAGAATTAAAGGAGAAGAAATCTCCTAAGGCTAAAAAGAGCAAAGAGCCTAGTGTAGGAAATAAGACTAGTAAGACCAAACAGCAGAGTCCTAAGAAGTCTGCTGATAAAGCTAAAGTCAATCAGACTAGTGGTAAAACTAAGTCTAAACAAGTTGAGCAAGCACCTAGTAAGCCAAAGAAGCATAAGAACAAGAAAAATCAAAATGCTTGGTATGGAAATGAGTCATATTATGTGCAACCTGCTGCATATCATCCTATGTATCATGCACCTCAATTTCCTAGTTACTATGCACCTTACCCTGCTCATCCAATGCATGCATACCCTACATATCATGCACCTTACCCTGCTTATGAACACTATTCTTATCATACTGATCATCAACATGACTTATCTGATAATTATGATGAAAATAAAACTGTTCATGCTCCTGTGAAAACTCAGAAACCTAAGAAGCCTAAGACTTCAACATCTTGGGTTGTCAAAGGTGGAACTAATCCTTCAGGACCCTCTCAATAAGGGTACCTAAAACAATTTTACTTTTGTTTTGTAGGTTAGGATTAGGAGTAGGAGTAAAGTAGAGAAGATCTGGTACTTGGACAGTGGATGTTCAAGACACATGTGTGGAAACATACATGAGCTGACTGATGCAGTTGCTGTGGATGGTCCAAAGGTTACTTTTGGGGACAGCAAAGAAGGCAAGATTAAAGCTAAAGGAAGATTAATCAGAGGGAACATTGAGATATCTGACGTCTCTTATGTCAAAGGCCTCAAATATAATCTGCTGAGCATAAGTCAATTTTGTGACAAAGGATATTCGGTCATCTTCTCAACAGATAAGTGTTTTGTCGAACAGATTGGTACAAAGAAGGTAATTTTATCTGGAAGACGACAAGGGAATGTCTACATAGTCGACTGGAATTCTGCTGACAAGAATTCAAGTATTTGTTTGGTGGCATCTGCACCAAGTGAAGTCAGTTGGCTGTGGCACAAGATAATGAATCACTTAAACTTCAAGACCATAAACAGATTAATCAAGAATGATTTGGTAGAAGGGATTCCAAAAGCAGTCATGAGCAAAGACAAGCTCTGTGACGCCTGTCAGAAGGGTAAACAAATCAAGTCATCTTTCAAAAGCAAGAAGCACCAATCTTCTGAAAGGATTTTGGAGCTATTACATATGGACTTATTTGGCCCTATTGATCCAGTCAGCAATGGTGGAAAGAAATACTGCCTAGCTGTTGTGGATGATTATTCAAGATATACTTGGGTGATTTTCATGAAGAAAAAGAGTGAAACCAAGGAACATCTTACTAATCTGATGGAACTGATCCAGAATGAGAAGACTATCAAAATCTTGAAGATCAGATCAGATAGAGGGACAGAGTTTACAAACTCTACTGTTGAAGAGTACTGTAACATCAAAGGAATACATCATGAGTACTCTGCTGCCAGAACCCCTCAACAGAATGGTGTTACTGAAAGGAGAAACAGAACACTAAAAGAAGCTGTCAGAACCATGATAGCTGAAGCTAAACTGCCTCAAAGATTTTGGGCATAAGCAACAAATACAGCATGCTTCACCCAGAACAGATGTATGATCAACAAAAATCAAAACAAGACTCCATATGAAGTTTGGAACAACAGAAAACCAAACATTCATTACTTTAAGATTTTTGGTTGTAAATGTTTTGTATTGAATAATGGGAAAAATCACCTTACTGCATTTGCAGAAAAGGCTGATGAAGCTGTTTTTGTAGGATACTCATCTGTTAGTAAAGCCTATAGAGTTTTCAATAAAAGAACATTACTAATAGAAGAATCTATCCATGTAGTATTTGATGAGCCAAGTCAATCTTCTGAAAAGAATCAAAGTGTTAATCAAGATCTGTCTACTGATCTACAGAAGCTAGACATTGGAAGAAATGAAGAATATGTTCCCATCATACTACCTAATCTAAATTCAGCTGATAACTCAAGTGCTGTTCAAAATCACAGTGCTGATTGTCTAACAGACGAGTTGCAAACAGCTGACAGACCAGAGACTGTTCAACAGACGGCAAATGTTCAACAGACTACTACTGTATCTCCAACAGTAGTGTTGCAAGATCAAAACAGAGGACAACATTCAGACCTGCAACCT
Organism: Penstemon barbatus; assembly: GCA_003313485.2. NCBI lineage: Eukaryota > Viridiplantae > Streptophyta > Magnoliopsida > Lamiales > Plantaginaceae > Penstemon > Penstemon barbatus. The sequence continues at coordinate 2,293,946 of CM064884.1, forward strand.
GATCTCAGATGGCTCAGAAACCATCCACCAGAGTTGGTGATTGGTGATCCATTAGATAGAGTGAAAACAAGAAGAGCTGCTGCACAAGATGCTATGTTTGTCACTTTTCTATCTCAAATAGAGCCTAAGCAAATTGAAGAAGCTCTAAATGATTCCTTCTGGATAGAAGCTATGCAAGAAGAGTTGAATCAATTTGAAAGGAATGAAGTCTGGTACTTAGTTCCTAGACCAAGTCATCAAAGAGTAATTGGCACTAAGTGGGTATTCAGAAATAAGATGAATGAAGATGGTGTTGTTACCAGAAATAAAGCAAGACTAGTGGCCAAGGGTTATTGTCAAGAAGAAGGAATTGACTTTGATGAAACTTTTGCACCAGTAGCAAGACTTGAAGCAATCAGACTGTTTCTAGCCTATGCTGCTTACAAGAACTTCACTGTCTATCAGATGGATGTGAAGTCTGCTTTTCTCAATGGAGAATTGCAAGAAGAAGTGTATGTTGAACAACCTCCTGGATTTGAAGTCTATCAAGAAGAGGACAAAGTATATCGTCTGAAGAAAGCCCTCTATGGACTGAAACAGGCTCCAAGAGCATGGTATGATACCCTATCTGATTTTCTTTTAATTAAAGGATTTCATAAAGGTAAGGTAGATAAAACCTTGTTCACAATTGAATGGGAGAATCATATATTAATTGTGCAAATATATGTGGACGATATTATTTTTGGTTCAACTAACCAACAGATGTGTGATAAGTTCTCCAAGCTGATGCAGAATAAGTTTGAAATGAGCATGATGGGTGAACTTAATTATTTTCTTGGTTTACAAGTCAAACAGCTACCTGATGGAATCTTTATAAATCAAGCAAAATACACAAGAGATCTGTTCAAGAAGTTTGGTATGGAAACTAGCTCTACTGCTACTATTCCTATGTCTACAAGTCTTCGTTTGGATAAAGATGAAGATGGAAAATCAGTGGACATAACCAAATATAGAGGCATTATAGGGTCACTGTTATATCTAACAGCAAGCAGACCTGATATAATGTACTCAGTTGGAGTCTGTGCAAGATTCCAATCAAACCCCAAAGAATCTCATCTCTTAGCTGCCAAGAGGATATTGAAATATGTTAAAGGCACTCAAGAATTGGGATTGTGGTATCCTAGAGAATCTGGATTTGAGCTTATTGGTTATTCAGATTCAGACCTTGCTGGCTGCAAAATTGACAGAAAGAGCACAACAGGTGCTTGTCAGTTCTTGGGTAGTCGTCTGATCTCATGGATGAGTAAGAAACAAACCTCAGTTTCTATATCTACTGCTGAAGCTGAATATATAGCTGCTGGAGCTTGTTGTGCACAGATACTTTGGTTGAAGCATCAACTAGAAGATTACAACATCAAAATCAGTGGAATTCCAATCTACTGTGATAATACAAGTGCTATTTCACTTACTCAGAATACTACAAGTCATTCAAGGACTAAACATATTGAGATTAAGCATCATTTCATTAGAGATCATGTGGAAAAAGGCAATGTGTTGATTGAGTATGTTCATACTGATAATCAGATTGCTGATATCTTCACTAAACCTCTAAGTGAAGCAAGGTTCTCAACTTTAAGAGCTGAGTTAGGACTACTAAATTTGGATGCATAAGCTGAGGGGGAACTCATCAGAAGACTGAAGTTCAACAGCTTAGTCATCATTACTATCTTCAAGGATTAACTCTCAACAGACTAGTTAACTTATGAATTCTTAAACTCAGGGGGAACGTGTAAGACTAGCGGTACTTCTGAATTAAAGATGAAATATGTTAATGACAGTTAGTTGAAGTTATGTTTTCATCAGAAGACTCAACTATCGAAGATTAAAAGTTATTTTATCTAGCTGGATTGACAAACAGCTGAGGAAGGTTATCAGCTATTGGCATTCTCTGATAACAGCATTGTCATCAGGACAGTAGTCCATCAGATAAGTGTTTCTCATACTCATCTGATTAAACTAATAAAAGCGAACCATCTAAAAACGTTTTACTCAAAACACGCTTTTATAAGTAACTGTTGGGCGGTACATATTCCCGCTCTTCATTAAATATCTTTTGAATTTGAAAGGTCGTAACTGACGCCGCACGATCAGCACTGACAGAAAAACGGATCTAACGGTTGGCAGATGTCACGGAAACCGACAAACCCCAACTCTATAAATCCAGATCTGATCAGTCGTGTAGTTCTTTACGAACCCTAAACTCTCAAAAGTACTTGTAAGAAAAAGTTGAACAAATTTTCTGCAAAATCCTTTCCTTTTCTCTAACTTTCAACAGATTGAGATGGCTGCTGAAGGTATGTTCTTAGATTATGAGTCCTACTATCAGTCTGGTACAAAGTTAATGAAAGAATTGTTGGAAAAATTCAAATCAGCACAGTTGGTAAACTTCATGGAATACAATGAAGGAGTAATCTGGACTGACCAGGTTATGGAATATTATGGAACGGCAAAGGCTGACTATAACAAACTAGAAATCAAAGCAAAAGTGGGTGACAAATCTGTTGTCATCACTCCAGAAGTTCTTCATGAACAGTTTGGTTTGCCCAAGTCTGGAAGACACGATGTTACCATATTGACTGAAGAGAAGCATAAACAATTTTGGGCGATCTGCGCCAAGGAAGGAGAAATGTTGTCTGGCAACATTAAAAAGAAACAGCTAAAGGATGAATATCAGAGGATGGCTGATATAGTCTCTAAGCTGATTGAGAACTGTACTTTCTCTCTAGATGCTGTCACAATGAAGCGTTTCAGCATCATGGCTGCCGTATACTACGGACTAGAGGTCAACTGGTCCATCATAATATGGTATATACTTGCTGATTTTCTGGAAGTAAAGAAGGGAAAAGGCCCCTACACAAACCACAAAATCACTATAAGTTACCTCTTATCGAAATTGGGCTGTGTTATGACAAACGGGAAAGAAATTCATAAGTCCAAAGCGATGAACAAGTACTTACCTGTTCAGAAGAGGAAGGCTGATGAGCCTGAAGGAGATGAAGTCGAGGAATCAAAAGAGGTTCCTGCCAAGAGGCAAAGGAAGTTAGTTAAAACAGCAAGCTTGGCTGTTGAAACTAAAAGGAAGAGGGCTGCTGATGAGCCCAAGAAGAAAGAATCTAAGCAGATGGAGATAGTGACTTCTGCTGAAGCCACTAAGATCGTTGAAAACATAATTGCTGATGTAAGGACTGGATCCCCTGCATCACCTTCAAGAACTCCATCAGCAGAGAAGCCTGCTGAAAGTGTCTCTAAACGAACGAGGAGCCAACAGAGAGATACAGCTGCCTCCACTTATCGTGAAGGAAGAACCAAGAGTTCTGCAAGGAAGCAGATGTCCTTCATAGAAAAGGATACTGAGTTAGTGGACTTGGTGAGATCAAGTCCAGAGTCTGCTGAAAGACCAGTTGAAGCTGTTGAAGCTTCTACTGCTGACAAAGCTGATGAGCGACAGACTACTCAATCTGCACCAACTGCTGAGGCTGCTCAACCTCAAGAAGATCCAGATGTTCAAATCATCCATCCTATAGCTGCTGATCCCATATCATCTGTTGGACCAGCCCCTGCTGATAAAGGCAAAAGAAAATTTGTGCTAAGGAAAAAGAAAGTTTCCAAAGCTGATAAGAAAGCAAGGGAGGAGGCAGAACAAAGGAAACAAGATGAAATGGAAGAGAAGAAAGCACTTGAGTTAAGCAAAGCTCAAGAAGCTAAGGATGAAGCCAGAAGAAAAATGTCTGCAGCAGAGAGAAAAGCTGCTGAAGATGCTGAACTGGCCATGGTGATTGAAAAGAGCAAAACTGATGCCTATGGACCTGTCCATGGAGGTGGCATCAAGATTGGTGAAGGCAAGAAGGATGAAGAAGACAAAACAAGGATACTACTGCCTGTCGCCAAACTCAAGCCAAAGGACAAATTTGAAGTTCGAAAAGCCTTTGAAATAGTGTATGCTAATAAGGAGCTGTTCAAGAAGTTTGAAAAGGCCTTAGCTTACCATGATCAAAAGCTAATGTTAAGAACTCTGTTCAACCAGGAGAAGCAAAGATATATCAGTTGGAGAGACAACAGGCTGAATAGATCAATTACAGAACTTCAAAAAATGAAGGAGTTAGCTGATGAAGAACGATGGGTTCTATCTTGGCTGAAAACAAACTCCATTCAAAAGGCCCTGGATCCCAGCCATGTAAGAAACATCATGCATGGTTATGCAAAAGGCTTTGCACTGGAGGAGGCCAAAAAGATTAAAAGCACCTTGCCTGATAAGAAGAAAAAGTCTGAAGATGCTGAAGAAAGAGCAATTAAGTTTGCTGTTATGACTGCCCTGAAGAGATGGGCTACAAAGTCTAGTTATCAGCAAGGTACATCAAGTGATTTGCCTCTACTGCCAAGTATCCAGCAAATCATCTTTGGCAAGGAAGTACAACCGTACTATGAAATCCCTAAGGGAAACAATGCGTTTGTCAACCCTTGGATTATTGTGAGGCAGATTAGACAGACTACATGCTTCAATGATGATGGAACAATTACTAATCTGTTCTACGACGACATAACTGATGAACATAAAGCTGCGGACAAGCCTGAAGTCAAGCCTGCTGATCAAATTGTTGAAGACAAGTCTGCTGATCAGACTGCTGACAAGTCTGCTGACCAGCATAAAGACAAGTCTGCTGAACCGGCCACTGACAAGTCTGCTGAAAAGATTGCTGATGAACCCTTAGCTATTGAGTGGAAAGCTGAGGATTCTGAAGATCATCAGGATGTGAAGATGGAAGAAGTTCCTGTCCACCAGGAAAATGAAGAAAAGGATGAAGCTGCTGCTTCTGCTTCATCAGGTGATGAGCACTCATCACTGATGGAAGCTTTCCAGATGTTGATGGAAGATTCTCTAAGGGAACTGGAAGAGAAGCATCAAAAGCAGCTGTTGAAGGTTAAAGAGGAGCTGAAGACAGAGCTTAAGGAAGAGTTAACAGAATCAAATAAACTTCAGCTGGAATCTGTGCAACAGTCTACAGAAAAGATCATCAAGACTGAAATCACAAGTATTCCTATTCCTCAAGATCATTCCTTGCAGTTAATAAACAGCTTAAATGAAATGAACAGAAACGTGGAGGATGTGAAGAGTGATGTAAATCATCTCCATGCTGCACTTGCAAGAGCTGAACTCAAGATCGCTGATCTGACTGCAACCTTCATCAAAGTCAGTGAAGAAGAAAAGGAAGTCAATCTAGGGTTGCTGAATGAAGTGGGAAATGTTGTACAATCTGTACAAGATGAAATTGCAACTGTCAACCTGAATATTGACTACTTCAATGACAAGACTGACATCATCAGCACTGATATTCAAAATCTTACAGCTAGTCACGATGTTGTCAATCAGAATCTCAAGGCTTTATGTGCTGGAGTGAAGATTCCAACAGTTGCTCTCAACCCTGCTGTTGAACCTTCTACTGTCATCAGAGTTGATGATGACAAAAAGGGGGAAGATAATAGGGAAGAAACAGCTAAGGAACCTGCTGCTGCTGTTGAAGAAGAAACAGCTAAGGAACCTGCTAAGGAACCTGCTGTTGAAGAAGAAACAGCTGAGGAACCTGCTGCTGAAGAAACAACTAAGGAAGATACTGCTGCTGCAACTGTTGAAGCCAAGGAAACTGAAGACACTGCTGACAAGACTGTAAAGCTTGGAAAGGTAGAAGAAGAAGAAAAAGAAACTACCAAGTACAAGAACACTGAATCTGCCAGAAAGGCCATGGAAGCTTTGAGAGCTCTTCAAGAACAGCAACTTAAAGAAAAGATGGAAGCTGCCAAAGCAACCTTGGAAGAAGCAGCTGATGAAGAAGAAGATGATGAAGAATCATCTTATGAATATGAAGAAGTGCTGGAAGGATCAGATGAAGAAGCTGATAGTTAGAAATTGAAAAATCCTTGTAATCAGTTTACTTTATCTATTTCTTCAGAAATCTCATCTGATGAACTTGTACTCTGTAACCCTTTTTCAATATTAATGAAAAGTCAAGTTCAATCCAATAAACTTTTTCTATCTCAGAAAATTTTGAGGATTACATTCTTTAGCTTAGGTATTCAACAGGTACTTAGCTGAAGTTTTGTCATCATCAAAAAGGGGGAAATTGTTGGATAAGGATGAAGATGAAGGCACTAAAGACAATTTTAGAAGGGAGGTTTTGATGCATTCCAAAACTTCAAAATTGGCTAAGTATGGAGTAACTTAGCTGATGATCCCTTCGTAAGAGATTTTGACTAAGTACAAGAAGACATCAGAAGAGTCAAAGTTTCAAGGTCCAAGACTTCTGATCTGCTGAAGTAAAGTTATCAGACGGATGAAAATCAGCCGACTCAAATCAGATGTGTTCAAGTTTGAGATCAGCCGAGTTCACCATCAGACGTATACTTTCGTCAGCCAAGTAAAGAAGATCAAGAAGTGTTCCCAACGGTAATAAATGCCCTTTGGAGTAATAAATGCTGAAGTACAAGGTTATTAAAGACAAATGATTGAAGAAATGCTTCGCATCAGAAGAGTGCATTTAATGCTGCATTTAATGCTGCCTGCAGAATAGTACTGTTCAGTACGGACAGACTGCAAAAGAGCCGTTCGCGGATTTTAAGGACCAGTACTCGAGGAATTTGAATCTTGTCTCTCTTCAACGGACATTTTTCAATCCTCAAGTATAAATAGCTGAGAGAGACGAAGAAGAAACAAGCAACACACTTTCTGAGAGAAATTTCCGAAGCAAAATTCTTTAAGTCTCAAGAACAGCTCACTCATCAGCTGAGTCATTTGTTGACGAAAGCAGAGTTGAAGAATCAAGAAAAATACATCTTCTGAGTGATTTTGTAAACAAGAGTGTTGTGCGAAGTTGTGATCCATCTTTGTGAGTGATCAAACTTCAGAGGATAGGTCTTCTGTGTGATTTCCTATTGCGAACTTGTGGTCGTTTCATTTGTTGTTCGACGCAAGCAGAGTATACTGTAAACTTTGTGATTATAGTATAACCCAAGATCTGAGTGACTTGGAAGAGTGGACTAAAGGATATTCAAATCCATATAACCACTATAAAAATTGATTGTGTTTTTACATTGTTTTAAAACTGCATATTTACTGATTGCATAAAACACACTAAGTTAACTGTTTGAAAAGAAGTTAAAAAGGAGTTTACAAAACTGGGGAAAACATTTTTCAAACTGCTAAGGATACTTGTGAAAAACACTTTGAAAATCCGCTGCAAGTACTCTAAGTATTAAAACTGATTTTAACAAATCAGCTAAGTAATCATCAGACGAGTGGTCAACAAATCTGTTCAAAGATTTGTTCGCGAACAGAGTTGTAACTTACTAATCTGATCAGCTTAGTCTGTTCAGTTGAAGAAAAGTTTTAAAGTTAAAATTGCAAGAAAATTTTAAAGTGGTTTATTCACCCCCCCCTCTAAACATCTTCTGACCACTTGGGACCAACACAATCCTCCAAGAAGTGATATATCAAACTAGTGATATACCATGGGGATCAAATTTACATTGTCAGACAACCTGAGTCGAGGTCATTGGCTCTGTTACATAGGGAACCCCGCGAACTAGGTTCCAAAGTGGTCTAGAAATCTCTTGATTGCGAGATGAAAATGCCAAAAAAATATGTGTTGCGTGCAAAGTGTCAATATCTATATCTTCAGGATGCAAAGTGTCAAATTTTTATACATTTAGGGTGCAAAGTACCAAAAATAATAAAAAATGGTTATTCTACTCTTCCATCAATGACTTTTTTTCAAGACACACACTAGGGTGCAAAGTGCCAACTAAATTGTATTTTTAAATTGCAAAGTGCCAAAATAGTCATGCACGTCTTTTTGTTATGTATCTGTAGTAAATTGGTAGATGGAAAAGTTGTCATTATATGTTTGTATGTAGATACCATGTTAGTATATGGTACTGACTTGGAACAAGTGAAGAACACTAGGAAATTTTTATCAAATAGTTTTGACATAAAAACTATGGATGTGATTGATGATATTCTTGGAATAAGAATAATTTTAGATGATAATTATACAATATTGTCTCAATCACATTATGTTGAACATGTACATAAAAAGTTCGATAAATCTAATTATGTACTTGTAACAACACATTTTGGTCCATGCATAAAAATAGTACCGAATAATGATAGAAAGGTTGCACAACTAGAATATGCAAGAATTTCTTGTTCTTTGAAGTTCGAAGAGAGTCAACAAAGTTTAATTGTTTGATCAGATAAAAGAAAGAAAGAAAAAGTTGTAGTAGAACACATTCTAACCTAAATATTTTTTTTGACATTTTCTCCCTTAAGTGAACTTTTGTTTCTCACGAACCACCGGTTTTGATCGGTTCATACTGATTATGAAGGAAACTAACTTTTAGGGGTTAGTCGGATCAGACTGCTGCCTACTTAGTGGTTAAACCGATCGGATCAATTGGTCCGATTTTCAAAACATGGCATACTAGTTAAGCAATAATTAAAGTGCACGATAACATATATTAATAATGTCAACACAAATTTATTGTCATTACACATCACAACTAAAAGTCTTACATCAAGAGACTTTTGATTTCCACATAGATAATGAAACACCCCCAAACCCCCAAACGTAAAAAGATAAAACACATTATTCTTACAAGGGAAATACTAACCATAAAATCCATAACAAACCACCAGCCATGAAAACCCGGAATAAGCTTATTAACAACGTTCAGTGCAAAAGCAATTAAAAAATGAACAGTAGCCGCCACTTTTCCAATTACGTTTGCAAATTACGGCGCAGTTGTTGCTGCTAAAGCACATTCCCTCGGAACGATTGCTCAATGATTCACAATATCGTTCTCCCACTGTTGGGCCTATCTCTGTTAACAATTCATCAATTGGTTAATTTTTCTAAATATTGTTAAGTCTCTTCGTTAACAGGAACCAACAAAAAAGGAACACAGCTTAACGATCTAACCAAACCGAATCAACATCTAAGGGCACAAAATATGATTAAAAAGTTACAATGGAATGAAAATAAGGTTTGCACGAAGCAAAATATGATTGTAACATGTTATAATTGAAATAAAATGACATGCGAGTGAACTTTAAGATAAATTTATCGGCCATAAAATATGTGGGACAAACTTTAACGGTAATCTATAACTATAGGACTAATTATGCAATTTTTTTCTCAACTTTCCCACCGAAATTGAATTTTCCATCAAAAAATTGACGGAAGTACCAAATGTATCGTGAATAACTAACATGTGGTGCTAAATGTGTATATTTTTAAAATTATGGTACCATAACCATAAAGTGTGATTACCTGTGATAACAAAAGTGAAATTATCTCTATGATTGTAACATATTATAATTGAAATAAAATGATATGCGAGTGATATATGTATAGTACTAACCAATTATTGAATTATGCAAATTTTCTCTCAACTTTCTGTCCGAAATTGTAATTTCCATCAAAAAATTGACGGAAGTACCAAATGTATCGTGAATAGCTACATGTAGTACTAAATTTGTATATTTTTAAAGTTATGGTACCATAACCATAATGTAGTTACTTGTGATACCAAAAGTGAAATTATCTCTATGATTGTAACAAATTATAATTGAAATAAAATGATATGCGAGTGATATATATATAGTACTAACCAGTTACCAAAAAAAGCAACACCACCAAGAAAACAGTTAAAAAGCGGCCCATATTCTTTCCTAAACTTGAGAAGGTTTTTGTTAGTAATTTATGTGAATATGGAATGAGATAGAAAAGGGGTACTTATAATGTCCGAGGTTCAATCATGAAATGAAAAAAGTGTTGGAATTTTAGAAGTTTTTAAACTTCAAAATAAAAAATAAACTTTGTAACGTCAAATGCATTAACAGCTCTTTAATGTGCCATTATGTGGCTCTTAATATTTTGACCATTAAGGTCTCTCGTAAACTTTGTGACGTCAAATGCATTAACAGCCCCTTAATGTGCCATTATGTGGCTCTTAATATTTTGACCATTAAGGTCTCTCATAAACTTTGTAACGTCAAAGGCATTAACAACCCCTTAATGCGCGCATCAATAGGAGTGTCCTAGGGTCTTAGTAACACACACTCACTAGCATTCATAATATTTTCTATCTTGTTATTGGACACTAGAGATAAAGTCTGGTTCTTTGTCTTCCTGTGAACGTGCACATAGATGAGGACGTCGGCGAAGTCATTTGGGTTTTAATCTTGAAATTGTGATCATCCGCCAATACCTGCACGAGGGGAGGCAATCACTTTCTTAGGACAGCGTCTTCTGCGTGACTCCTCTACAAGCCAGTCGTTTTATTTTTTTTAGTTATTTTATGTCATATATCATATTATAAAATTATATGAGATTTATTTCAAAACTATGATTTATTAAAATTTACTGTAAAACCAAAATTTCACAACAAAAAGATAGGACTTTTCAAAAGATTTTATTCTTTATTACACGTGTTTTATATATTGAAATGAATTTGGTAAAATGTGTATGCTGGTAATAATTTACTTTTTTATATATTTTATTGATTTCAATAATAAAAATTAGATTGTACTAATTCCTAAGAATCTCCCACCCTAAACTTTTTAACATCAAATTGACATTTTCTACAAATTTGGAGATTTTGGGTCTTACTTTTTCATATTACATCTCTCACCCAACATTTCCGAAACATAATTCCACAATTTGTAAAATTCTATTCATTCATTAAGAAATAATTTTATGTACATAGCATCAAAATTAAAATTTTTATTACTTATTAAATAATATCATTTCAAGTTCAAATAATTTGTTGAATATAATAAAATATTATTTTATATGATATAACTTTTTTTTCTAAACTTAATTAATTAAAATAATTTACTAAATACAAACTAAACCAGAGATAAAAGAACTACATCAAAAACAACAAACTTATATTAAAACTAAATACAAATACATTAATCTATTATTATTTTAGAAACTCATTTTTAATAATAAATTTACCACTTATTATTAAAATATAAATATAAATGATTAATAGTATAATATATGAAAACTATTGAAAAATTATAAATTATGAGATTTTCGAGATAAAAGTGATGTTGGGGTTGCAAGTGATCAAAAGGATCTAGAGGGGAGGGTGAAAAGACATTTTAAACCTTTTTCTTAAATCACTAAAATTAACTTAAGTGTAGAAGTTCACTTGATTGTTCTTCAAACACTTCGTTGTTCTTAGTTCAGTAGAGTAACACCACTTTAAATGAGAGTGGGAGTGGGACAGAAAGGGCAAAAGCTTGCCCCTCCTTTACCCCTCGGCACACGCTACATTTTTTTTTCATTTTTTGTACATTTGGTTGTTTTTATTTTTATAAATTTTGTGTATGGATTAATAAATTTTATATTTTAAAAAATTAAATCTTTACAGGAATTAGTTTTACTTAGATATTTAAAATGTACAAATGAATCAAATTATAAATTATTTTTTATCAAATAAATGAACTTTAATATGATTAAAACTCGAGTATAACTTGATATATATAAGTGATTGTGATTTTTTTATAATAATAATAATTATTATTATTATTATTATTATTATTGTTATGATTTTATGATTATTATTATTATTACTATTACTAATATTATTATTACAATTATTAATATTAAAATATATTCTTTTATATAAGTACGATTTAATTTAACAAAATTACATATTAAAAAAGTTAAACTTCATAATAGAACACTTAAAATATTTAAACAAATAAGAATACATACTAAAAATCATCAATCGTGCCTTTCCCACACATGGGCAATTAAGTCGTCCTGAAGTTTACGATTGGCTACTACCGATCATATTGCTTGATGGCGCATCATATAATTCTCCATGGATAATTCACCACATCTTGGATTAACCTCTCGCGTTGGTCCTGGATAAATATTAGCACAGGCTCTACGAGATGTGAAAATATTTGTATTATCGTCTTCAGACTCGGCATCATCGTACTCATGACGTTCGTCCTCCATAATCATATTGTGAAGAGAGTATATTATTATTATTATTATTATTATTAATTAATTGCTTTACTTTATTTTATTCCGTCACATTAATATAGGGGATAAATTGGCATTGCAACACTTATCACACCATAGAGAAGGGGATAATTAAATTGTCATATTATCATAACACAGAGTGAAGTGAGTAAAGTGTCACATATAAAATATAAGTGAAGCAGGTGTGAAATTTTTAGAAGAATAGGTGAGGGTAAAGTAAAATTTCCATGAATTAAGCGAAGTTATAATATATACTCAAGCCAACCTGCCTTGGTCATAAAATATTATAATCCTAAAAGTTGTAAGATATAATAGTATTTGCTACTATATAGTATAGATTATAGAGTAGGAAGAGTAGAGAAATTACAGGAGCAACAAACTGAAAGTTTATTAGGTACCCCTCAATCAAAATCAATATATTTTTCTGTCTCCAAATTAAAAAATTGATCTTTTCTTCTCCAACTTGATCGATCGATCTGATATGGAAATAGCCGACTATGTTCTTTCCATTGGGCTGGAAACACTAAGAGAAGTATTGATAGAAGAAGCCAGGTTCTTATCCAGGGTCAAAGATCAAGTCGAACAAGTTAGCAGAGAACTCAAAACAATTCATTGCTTCTTGAGAGATGTAGATGGAAGGCAAAATATAAACCAATTCGAGTTGGAACGCAACTGGGTGAACGAGCTCAAAGAATTAGCCAACAAAGCTGAAAATCTACTCGAAAGATATGCAGTTGAAGTTGCATCAACAAGACAAGGAAACCTTAAAAAATTGGTCAAAAAATATGTTGTCTGTGGTGAATTGTCAAGTCTACACGAGATTGGGAAAGAAGCTGAAGTCATCAGATCCAGCATGAATGAGCTCAGCAAATGGTTGACAGCAATGACACAATCATCAAACGCGGTGGAAGATCATGATCCTCAGGTGATACAATACCAGTACAACATTTTCATGATTTAAAGTTTTAGAATAACACCATTATAATATTTTGATGATTAATCTACCTACTAATTTGTGAGGAAAAGAGGAAAGAATAACTATCTAGCAAGAAGTTTAAAAAGGAAATTACATAGATTTTTTCTTAATCAACTAAAATAAATGTAGAAGTTTTTTACCAATTAATTGTGAATAATAAATATTGTGGGATTTATTTTCAATTACATGATTCAATATTTATCGTGTAAGTTAAATATTGACTATTGTGTGGCTTTTCAGTCCTCTATTTATTTCTATTGATGCAGTATAGGCATTTTTTTTTTTTTTTAATGTTTCTTTGTTAAGAGTTTTCTTGATTTTGACATTATTTTCTTTGAGGCAGGTTCATGCATACGAGCGAATGAATAGAGTATACAACTATACTTTAGATTCATGTGGACCGGCATATATAACAGTTGGAGATGGGGGAAATATCAAGAAAGTTGATGTTGATCATGCAGATGAACCTGGAAAATGTCCTCCTTCTGGTGATAACGTACCTGAATTTGGAGGGGTATGTCATATGAACTTTTCATTTGGCCCAGCGAAAGGCATGTTTTGCCGGGACACGCAACCTGAGTGGAGTGCCTATAGAGAGTGCAACTTTGGACACGGAATACTCGAGCTAATTAATGAAATATTGCCCTATTCATAAATTTAAATACTCAATTGATATACTTAGCTCCTTACTATCGGAAAAAAAAATTACAAGCAGGTTAAGAATTCAACACATGCTCTATGGACATGGCACAAGAATCAGGATATTTACAAACAAGACAACCATGGGGATCAAATTTACATTGTCAGACAACCTGAGTCGTGTTCTGTTGGATCAATGGTATGCCTTTCTATTTCTTCCAATCCTCCAAGAAGTGATATATCAAACTAGTGATATACCATGGGGATCAAATTTACATTGTCAGACAACCTGAGTCGAGGTCATTGGCTCTGTTACATAGGGAACCCCGCGAACTAGGTTCCAAAGTGGTCTAGAAATCTCTTGATTGCGAGATGAAAATGCCAAAAAAATATGTGTTGCGTGCAAAGTGTCAATATCTATATCTTCAGGATGCAAAGTGTCAAATTTTTATACATTTAGGGTGCAAAGTACCAAAAATAATAAAAAATGGTTATTCTACTCTTCCATCAATGACTTTTTTTCAAGACACACACTAGGGTGCAAAGTGCCAACTAAATTGTATTTTTAAATTGCAAAGTGCCAAAATAGTCATGCACGTCTTTTTGTTATGTATCTGTAGTAAATTGGTAGATGGAAAAGTTGTCATTATATGTTTGTATGTAGATACCATGTTAGTATATGGTACTGACTTGGAACAAGTGAAGAACACTAGGAAATTTTTATCAAATAGTTTTGACATAAAAACTATGGATGTGATTGATGATATTCTTGGAATAAGAATAATTTTAGATGATAATTATACAATATTGTCTCAATCACATTATGTTGAACATGTACATAAAAAGTTCGATAAATCTAATTATGTACTTGTAACAACACATTTTGGTCCTTGCATAAAAATAGTACCGAATAATGATAGAAAGGTTGCACAACTAGAATATGCAAGAATTTCTTGTTCTTTGAAGTTCGAAGAGAGTCAACAAAGTTTAATTGTTTGATCAGATAAAAGAAAGAAAGAAAAAGTTGTAGTAGAACACATTCTAACCTAAATATTTTTTTTGACATTTTCTCCCTTAAGTGAACTTTTGTTTCTCACGAACCACCGGTTTTGATCGGTTCATACTGATTATGAAGGAAACTAACTTTTAGGGGTTAGTCGGATCAGACTGCTGCCTACTTAGTGGTTAAACCGATCGGATCAATTGGTCCGATTTTCAAAACATGGCATACTAGTTAAGCAATAATTAAAGTGCACGATAACATATATTAATAATGTCAACACAAATTTATTGTCATTACACATCACAACTAAAAGTCTTACATCAAGAGACTTTTGATTTCCACATAGATAATGAAACACCCCCAAACCCCCAAACGTAAAAAGATAAAACACATTATTCTTACAAGGGAAATACTAACCATAAAATCCATAACAAACCACCAGCCATGAAAACCCGGAATAAGCTTATTAACAAGGTTCAGTGCAAAAGCAATTAAAAAATGAACAGTAGCCGCCACTTTTCCAATTACGTTTGCAAATTACGGCGCAGTTGTTGCTGCTAAAGCACATTCCCTCGGAACGATTGCTCAATGATTCACAATATCGTTCTCCCACTGTTGGGCCTATCTCTGTTAACAATTCATCAATTGGTTAATTTTTCTAAATATTGTTTAGTCTCTTCGTTAACAGGAACCAACAAAAAAGGAACACAGCTTAACGATCTAACCAAACCGAATCAACATCTAAGGGCACAAAATATGATTAAAAAGTTACAATGGAATGAAAATAAGGTTTGCACGAAGCAAAATATGATTGTAACATGTTATAATTGAAATAAAATGACATGCGAGTGAACTTTAAGATAAATTTATCGGCCATAAAATATGTGGGACAAACTTTAACGGTAATCTATAACTATAGGACTAATTATGCAATTTTTTTCTCAACTTTCCCACCGAAATTGAATTTTCCATCAAAAAATTGACGGAAGTACCAAATGTATCGTGAATAACTAACATGTGGTGCTAAATGTGTATATTTTTAAAATTATGGTACCATAACCATAAAGTGTGATTACCTGTGATAACAAAAGTGAAATTATCTCTATGATTGTAACATATTATAATTGAAATAAAATGATATGCGAGTGATATATGTATAGTACTAACCAATTATTGAATTATGCAAATTTTCTCTCAACTTTCTGTCCGAAATTGTAATTTCCATCAAAAAATTGACGGAAGTACCAAATGTATCGTGAATAGCTACATGTAGTACTAAATTTGTATATTTTTAAAGTTATGGTACCATAACCATAATGTAGTTACTTGTGATACCAAAAGTGAAATTATCTCTATGATTGTAACAAATTATAATTGAAATAAAATGATATGCGAGTGATATATATATAGTACTAACCAGTTACCAAAAAAAGCAACACCACCAAGAAAACAGTTAAAAAGCGGCCCATATTCTTTCCTAAACTTGAGAAGGTTTTTGTTAGTAATTTATGTGAATATGGAATGAGATAGAAAAGGGGTACTTATAATGTCCGAGGTTCAATCATGAAATGAAAAAAGTGTTGGAATTTTAGAAGTTTTTAAACTTCAAAATAAAAAATAAACTTTGTAACGTCAAATGCATTAACAGCTCTTTAATGTGCCATTATGTGGCTCTTAATATTTTGACCATTAAGGTCTCTCGTAAACTTTGTGACGTCAAATGCATTAACAGCCCCTTAATGTGCCATTATGTGGCTCTTAATATTTTGACCATTAAGGTCTCTCATAAACTTTGTAACGTCAAAGGCATTAACAACCCCTTAATGCGCGCATCAATAGGAGTGTCCTAGGGTCTTAGTAACACACACTCACTAGCATTCATAATATTTTCTATCTTGTTATTGGACACTAGAGATAAAGTCTGGTTCTTTGTCTTCCTGTGAACGTGCACATAGATGAGGACGTCGGCGAAGTCATTTGGGTTTTAATCTTGAAATTGTGATCATCCGCCAATACCTGCACGAGGGGAGGCAATCACTTTCTTAGGACAGCGTCTTCTGCGTGACTCCTCTACAAGCCAGTCGTTTTATTTTTTTTAGTTATTTTATGTCATATATCATATTATAAAATTATATGAGATTTATTTCAAAACTATGATTTATTAAAATTTACTGTAAAACCAAAATTTCACAACAAAAAGATAGGACTTTTCAAAAGATTTTATTCTTTATTACACGTGTTTTATATATTGAAATGAATTTGGTAAAATGTGTATGCTGGTAATAATTTACTTTTTTATATATTTTATTGATTTCAATAATAAAAATTAGATTGTACTAATTCCTAAGAATCTCCCACCCTAAACTTTTTAACATCAAATTGACATTTTCTACAAATTTGGAGATTTTGGGTCTTACTTTTTCATATTACATCTCTCACCCAACATTTCCGAAACATAATTCCACAATTTGTAAAATTCTATTCATTCATTAAGAAATAATTTTATGTACATAGCATCAAAATTAAAATTTTTATTACTTATTAAATAATATCATTTCAAGTTCAAATAATTTGTTGAATATAATAAAATATTATTTTATATGATATAACTTTTTTTTCTAAACTTAATTAATTAAAATAATTTACTAAATACAAACTAAACCAGAGATAAAAGAACTACATCAAAAACAACAAACTTATATTAAAACTAAATACAAATACATTAATCTATTATTATTTTAGAAACTCATTTTTAATAATAAATTTACCACTTATTATTAAAATATAAATATAAATGATTAATAGTATAATATATGAAAACTATTGAAAAATTATAAATTATGAGATTTTCGAGATAAAAGTGATGTTGGGGTTGCAAGTGATCAAAAGGATCTAGAGGGGAGGGTGAAAAGACATTTTAAACCTTTTTCTTAAATCACTAAAATTAACTTAAGTGTAGAAGTTCACTTGATTGTTCTTCAAACACTTCGTTGTTCTTAGTTCAGTAGAGTAACACCACTTTAAATGAGAGTGGGAGTGGGACAGAAAGGGCAAAAGCTTGCCCCTCCTTTACCCCTCGGCACACGCTACATTTTTTTTTCATTTTTTGTACATTTGGTTGTTTTTATTTTTATAAATTTTGTGTATGGATTAATAAATTTTATATTTTAAAAAATTAAATCTTTACAGGAATTAGTTTTACTTAGATATTTAAAATGTACAAATGAATCAAATTATAAATTATTTTTTATCAAATAAATGAACTTTAATATGATTAAAACTCGAGTATAACTTGATATATATAAGTGATTGTGATTTTTTTATAATAATAATTATTATTATTATTATTATTATTATTATTATTATTATTATTGTTATGATTTTATGATTATTATTATTATTACTATTACTAATATTATTATTACAATTATTAATATTAAAATATATTCTTTTATATAAGTACGATTTAATTTAACAAAATTACATATTAAAAAAGTTAAACTTCATAATAGAACACTTAAAATATTTAAACAAATAAGAATACATACTAAAAATCATCAATCGTGCCTTTCCCACACATGGGCAATTAAGTCGTCCTGAAGTTTACAATTGGCTACTACCGATCATATTGCTTGATGGCGCATCATATAATTCTCCATGGATAATTCACCACATCTTGGATTAACCTCTCGCGTTGGTCCTGGATAAATATTAGCACAGGCTCTACGAGATGTGAAAATATTTGTATTATCGTCTTCAGACTCGGCATCATCGTATTCATGACGTTCGTCCTCCATAATCATATTGTGAAGAGAGTATATTATTATTATTATTATTATTATTAATTAATTGCTTTACTTTATTTTATTCCGTCACATTAATATAGGGGATAAATTGGCATTGCAACACTTATCACACCATAGAGAAGGGGATAATTAAATTGTCATATTATCATAACACAGAGTGAAGTGAGTAAAGTGTCACATATAAAATATAAGTGAAGCAGGTGTGAAATTTTTAGAAGAATAGGTGAGGGTAAAGTAAAATTTCCATGAATTAAGCGAAGTTATAATATATACTCAAGCCAACCTGCCTTGGTCATAAAATATTATAATCCTAAAAGTTGTAAGATATAATAGTATTTCCTACTATATAGTATAGATTATAGAGTAGGAAGAGTAGAGAAATTACAGGAGCAACAAACTGAAAGTTTATTAGGTACCCCTCAATCAAAATCAATATATTTTTCTGTCTCCAAATTAAAAAATTGATCTTTTCTTCTCCAACTTGATCGATCGATCTGATATGGAAATAGCCGACTATGTTCTTTCCATTGGGCTGGAAACACTAAGAGAAGTATTGATAGAAGAAGCCAGGTTCTTATCCAGGGTCAACGATCAAGTCGAACAAGTTAGCAGAGAACTCAAAACAATTCATTGCTTCTTGAGAGATGTAGATGGAAGGCAAAATATAAACCAATTCGAGTTGGAACGCAACTGGGTGAACGAGCTCAAAGAATTAGCCAACAAAGCTGAAAATCTACTCGAAAGATATGCAGTTGAAGTTGCATCAACAAGACAAGGAAACCTTAAAAAATTGGTCAAAAAATATGTTGTCTGTGGTGAATTGTCAAGTCTACACGAGATTGGGAAAGAAGCTGAAGTCATCAGATCCAGCATGAATGAGCTCAGCAAATGGTTGACAGCAATGACACAATCATCAAACGCGGTGGAAGATCATGATCCTCAGGTGATACAATACCAGTACAACATTTTCATGATTTAAAGTTTTAGAATAACACCATTATAATATTTTGATGATTAATCTACCTACTAATTTGTGAGGAAAAGAGGAAAGAATAACTATCTAGCAAGAAGTTTAAAAAGGAAATTACATAGATTTTTTCTTAATCAACTAAAATAAATGTAGAAGTTTTTTACCAATTAATTGTGAATAATAAATATTGTGGGATTTATTTTCAATTACATGATTCAATATTTATCGTGTAAGTTAAATATTGACTATTGTGTGGCTTTTCAGTCCTCTATTTATTTCTATTGATGCAGTATAGGCATTTTTTTTTTTTTTAATGTTTCTTTGTTAAGAGTTTTCTTGATTTTGACATTATTTTCTTTGAGGCAGGTTCATGCATACGAGCGAATGAATAGAGTATACAACTATACTTTAGATTCATGTGGACCGGCATATATAACAGTTGGAGATGGGGGAAATATCAAGAAAGTTGATGTTGATCATGCAGATGAACCTGGAAAATGTCCTCCTTCTGGTGATAACGTACCTGAATTTGGAGGGGTATGTCATATGAACTTTTCATTTGGCCCAGCGAAAGGCATGTTTTGCCGGGACACGCAACCTGAGTGGAGTGCCTATAGAGAGTGCAACTTTGGACACGGAATACTCGAGCTAATTAATGAAATATTGCCCTATTCATAAATTTAAATACTCAATTGATATACTTAGCTCCTTACTATCGGAAAAAAAAATTACAAGCAGGTTAAGAATTCAACACATGCTCTATGGACATGGCACAAGAATCAGGATATTTACAAACAAGACAACCATGGGGATCAAATTTACATTGTCAGACAACCTGAGTCGTGTTCTGTTGGATCAATGGTATGCCTTTCTATTTCTTCCAATCCTCCAAGAAGTGATATATCAAACTAGTGATATACCATGGGGATCAAATTTACATTGTCAGACAACCTGAGTCGAGGTCATTGGCTCTGTTACATAGGGAACCCCGCGAACTAGGTTCCAAAGTGGTCTAGAAATCTCTTGATTGCGAGATGAAAATGCCAAAAAAATATGTGTTGCGTGCAAAGTGTCAATATCTATATCTTCAGGATGCAAAGTGTCAAATTTTTATACATTTAGGGTGCAAAGTACCAAAAATAATAAAAAATGGTTATTCTACTCTTCCATCAATGACTTTTTTTCAAGACACACACTAGGGTGCAAAGTGCCAACTAAATTGTATTTTTAAATTGCAAAGTGCC
This sequence comes from Penstemon barbatus, assembly GCA_003313485.2. Classification (NCBI taxonomy): domain Eukaryota; kingdom Viridiplantae; phylum Streptophyta; class Magnoliopsida; order Lamiales; family Plantaginaceae; genus Penstemon; species Penstemon barbatus. Next base: position 2,314,679 of record CM064884.1, read on the forward strand.
AAAATAGTCATGCACGTCTTTTTGTTATGTATCTGTAGTAAATTGGTAGATGGAAAAGTTGTCATTATATGTTTGTATGTAGATACCATGTTAGTATATGGTACTGACTTGGAACAAGTGAAGAACACTAGGAAATTTTTATCAAATAGTTTTGACATAAAAACTATGGATGTGATTGATGATATTCTTGGAATAAGAATAATTTTAGATGATAATTATACAATATTGTCTCAATCACATTATGTTGAACATGTACATAAAAAGTTCGATAAATCTAATTATGTACTTGTAACAACACATTTTGGTCCTTGCATAAAAATAGTACCGAATAATGATAGAAAGGTTGCACAACTAGAATATGCAAGAATTTCTTGTTCTTTGAAGTTCGAAGAGAGTCAACAAAGTTTAATTGTTTGATCAGATAAAAGAAAGAAAGAAAAAGTTGTAGTAGAACACATTCTAACCTAAATATTTTTTTTGACATTTTCTCCCTTAAGTGAACTTTTGTTTCTCACGAACCACCGGTTTTGATCGGTTCATACTGATTATGAAGGAAACTAACTTTTAGGGGTTAGTCGGATCAGACTGCTGCCTACTTAGTGGTTAAACCGATCGGATCAATTGGTCCGATTTTCAAAACATGGCATACTAGTTAAGCAATAATTAAAGTGCACGATAACATATATTAATAATGTCAACACAAATTTATTGTCATTACACATCACAACTAAAAGTCTTACATCAAGAGACTTTTGATTTCCACATAGATAATGAAACACCCCCAAACCCCCAAACGTAAAAAGATAAAACACATTATTCTTACAAGGGAAATACTAACCATAAAATCCATAACAAACCACCAGCCATGAAAACCCGGAATAAGCTTATTAACAAGGTTCAGTGCAAAAGCAATTAAAAAATGAACAGTAGCCGCCACTTTTCCAATTACGTTTGCAAATTACGGCGCAGTTGTTGCTGCTAAAGCACATTCCCTCGGAACGATTGCTCAATGATTCACAATATCGTTCTCCCACTGTTGGGCCTATCTCTGTTAACAATTCATCAATTGGTTAATTTTTCTAAATATTGTTTAGTCTCTTCGTTAACAGGAACCAACAAAAAAGGAACACAGCTTAACGATCTAACCAAACCGAATCAACATCTAAGGGCACAAAATATGATTAAAAAGTTACAATGGAATGAAAATAAGGTTTGCACGAAGCAAAATATGATTGTAACATGTTATAATTGAAATAAAATGACATGCGAGTGAACTTTAAGATAAATTTATCGGCCATAAAATATGTGGGACAAACTTTAACGGTAATCTATAACTATAGGACTAATTATGCAATTTTTTTCTCAACTTTCCCACCGAAATTGAATTTTTCATCAAAAAATTGACGGAAGTACCAAATGTATCGTGAATAACTAACATGTGGTGCTAAATGTGTATATTTTTAAAATTATGGTACCATAACCATAAAGTGTGATTACCTGTGATAACAAAAGTGAAATTATCTCTATGATTGTAACATATTATAATTGAAATAAAATGATATGCGAGTGATATATGTATAGTACTAACCAATTATTGAATTATGCAAATTTTCTCTCAACTTTCTGTCCGAAATTGTAATTTCCATCAAAAAATTGACGGAAGTACCAAATGTATCGTGAATAGCTACATGTAGTACTAAATTTGTATATTTTTAAAGTTATGGTACCATAACCATAATGTAGTTACTTGTGATACCAAAAGTGAAATTATCTCTATGATTGTAACAAATTATAATTGAAATAAAATGATATGCGAGTGATATATATATAGTACTAACCAGTTACCAAAAAAAGCAACACCACCAAGAAAACAGTTAAAAAGCGGCCCATATTCTTTCCTAAACTTGAGAAGGTTTTTGTTAGTAATTTATGTGAATATGGAATGAGATAGAAAAGGGGTACTTATAATGTCCGAGGTTCAATCATGAAATGAAAAAAGTGTTGGAATTTTAGAAGTTTTTAAACTTCAAAATAAAAAATAAACTTTGTAACGTCAAATGCATTAACAGCTCTTTAATGTGCCATTATGTGGCTCTTAATATTTTGACCATTAAGGTCTCTCGTAAACTTTGTGACGTCAAATGCATTAACAGCCCCTTAATGTGCCATTATGTGGCTCTTAATATTTTGACCATTAAGGTCTCTCATAAACTTTGTAACGTCAAAGGCATTAACAACCCCTTAATGCGCGCATCAATAGGAGTGTCCTAGGGTCTTAGTAACACACACTCACTAGCATTCATAATATTTTCTATCTTGTTATTGGACACTAGAGATAAAGTCTGGTTCTTTGTCTTCCTGTGAACGTGCACATAGATGAGGACGTCGGCGAAGTCATTTGGGTTTTAATCTTGAAATTGTGATCATCCGCCAATACCTGCACGAGGGGAGGCAATCACTTTCTTAGGACAGCGTCTTCTGCGTGACTCCTCTACAAGCCAGTCGTTTTATTTTTTTTAGTTATTTTATGTCATATATCATATTATAAAATTATATGAGATTTATTTCAAAACTATGATTTATTAAAATTTACTGTAAAACCAAAATTTCACAACAAAAAGATAGGACTTTTCAAAAGATTTTATTCTTTATTACACGTGTTTTATATATTGAAATGAATTTGGTAAAATGTGTATGCTGGTAATAATTTACTTTTTTATATATTTTATTGATTTCAATAATAAAAATTAGATTGTACTAATTCCTAAGAATCTCCCACCCTAAACTTTTTAACATCAAATTGACATTTTCTACAAATTTGGAGATTTTGGGTCTTACTTTTTCATATTACATCTCTCACCCAACATTTCCGAAACATAATTCCACAATTTGTAAAATTCTATTCATTCATTAAGAAATAATTTTATGTACATAGCATCAAAATTAAAATTTTTATTACTTATTAAATAATATCATTTCAAGTTCAAATAATTTGTTGAATATAATAAAATATTATTTTATATGATATAACTTTTTTTTCTAAACTTAATTAATTAAAATAATTTACTAAATACAAACTAAACCAGAGATAAAAGAACTACATCAAAAACAACAAACTTATATTAAAACTAAATACAAATACATTAATCTATTATTATTTTAGAAACTCATTTTTAATAATAAATTTACCACTTATTATTAAAATATAAATATAAATGATTAATAGTATAATATATGAAAACTATTGAAAAATTATAAATTATGAGATTTTCGAGATAAAAGTGATGTTGGGGTTGCAAGTGATCAAAAGGATCTAGAGGGGAGGGTGAAAAGACATTTTAAAACTTTTTCTTAAATCACTAAAATTAACTTAAGTGTAGAAGTTCACTTGATTGTTCTTCAAACACTTCGTTGTTCTTAGTTCAGTAGAGTAACACCACTTTAAATGAGAGTGGGAGTGGGACAGAAAGGGCAAAAGCTTGCCCCTCCTTTACCCCTCGGCACACGCTACATTTTTTTTTCATTTTTTGTACATTTGGTTGTTTTTATTTTTATAAATTTTGTGTATGGATTAATAAATTTTATATTTTAAAAAATTAAATCTTTACAGGAATTAGTTTTAATTAGATATTTAAAATGTACAAATGAATCAAATTATAAATTATTTTTTATCAAATAAATGAACTTTAATATGATTAAAACTCGAGTATAACTTGATATATATAAGTGATTGTGATTTTTTTATAATAATAATAATAATAATAATTATTATTATTATTATTATTATTATTATTATTATTATTATTATTGTTATGATTTTATGATTATTATTATTATTACTATTACTAATATTATTATTACAATTATTAATATTAAAATATATTCTTTTATATAAGTACGATTTAATTTAACAAAATTACATATTAAAAAAGTTAAACTTCATAATAGAACACTTAAAATATTTAAACAAATAAGAATACATACTAAAAATCATCAATCGTGCCTTTCCCACACATGGGCAATTAAGTCGTCCTGAAGTTTACGATTGGCTACTACCGATCATATTGCTTGATGGCGCATCATATAATTCTCCATGGATAATTCACCACATCTTGGATTAACCTCTCGCGTTGGTCCTGGATAAATATTAGCACAGGCTCTACGAGATGTGAAAATATTTGTATCATCGTCTTCAGACTCGGCATCATCGTATTCATGACGTTCGTCCTCCATAATCATATTGTGAAGAGAGTATATTATTATTATTATTATTATTATTATTAATTAATTGCTTTACTTTATTTTATTCCGTCACATTAATATAGGGGATAAATTGGCATTGCAACACTTATCACACCATAGAGAAGGGGATAATTAAATTGTCATATTATCATAACACAGAGTGAAGTGAGTAAAGTGTCACATATAAAATATAAGTGAAGCAGGTGTGAAATTTTTAGAAGAATAGGTGAGGGTAAAGTAAAATTTCCATGAATTAAGCGAAGTTATAATATATACTCAAGCCAACCTGCCTTGGTCATAAAATATTATAATCCTAAAAGTTGTAAGATATAATAGTATTTCCTACTATATAGTATAGATTATAGAGTAGGAAGAGTAGAGAAATTGCAGGAGCAACAAACTGAAAGTTTATTAGGTACCCCTCAATCAAAATCAATATATTTTTTTGTCTCCAAATTAAAAAATTGATCTTTTCTTCTCCAACTTGATCGATCGATCTGATATGGAAATAGCCGACTATGATCTTTCCATTGGGCTGGAAACACTAAGAGAAGTATTGATAGAAGAAGCCAGGTTCTTATCCGGGGTCAACGATCAAGTCGAACAAGTTAGCAGAGAACTCAAAACAATTCATTGCTTCTTGAAAGATGCAGATGGAAGGCAAAATATAAACCAATTCGAGTTGGAACGCAACTGGGTGAACGAGCTCAAAGAATTAGCCTACAGAGCTGAAAATCTACTCGAAAGATACGCAGTTGAAGTTGCATCAACAAGACAAGGAAACCTTAAAAAATTTGTCAAAAAATATGTTGTCTGTGGTGAATTGTCAAGTCTACACGAGATTGGGAAAGAAGCTGAAGCCATCAGATCCAGCATGAATGAGCTCAGCAAAAGGTTGACATCAATAACTCAATCATCAAACCCAGTGGAAGATCATCATCATCATCATGAGCCTCAGGTGATACAATACAAGTACAACATATATGATTAACTACTAATTCAATCTAAACCAAAAACAGATAATGTTGAAATGATACAGTGAGACTAGAAAATCACCCTGGAAATGACTCTTTAATGCCTAATAATAGATAATGTTGAATATTTAAATTGCGTGAGTATTAATAATCTACATTTATTCTTTATTATTCTATTATAAAAGCATGAATATTTCTTAATTTTTTTGTGAAGACTAAAATACCCCTATTAAATTATAAAGTGATATTTAATTAAGCAGTAAATTTATAAAATATTAAAAGTAATTGAAGAGGTATATTTAGACATGAAGTCTTATTATATTTATCTCCTACATAAACTCCTAAAATTTATAAATTCTCTTTTATATGAATTTTTATAATTTTAATCTTAAGAAAACACTATTATATTAAATAGCCCCTAAAATATATATAAAAATTATTATATTTTAGTATCAATATTTATTTAATTAAGAAAATGTTAATTTAAAGATTTAGTACAACATAAGTTATTAACACTCTAAATATAAATACTCCTACTTAAATTATAAAGTGATATTTAATTAAATACTAAATATATAAAAGAATAAAAGTAACTGAAGAGGTATGTTTAGACACGAAGTCTTATTATATTTATCTCCTATATAAACTTCTAAAATTTATAAATTCTCTTTTACATGAATTCTCTGATTTTAATCTTTAGAAAACACTATTATATTCAATAGCCCCTAAAATATATATATAAAAATTATTATATTTCAGCATCAATATTTATTTAAATAAGAAAATGTTAATTTAAAGATTTAGTACAACATAAGTCATAAATACTCTAAATATAAATATTTAAAATGAAATTCCCTTAAATATCATTATGTTACAAAAAACAATTAAAATTGAATCGCCATCTTACTATGAAAGAAGAAAAATTACTTATAACTTAGCTAATTATGTAATTTTACTTTGGCTAGAATATAAAATATGAAGAATATTCAATAATTTCAAGACATGCATAACCTCTGTGTAATTCTTTTCGTGAAAAAATGGATGAAATTCGTGGAAAATTGTGAAATAGATAAAATATAATCATTGAAACGTGTGAAATCAATGAAAATTCGAGCGAAATTGATGAACATTAGCGAAGTTGATGAAATTTTGGTTGAAAATGATACAAGAAAATACCCTGAAATCATTAAAAATTCGTGAAAAAAAATGAAACCGGTGAAACGACAACAATAGTGAAAAGCGGGTGAAATCGGTGAAAAATGAATAAAGTCAATGAAAACGTGTCAAATCAATGAAAATTCAGGTGATATTGGTGAAACGAACATGCGAAAACAAACAATGAAAAATATGTGTGAAATAGGTGAAAATGGATAATACGACAAAAACGTTTGAATCAATAAAAAAAAGCTTAACAGACAAAATAAGGTGAAACCGGTAAAAAATTAGTTTAAAACGAATAAAACAAGAGGACAAAATTATAAAAACAATGAAAATAAGTTATAATTGATAAAAAAAAAAAGGGTAAAACAGTAAAAAAAAAAAAACCTAAACTGGTAGAAATGAATTAAATCGGTCAAAAAACAGGTTAAATTGGTGATAAATGAATTAAACTAATGAATTAAATAGGTGAAAATGGGTAATTTACTTTATTTTATGACATAATAAAATTAAATTTAACCTAACTTACAAAAAATATCAATGAAATTATCTAGACACGTACAACGTACGTGCACTTTCCTAGTATAGTTAAATGCATGAATATATCAATAGATTAAAGAGTATAGCTAGATTAATGTAGGTCTCAATTCCAGCCATAAAGAAAGGGTTGAATTTGAAATCTTCTTCTTATTGGTCCCCTTTTCTTCTACAATAAACTTTGAATATATTATTAGAGAAGAGACGTTGATGTCCTCATCCATCATCAGGCGCAATGGCTAAGGCGAACATATTCACATCAGTCCTTGGATCCTTTTGTTGGCATGAAGCGAGAGATAGAAGAACTAGTGTCACTGACTCTGGACGAGGATCGCTCCCATCGGGTAATCTCTCTTGTTGGAATGGGTGGCCTGGGGAAGACAACCCTTGCAAGGAAAATTTACCATCACAAGGAAGTTTTGCGTCATTTTGAAGCACATGCCTGGGTTTGCGTCGGCCTACATTTTTGATTCAAAATTGTATTGCAAAGTATACTGAAGAATCTGCTACCTTCAGATGAAGGAAAGGGGCGAATCATGGCTATGGAAGAAGAGGAATTGGTGAAGGAACTATACAGTGTATTAAAGCAGAAAAAAATGCATTATTGTTCTTGATGACATTTGGAAAGTTGATGATTGGAAAATGTTGAGCCAAGCCTTGCCATTTTCCAGACTAATTCCAAGATTTTGCTTAAACTCGTATGGAAATTGTTGCTCTTGTAGCACAAGCACATATCCATGGCCTCAAATATTTAACTGACGATGAAAGTTGGGAGTTACTTCGAAACATAGCACTGCCTGTGGATTTTGAAGGTATGTTTTTTTTATTTAATTAGAAAAGTGTAAGTATGTCGTACGTGTCTATTAAATTTCTTAGTATTTGTTGTAAATTAGAGTAGAGTAAAACTAACTATATTATGTCATAAATAACACTAATCATTCATATTCAATTTTTTTTCTAATTTTTTTTATTAAAATTATTATTTTATATTAAAAAAATAATGGCTTTCAAATTGTAATGAAATATAAAATAATAAATGATTTAATCACGAATTCTTGTAAATCTTGTCTAAAATAATATCATAAGAAAATTATTTAGCTCATTCCATGTACGTTTTAAGGAATATATATTATTGAACGTCTTTAGTTTTTTTGTTTGAGGAAATTGCACTTTTCATACAAAACTTTTGGTACCTACATTTCATACCACACCTTTTAAAATGACATATTTGATATCACAATTGACCAACCTTTTTCAATTTAGGTTTAGCCGTTAAATTCTGGAAGGAAAAGACATGTGCCGTGCATGTGGACGTTAACTCCCATAAAATAAAATAAAAAAAGGAAAAATAAAATGAGTAAAATGCATTTTTCATACCAAACTTTTACCTACTTCAGACATATGGTACAAAACTTTCAAAAAAGACACATTTAATACCAAGATTGAAGGACTTTTTTCATATTTCCTTTCTTCGTCAATTTTTAGGGCCAATTTTTGTGTTCTTTACATGGATGAAAAGTTCTTTACGAGAGCTTTATAATGGTATAAGTTTCAGTTCATGAAATGCAATAAATAATATGTAAAAAATTAATAAAGTTTCGGAATATTAATTAAAATTAATCGTATCTCATAATCTACAAAGAATCATGTCAAGAACTTCATAATGGAATAAGTTTTAGTTCATGAAATGCAATAAATAATCTGTAGAAAATTAACAAAGTTTTGGAATATTAATCAAGATTAAAAAATATCTAATAATCTACAAAGAATCATGTCACAATATTTCAGATATTATATAGGGCACATAAGAATTTCCCTCATTTAATTTTTCCTTCTTTTTTTAAATTTTTTTGGGAGTTAGCGGACATGTGCACGACACGTGTCTTTTCCGTCCAGAATTTGACGGTCAAACCTAAATTGAAAAAGTTTGGTCAATTATGGAATAAAATGTGTCATTTTGAAAGGTATGGTATGAAATGTATGAAGGTATGCAATTCCTTCTTTTTTGTTTTATCAATATAAAATTAATATCATTCTTCTTTGTACATGCAGAAACGAGAAATTTTTCTCATCACAAATTATAATATGAATATGACATCAAGTATTTATATGTCCAGAACCCATCCAAATTTTTTGTTATGTTTAACAACAATAATTGTAAAATCCTATTTTGTTATCAAATGAATTTGGGTCCATTTTTAAGTAGATTTCGATTATTATTCTCGCCCTATCATTTGAAATACATCTCTTTACTTTCCTTTTTGGTACAACATCTCTTCATTGAACTAGGTCATTTTTTACTTATTCAATTCATTAGTTTAATTCATTTTTCACTGGATTAATCCCTCATTTTGCTGATTTCATTCATTTTTAGTGAAAAAATTGTTTATTAAATGTTTTTTTTTATCAATTACAACCTATTTTTATTGTTTTTACATTTTAATCGATTTCTTTATTTTTATTTATTTAAGCCATTTTTCAAATGGTTTGACCTTGTTTTTGTTGGTTGAACTTTTCTCATTTGATTGATTTCACTCGTTTTTACCAGTTTAACCAATTTTCGCACAATCTTCACTAAATTCACATGTTTTTTTCACCAATTTCATATATATAATAGCAACTATTAAAAATAGTAGTTTGTGTGTGTGTGTGTGTGTGTGTGTTGAGAAGAAAAATGAAATTGTAAAAGTGATGTAAAATTAATTTCTAAACTTTTGGAGTTAATATGGAGAAAATAACTATAATATGATTTCATGTCTAATTATACCTATTATGACGTTTTGGATATATAATTTTGTTCTTCTTCTGTATTCAATTTTGGAAAGTTAATTTTTATTTTTCTGTATAGTGTTTGATTAAGGAAAGGATGTTACAAATTTTCTTAAAATATTTTCCCTATCAATTTTTGGGTGAGAAAACTTAAGGAAAATTCATATCTAAGTTAATTTTATCTTACTTTACAACTTAAATATGGGGTATTTTTATCTTAAAAAAAAGAAATAAAACTTAAATTATTCACATTTTTAGTAATAGTATAAATATAGAATATAATAAATATGTACATAGAGATTGTGCTAAATCTTTTAATGAAACAAATAATATTTTTTGCTTAAAAACATATTGATGATACATTATAGTAACATTACATATATATAATAGCAACTATTACAAAGAGTAATGGTTTGTTTGTTTTTTTTTTTTTTTTTTTTTTTTTTTGGGTGTTATAGGAGAAGAATAATGAAATTGTAAAAGTGATGTAGAATTAATTTCTAAAATTTTGGAGTTAACGGAGGTAATAACTATAATATGATTTCATATCTAATTATACCTATTATGACGTTTTGAATACATACTTTTGTTCTTCTTCCATATTCAATTTTCGAAAGTTAATTTTTATTTTTCTGTATGGTGTTTGATTAAGGAAAGGAAGTTACAAATTTTCTTAAAATAATTTGGTGAGAAAATTTAAGGAAAATTCATATTTAAGTTTATTTTATCGATATTACTTTACAACTTGAATAAGGGGAATTTTTGTCTTCACACAAAAAGAAAAAAACTTAAATTATTCACACTTTTAGTAGAAGTATAGTATAGATTGTGTTTCTCCACCATTTGGTCAAGTGATTATTTTTACTTTTGTATCCTTGGGCTGCACAAATGATATAAGCAGAGGCTGGAGTTAATAGAAGACTACTTGAAGATATAGGAAGGAAGATGATACAAAAATGTGGTGGTCTACCACTGGCGATTTCTGTTCTAGGAGGACTTTTGAGCAGAGGAATTTCCTTGAGCGACTGGGAAAGGGTAAACATGAACATAGACTCGTATCTTACGAGGGGGGAAGGTGTTGAGCTAGAGAGTGATATAGAACAAATTGTCAGCTTAAGTTATAATGCCCTGCCATACTACTTGAAACCATGTTTTCTTTACTTGGGATCTTACTGGAACGAAGAAAAGATCGACACAGAATTTCTTTACATGTTATGGTTGGCAGAGGGCATGATCTCCCCTGAAGAACAAGGAAGAGGCGAAACTCTAAGGGATGTAGCAGAACGGTACTTGAGGGAGCTAGCAAGCAGGTGCATGGTTCTGGTGGAACCCAACGACTTCTCATCGTTTACAAGGTTCATGTCCTGTCATCTTCATCATGATCTAATGAGACATCAATGTCTGTCCAAGGGACGAGAAGAGAAATTTCTTAATCTCGTAGATTTAGAGTCTGGAACGGAATACTCTGATTCAACAAGCCAAGTACCAAGACTAAGCGTCATCCTGGATGAGAAATTGAAGGACACTGATAGAAAAAAATTGGAGGAGAGGATGGCTCCAAATTTGCGTTCTCTTTTGTTTCTAAGCAAGCTGGGAACGCTTCTGAAGCTTCCCACCTTTCAGAAGCTCAAGTTGCTTAGAACATTAGTTTTCCAAGGTTGCAAGTTTGAAAATGATAAACTACCAAATGGAATAGATAAACTAATTTTCCTAAGGTTTTTGAGTTTAAAAGATAGTTTGGTTAATGCGTTGCCCTCGTCTCTATTCAACCTACAATACCTACAGACACTGGACCTTCGCACGCTGAACACTATTACATTACCCAATGTGTTTGGCAAACTTGAAAAATTAAGACATCTATTCTTTCTCAAAAAAAAGAGCAAGCGAGGAGGGAAACTGAACCTGGATGGACTGAATCACCTGGAGACACTTGAAGGATTTGACAGTGATTCCGACTGCACCACAGGGCTCACTAAATTAACAAATGTTAGACGTCTTACTGCATCCATTCGGGACAGCATTGAAGAACTCTCGGTGATAGTCCATCACATTGAAGCCATAAGCAACAAGTTGAAAGAAACAAGCCTCAAGGTTTCAGGGGTCGATTTTAGTTCAGAGGAAGGTTCCACTCTCCTTGGTAAGATCTTGATATGCAACTCCTTGTCCCGCCTGGAGGTTCATGGTCGAATAAATGATAAGTTGCCGAGTTACAATCCTCAACTCTGCAGGAACCTTGTTAAACTAGACTTGATTGGCTCTGAAATGGAGGGAGACCCAATGGAATTACTTGAGAAGCTTCCCATGTTGCAATCACTATTTTTAGGCAATGATTCGCTTTTGGGGAACGGAATGATTTGTCATGCATTGGGTTTTCCTGAACTAAAGTATCTTACACTGTGTGGGTTGTCTAATTTGGAAGAATGGAATGTCGAGGAAAAAGCTTTTCTCAAGCTTTCTTGTCTAAAGATTGAAAAGTGTCACAAGCTGAAGAGGATTCCTCAAGGACTGAGCTCCATTGCTAGCCTCCAGAAATTGGAGACTCGGCTCATGCCCAAGCACTTCAATGACAAGCTGAGAGATTCTAGCCAACTGCCTCATGCCACTTCCATCATTCTGCATGACCAAGATTAAGCGCTAATCAATGCAACTTTACTTCATTTTATTTTATTTTGGGTTCTGTAACAAACATTGAGATGCTTTGCAACGTTCATTGCTAAATTTGTTTGAATAATTTCCTGTTAAAAATCAATTTAGTCAACAGACAGACCAAATGCAACAAAAAGCTACCAAATTCCTTCTCAGTACTAAACAACACCAAAATTACCAGATGATTAAGTTGGTCTTCTTGGTGTGCATGATCAACATTTGACTTTAAATTCCCGCCTAGACATCAAAGTCCAAATTAAAGCCTGAACTTTCTTTGCATTTCCCCATCATAAGTAATAGCACGATTTTGTAGCATGGAAACAATGACTTTGTACTAAAAGTTGCATATTTATGCATGCATTGATCTACAATACAAAAAACATCACACATATTGCTAAAATATTTACCCTTCCATTTGTTTCTATTCTACCAGTTAAACAGCTTAGCATATTACAACACTTCCTAATTAATCTAGTTCTTGTATATGATGGCCAAGAAAAAGATGGTAATTCCAAATTTACTGACCAAATTTCTTTCCAAAGTATTAACAGCACCAATGCCTCTGAGCTCTTCAAGTTATTAGATAATTATAGAAGATTGATTTGGTATTCTTTGCACAAATTATCAACATTCGACAACAATCAGGAGTAGTTTCGACGCCCGAAAAATTTCTTCCCATTTTCCGGTTTCTCGATTTCTACCCTCTGGTGGAGCATTGAAAACTGTTCTTCTAGTGAAACTAACACCAACCCCTGCATAGATTTGCAGCATTGCACCCAATGCATTATAATATAGAGAAATCCAAAGACTTTGGATCAAGTAACTTAGCTGCACTAGAATACAGCTCAAACAAGCAGACATAATGTTCGGTTATAGGCTTAATGCCATAACGTTCTGTCATGTAATAGAAGTAAAAACGACCCTTTTCCATGTCGTTTTTGTGGAGGCAAGCACATAAAACACCCATAAAAGTGATTGCATCGGGCTTTATACTCATCCTTTCCATCTCCTCGAAAAGAGCAAGGGCTTCTACACCACGACCATGAACGCCGAGACTAGTGATCATCACATTCCATGTAGCTACACTTCTACTTTCCATATTTTGAAATACTTGTCTCGCATATTCCAAACTACCACATTTGCTATACATATCAATTAAAGCGGTCCCTAGAAAAACCCCAACCTTAAACCCTTTCTTGATTGCAAAATCGTGAACCCAACCGCCCAATTTAAGGCTCCCCAATTCAGAACAAGCCACCAGAAGACCGACTAATGTATATGCATTTGGCTCTACGTTATCTCGTAGCATTTCCGCAAACAACTCAAACGCCTTTTCCGGTTTCTTACTTCTTGCATAGGCATTAATCATAGCAGTCCAAGAAACCACATTTTTCACAGGCATTTTATCGAAGAGCTCCTCTGCCAAATCCACTCTTCCATTACAAACAAGCCCTGCTATCATTGTAGTCCAAGATACAACATTTCTAAAACGCATTTGATCAAACAGTTTCAGCCCATCATCCAAGACCCCACATTTCAAATACAAATCCATCAAAACGTTATCCAAATACACATCTCCACAAAACCCACTTTTAATCGCAAACCCATAAACCTCTTTCGCCTTCTCAACGCAAGAACAAGCTAAACAAGCTTTCATAACAAATGGGAATGTAAATTTATCCACGCTCACCCCACGGCAAATCATTAAATTGAATAAAAGAATAGCTCGATTTGAGTAGCCATTCACAATGTACGCTCTCATAAGTAAATTCCATGTAAATGTTGACGGGTCTTTGATTTGTTGAAACACGAGAGTGGCGTAGTCCAGTTTCCCATACGAAGAACATAGTCGAAGCATTTTCACGAAAATGAGTTGATGATTACAGAGATCGTTTCGAATAATTTTAGAATGAATCTGCTTCAACTGTTTGAAACTGTTGCATCTTCGGAGAAATACTAGAGCATCTTGTGAAGTGAAAATTGGTGTATAGGTTGAGTGAAATTTTCTCGTGGGTAAAACATCGAGAGTGCTCAACGATAGGCATGCGACCATTATACTGTACTGAAAGTGTTTGATATTATGCCCGTGGGGAATGGTAGATTTTTTACATAGAGAAGATGGAGAAATTTAAATGATTTTTTGAAGGTGAAAATTTTGCTATCCCCATTGCCGGATACGTGGCCTCGTCCTCTTCACAATTACCAATCATGAAACTCTAGTTCGGACAGTGTGTATTTTTTTTTTCAATATTATGGTTAGGTACATAAAGACAATGATCAACTTATCTCATTACATTATGAAAGACTAATCTCTAGATTAGATATGTTTTGTTTTTATTTATTATTGAATCAAGTCAACCAGAACCAATTAACCTAACTAACTAACAGTATAATTTATTTTATTTTTTCTAACAACTTCTTTATTTTCTTTTGAGTAAATAGCATTTTTGGTCCATCTTATGGACATATTTTTTTATTTTCATCTCTCTTAATTTTTTCGTAGTAGATTTATCCCTCTTATCAATATAGTAGTGTAAGACTTTTGTTCCTCTTATTAAAACATTTGTATTAAATTCATACCTATTATGAATATAGTGTAACACATTTGTTCCTCTTAAATTTAAGATACATCAATTTTTGTTCAATTTAAGATGTATTTTGGTACCAAATGACATATTTTAAATTTAAAAGGGACGACTGTGTTACACTATATTGATAAGAATGACGCATCTGCTACGAAAAATTTAAGAGGCACGAATGTAAAAAATTACACATATGGAAGACCAAAAATGATATTTAACTCTTTCCTTTTTTATAACTTTTTTGAAAATATCCAACTCTTAAATACAAGCACGACTAATAACTCAATTTAAACTTGCAATCATGTTTGTAAAATTGTGTTTGGGATAATAATAATCAAAGATGAAGTTGAAATTTAGATTACTTATTTATAAAAACATATCATTTTAGCTTAATTGCGGAAGAGTAGTTTTACCCGAACTGAATTTAGCCAATATACTTCTCTTCTTCTCGTATGTAGAAATTTTTCCTCGTCCAAATTGTGGGTTGAGTTTTCAAATTTGTAGGAAATTATTTCCCTAAAAAAAAAGTGAATAAAAGTTAGTTACTAGTTCCTCCTCCTTTTTATTTGTCATTGTTTACTCCTTTTTTTTTTTAATTTCAATGTAAAATTAAAATTCTTTTACTAATTATACCCTTCTTTCTAATACTTGTCATTAATACTAATTAATGCTAAAATTATTTATGAGTAAATATCACTTTTGATCCCTCTTATCATTAACTTTTTGGGAAAATTGCTTTTTCGGTACCATAGGATATGCTGATTTGTACTTTTGGTACCATTGGATATGAAAATGCAAATTTGGTACCATAGGATAGGTTTTCATTGCAATTTTGTTACCAAACCCAATTTTTTTACAAAGTTAATGGCAATTTACCCCCTACTAAATGCATAATGTTCAATTTAACCCCTCGTGGTTTAAAAAAGAGCATTTTACGCCTTGAAATTTTATAAAAATTTCACCGCCTTCCTGATATTTTTATAGGCTGCACTTAATCCACTTTTATTATGATAATGTGATTTTTTACCCATTGTGTTATGATAAATGTGGCAATTTATCCCCCTATGTTAAATAAAATAGTTTGCATGCATACTCTCAATTTCGGCAAGTGAGTTACAATCTCCGGCTGAAGGGAGTAAATTGCTTCATCAAAATTTTACAGGGTGTAAATTGATTTTTTTCAAATTATAGAGGGATAAATTGAACATTATGCATTTCATATGGGGTAAATTGCCATTAACTTTGTAGAAAATTTGGGTTTGGTACCAAAATTGCAATGAAAACATATCCTATGGTACCAAATTTGCATTTTCGTATCCAATGGTACCAAAAGTACAAGTCAGTCTATCCTATGGTACCAAAAAAACAATTTTCCCTTAACTTTTTACAGAATGATCCCTCTTATATTTTTTTCTAACTTTAGTCCCTACTATGAATTATTTGTTTCCCTTAGTCCCTACTATGAATTATGTGTTTCATTTTAATTCTTATCAGATGGTTCCGATAACACGTGACATGCATATGAATATTTTTTAGGTCATTTTCGTCCGTTCACTATTGAGACGATTTGAAATATTGTTTAATTGATGAGCAATTTTGGTGTTTAAAAAAAATTTAGGAAAAAAATTTAATTTGGAACGAAATGTACAATTAAGTTGAATTGGAATGAAAACCTAATTTGGAAGACAATATATATTTAGTTTTTTTTTAAATAATTAGAAAGACGAAAATATCCCTTTTAGTTTACTTGAAATGACAAAATTGCCCTCATGAGCATATCAAATGTTATCGGAATCGCCTTGGACCACTTGAAAAGGACTGAAGTGAAACAAATAATTTATAGTAGGGACTAAAGTGGAAAAAAAAACATAAGAGGAACCACTCTGTAAAAAGTTAATGATAAGAGGGACCAAAAGTGATGTTCACCCTATTTTGAAATTTTTGCTTAAAAAATGGCTATTTATAACATTTTTAATTCGTGTACAATCCTCCAAACCAAGGAATAAAAAAAAGGGGGGGGGGGGGGGGGGGAGTACTTATTTATACAATCTAAACATAGTGGACAAAAAAGAAATACAATCAAACACACTATACCTTAATCTACATAACATACTTATTTCATAGTTGATTATCAATAACTAGTTTTCGACCAAAAATAAATTAAAACCTAACATCTCATAATCCCTATACAAAACCTAAATGCTCGAATCAAAAAAACAACAGAAACCCTTCACACTAATGCTAAAAGATGTTCTCTTGGGATTACCACATAATGTGCCCAACCCACCTCGAAAGAGATTAAACTCTTGGGAAACCAAAAAAAGAAAAAAAGATGTTCTCTTGCAGAAGGGTATTTATTGTTGACCAACATACCAAAATTCGTCTACAAGGTTCAGAAATTTAACACAAATCATGAGAAAAGTGGAAATCTCTGCTCACCTGAAGCGTACGAGATAATATTTCTTTTCAATGGTGAAATGTAATGGGCTCCCTGAAACGCAGCAGCACGCAACACATTCAATGGTCCGAAATCGACTGAGTAGGCCTTCTGAAATCCATCCAGGATTGCCATCAATGCCGTGTTTGCGGGTTTCCTTTCTGATTCATATCTTCTAAGCAACGATACCTGTGTGAACATGGCACATTGCTTAAAATTGACCTTTAACAAAGAAAAGCAAAATTTTCAGAATTGAATAAAATACATTAAACATGGTCAAGTTCTAGGACAATTAAAACATACTCATATCATCATTATTTAATAAAATTATACCACCTAAAAGTTGAAAACATGACAAAATTACTTGTCGTTTCCTGTAACGCCTCTACCCCGTGTCCAATGTTGTGTCCGAGGCGTGTCCCCTACCATTTTCAATTTACTTTCTTGTTTACTTTTTGAACACGTCATGTCGGATACAAAACAGACAGTGTCCGAGCCATATTCCGTATCCCCCTCAAATCCGACAGTACATCATGTGAGTTCACGTGCACCATAGGTAGGAAATGAATTTTATCTTATGGAAAAGGATGTACAAATATTTCATTTATGTGGTTTAAACAAAAACAAGGAAACTGAATTAATGAAAATCTAGGAACTGAAACCAGGAACAAATACCCAATTTGGAGAAGAGAACAAGTACAGAACATACCTCTCCAATATCAGATCCTACGGCAATGCCTTGAGCAATGACTTTTGCAAGAGACAACGCATCTCCAAATCCCATATTAACTCCTTGACCAGCCAAAGGATGGATAGTGTGTGCGGCATCACCAATAAGAGCAATACGTTTCAATGCATACGAATTAGCATGCATAAATGACAGCGGAAACGCCATTCTTTCTGAGGCTACGTTAGTAATTTTGGGCGGAATTTCAAATCCCTCATTGGCCGATAATGTCCTCTCTGCAGTTAGCCAAGAGAATGCATCTTTGAAACCGAACATTTGAGATTGTGGACGTGGCCCATAGCCATTGTCCAAAGCACGATTTACTTCATTAACAAAATCAATCTCAGACATTGATTTTCGGTCCAATGATTCTTCGGGTTTCATTGTCCAAACAATATTGCTGAAATTGTCACCGATTGGTAAAAGTGCAATTGGGCCATTAGGGAGAAATCGTTGCCAAGCACATCGATTTTGTTCAGTATGTTCTACAGTACATATAATTGCATTTTGAGAATATTTCCATCCGGTTGCATTTATTCCAGCTAGTTCTCTCACACGGGATTTGGATCCATCGGATCCAACCTGTTAAGATAGTAAGAAGCTTTAAACAGTTCTTATGAATTGAAGAATAGTTTGATCGGTTTTTTTACACGTCAATAACTGAAAGTTACCACTAATTTTGCACACAAGTGATTCCCATCACTCAGTTCTAGTTTTGCTAAAGATTCGGTAGGACTTGATGAAGAGCTTGGTTGTAAGGTCATGGAGTTTAATCTGCATGAATATATTTTGTGCTCCAAAGCAGCATCCTGTCAAAACCATTTTATCCAAAAACTGAGGAACTGTGAATAAATTAATAATGATTGATGACTCTCGATATATATGTCGAGAATCTGATAAGCCAGGAAAAAAAAAAACATTCCAACAGGAAATGTTTAGTAAAAATATATTCGGGAGAACAATGCCAAGAAAGTAGAAAAATGTCCGTATTACAGGGAGACTTGTCATCAACAAAAAAAACAAAAAACAAGCATACAAAACAGCAAAACACCTATTAGACCGACCTGTGCACAGAGAAACCAGTAATTAAGAATAATGAGCTATAGTCTTATAGATGACGAGTCAATTGCAAATCAAGTCAGCATATTATTCCATGGTCCATAATCTCAGTATTGAGGAAAGAACCAATAAAAAAAGAACAAACAGATAAAGCAACACAGATAGCATAAGGAAAACTGACGCCCTTATTTTAAGTCGGGTTTATCTAGTGAATAGAAATAGAAGAAGACAAACAATAGTTTACTCAAGATACCAAGGGATCTAATAAAAAATAAAATGAAAGCATTTTCAGTTTAGTTATATGATTTAATTGAGAACACAGTTGAATCCTAATGACTAATTTCTATGAAACTAGGCCTAGAGTTAAAATTGGTTTGTTGTTTCAAAAACCAATCAAGTTACAAATTAATAAATATATATGTGGGATATATAAACTCATATCAGAAATCTCTCGATAAGAGAAAAGTTTCGCAAGAAGTATAATGCAGTATAAGTTTAACATTATGAATGTTGAAATCGGATTTATAAAGTTGGTCTTAATGACTTACTAAGAGAGTGGTATGTATA
Organism: Penstemon barbatus; assembly: GCA_003313485.2. NCBI lineage: Eukaryota > Viridiplantae > Streptophyta > Magnoliopsida > Lamiales > Plantaginaceae > Penstemon > Penstemon barbatus. The sequence goes on from CM064884.1 coordinate 2,334,377, forward strand.
TGATAATATAATTCACTACGAGTGGTAAAACCAGTTATAACTAAGACATACTGCAAATCATAATGGATTTTTCCTAATAATAAAATATTCACAACAATTTAAGAACCTGTATGCATGATATCAGAGATCTATGGAGCACTTTATTCTCCACCACGCACCTAGATCAAAAACATAAAACAAATATTATATGCATGAAAGAACAGTATAATTATGAAAGAAGCTACGCTGCAGCAGTTGTTCTTACCCTAGTACTTTCTTATTTATGTCTCTTGCATTGTACCTCGTGTATCCAAGACCTGTGTAATCCCAAACCTATAAGAAGTTAATTGAAAAGCTCAGGTCAAACTTATCGTAACAATAGTTGACAATGGACTCACAATATGTCAGCATAAAAACTAAAAAGCAAGTTAAGGATATTACAATTACCAAAGTAATTTAACTGGAATGTATGAAAAGGATAAACAGGAATTACATGTAAGAAATGAGAAACAAATGTAAGCTGTAAGTGAGCGCAAACTAGAATTTCTAGGTCCTTCAACTAGATAGTATGCCTGCTTTAATTTATCATTAGGCACATTGAGAAAAAAAGTTGTTGAATTTATTATGAAATAGAAACGGCATATCAATGTGCAGTTGACTTCTTATACAAGGAATCCCACCCCTCAATTTCAACCCTAACCTTTTTTTAAGAAAATAAAATAGGCTATATATCTCGTCAATTTCTTTATAAGCTTTCTACACATAAAAAAATTACATACTTAACATATTTTATGTTATAAAAGATATTTTCAAAAGCATATCACATCAAGTTTGCACATGCTTCAGAGCACAAGCATCGGAAGAGAAGAGCTCCATAAGAAAAATATTCCCTCCACAAGTCTATCAATAAATAACTTAATGGAAAAGGAAATGGATCTTCAAATCAGAAAAACTGGTTTCTCTTACAAGAACATGGATATGATCTTAGTCTATCACTCTGCCTGAGCTGAATAGCTGCACTAAAGAGAAATGGGAGCAAATATACATGGCAAAAGTAGATACATACAAAGATACTATTGCTAAATCAAACCAATCACGATAATAACGTATAGCCTTTGCAACATAATTACCTGCATCTCATCAAAATAAGCATGCCGATGCTGTTCAACATATTTCCAGGCACCCACATCTGAAAGAAATAAATATCATACTTATCCCCCGGAAAACAGTTCTTTTCATTCATTAAGAAACTAATGAAGCTCCATGTAAGTTGAATATTTGAAGCACAAAATGCTACATATAAGACAAGCATATGAATGCATAATTCGGTGTAATGCAGGAAGACCATTGACTTTCTCTTGCTATCTAAGCTGAAAGAAAGCTAAAGGAATCAGAATAAATTAAAATTAATACTTTAAGTTGCCACTTAAGTTGCAATTCACCCAGCATAGCTTTATTATTTTTGTCTGTCTTATCAATAGCTACCAAATGAACTAACGTAATAATTTCTTGTGGTGCATATCTTTACTTATTTTCTATATATAACGTTTCAACTATATTGTGGTAAGTACTTCTGAATAACACTAAAGAAGTTCAGAAGCTTTAGAAATTAAAATTTGCTTAAAGTATGATCCTAAACAAGTGAAATTTCAGATACAAAATAACGAGAGGTAATACCTTTGAATAGAGATATAGATGTTGGTGTGACTGTACTAACTCTTGGATCTGGAGGGTCTTCTTTCTTAATGGAATCTCCACTCAGTAGAGCTGGATTGCTATCAATTATGGCAACATTCAGTTCTTTCGTCAATGGCATGCTGGCTGCAAGAATATAGCATCAATTTAAGATGACATAACTGGTATGTGCAAAAGAACTTTTTTTCCATGTTAAGAATAAGCATATTAATGACTTTTAATACAACAATTTTTCTTCAAAATGGCAAGGGATCCAGAGTAAAAATGAAAATATTGTCTTAATACAAATCCCTGGAAAAATAAAACAAGAAAGATGCAGGAAACAGTAAAACGGGAAACAGGTTTTTATCATTGAAAAGGACAGGCAGTCATTTCATGTATTATATTATATTATACATATATATATATATATATATAGCTCCAAATACATGAACACTTTTGATAGATTCATTATTTTCGAGTACACAGTCAGTTCTTTTTTTAAATTGAGGCATTACCAAATGTTCCAATAAAAAAGATAGTCTAAGCAGTAGAAACGCGGTATGTCATCATGTGCTGAGCAAAGTTGATCACCAATATGACCAAAAGTCAGTACAACTGTAGAAAATAACTAGAGAGGAAATTGAATACTAAATTAAGTAAACAAATAGAAATATTTTCAAAGGGTATTATGTGGTTACTGAAGGCAATATGGAAATCTCACACTCCACAAAATTAAAACAAATACCAAACTTTGTTTGAAAAGACAGATACAGAAAATAACAATTACCCAAAGAGCAAGCCAGAGCCATGCCAACCATACCGCCTCCAACAATAGCAACATCATGCACAGGAACATCATTATGATATTTATGCTTGGCTGCAAGCTCCTAGGCATAAAAATGACAATTTAAGCACGAAAATTAGACCTATGAGAATTCAGGTTGCTGCATACATTAACTAATGTGCAGCAAGACCATAAGAACTAAATCATGTATAGTAGTTAACAAGAATTGAAATACATTGCTTCGTATGCTTAATGATATAAAGGGTGACTAAGAAGATTTTCCCATCAGTAAATAGAAAACCCAAAAAATATATATGGTGGTAAGGGTACAAAAGACAGATAATAATAAGCAAATGACAGAAAGCTTGACAGTTTAAAATATTGTAGAGGTTCGGGTACCTGTATTATCCATATCAAAATACAGGTCACTTAGAAGGGCCTAGTATTTTCAGTATATCGGACTCGGATATAAAACGAGCAAAGTATGAAAACATGAGTTCAATTCGCCTTTGGTCAAGACAGAGACTTTGTAAAGAAGATAGTCCTCAAATCTGAAGATAAGGAAAATAGCTGCAGAGTACTACAAAAAACCAGAACCGGCTATTTGTCCATGTTTATAATTGGCAAACTGAGAAACTATGTTCCAATTTGCTAAATTGTTAAAAAAAACCAATTAACAAAATATTATTGCATCTGTTCAGAGAAAACGTGCCCAGAAAGAAAATCCTACATAATTGTTTTTCCTATACAGATGGGCTTTGCTAACCATTTTTTCTTTGTTATGTATTTCATAAATTTTAGTGTTCTTATCTTTAGCCAGATCAAACAAGACTTTACCCTACGCCTTTGGTTCAGCCAACCCTTGACCCTAGTTTTAGCATTACTATTTTCAGCCACAACCAATTGATTTGCAGAATATAACAGCTTCTAGTTGCACAGAATCAAGCAACAAACTACCATATCAGCATGAATATAAGCCAATGAGAAATATGTAGGTACAAACACAAATGGACATCCAATAGGATAATGAAACCATGGTTATAGTGCCATTCAATAGCAAAGGAAATGTAAATATTGCTTAAAGGATGAATTTATTACGTTACTAACTTTGTCGCTTTCTGAAGGCAACTTGACACCAGCATTACCACATAAAGCCCTTTGTGCCAATTTCAGGGAATGGATATTGAATGTTGATCTTCTTGCAGTTATCCTTGTCCATCCAAGTAGAAAGCAGAGCCGGCCTGACATATTACGGGGCCCTAGGCGATATTTAATATCGGGGCCCTCTTTTACAAATTAGCTTATACTTTTCAGATTCAATTGTAATATATTTTTATGACATTTCATTCTTAAACTTTCTCTTGACAAAAACAATATATATATATATATATATATATATATATATATATTCAAGTATCATGAATTTAGTTATATAACAAATGCGCACACATATAAATTGTTATGTATTATATAAATTAATGCAGCATAAGAAAATTCAACCAATTACATTAAACTCCATAGACATCTTATATTATATACACAACACAAGCTTTTTTCTTTTTCTTTTTTTTTCTCGAGGTCTGAATCCGTACAGTTGAAAATTTCAAAATAAATTGGCTGAGCTTGCAAATTCTTTCATCATTGAATAGTTTTCTTTAGTTCAATCCAAGCATTCTTGACAAGTTAAGTATATCAATATGCTTATTTTTATTTTTAAATTAATGGCTACAATATATAGAACATGGTTTAAGAAGTTAGTATTCAGTAAAGATAAAAGAAAAATAACATTTATTGAATTCAAATACTTTTAATTTTTTTATTTTAGGTAAATAGATTGAATTGAATATGGAAGTATAATATTTCTGCTCACACTACTATCTTAGGTAGGGCTGTACAAATGGTAGAACCGAACCGTACCAAATTTAGTTATACCGGCTGGTTCGGTATTTTGAAATCTCGTACCATTTGCCAAACATAAAATTTCGGTTTGATTCAGTAAATTACCTATTCAGTAAGGTGCAATTTGATTCGGTACAAAAAAACCGAAAAATTATTGAATTAAAAATAATTTGTCTTGAATACATATGTAAATAAGAATATGCTTCCTACCACTCTAACCACTAACCATCCAATGAAGTTGAATAGAAATTATAAAGAATACATCAGCGACCCCCAGCCTCAGCCCCCTCTCAAAAATTACTTTAGCATCATTCAAGTATTGGGTTCTAAATGCAATTAGAACCCAATCTAGTAAGAGAAAATCAGAAAAAGAATAAAACTGGGCATTTAGAATTTGGACTGTACCTCTGTAAATTACAAACCTGGGCCGAGAGAAAGATGGTGGAGGCGCGATAGGGGTAGGTGATGCGGCGGCGCGGTGGGATTTAGAATTGAAGAAGAAGAAGATTTGGGTTTTGCTCTAGGGCAGTCCGTAGAAGAAGTGCACTTTGTGCCGACCAGTCGGTAGAAGAAGTGCGAAAGTGAAGTGAAGCTTGGATTGGAAATCTGGAACGCTGTCTTTACCTATTTTAAGAATTGGGATTAAAAAAAGGTAAAATTGCAAAAATGGTCACAAACTAATCACTTTTTGTATTTTCATCCCAAATTATTCAACTTGACGAATTTCATTCCATAATTTGCGCATTTGCCATTAAATTACCACATGGTTGCTTACGTGTCATGACATGGTAAATTTTAACATGAATAATTTATAATATTGTAGAATTAGTCCCAAATAAATTACAAGATTAAACCGTCATTTTCATTAAATTAGAAATTTAATATTGAGACTAAATTTATACAAAATGGTAAATTATGGGATGAAATTTGGTGAGTTGATATAATTTGGGACGGAAAATCAAATTTAATAATTCCTTTGGGACGATATTTCAAATTATTATTTAATTGCGTGACGAAATTCGGTGAGGTAATATAGTTTGGGACGAAAATCCAAAATTACTAATTCGTTTGGGACGTTTTCTACAATTTTTTCTTAAAAAAAAGATATACCGATTCGATTGGGTTCGGTAAGGTAAATTTACTGACAAAATCAAAAAATCGAATTTTTTTAAAGTTCGTTAATGAATCTCATTTCGTATATTGAATCGAGATTTCAATTCGGTATATGGTTAGGTTTGCCGGATCGTGCACACCACTAATATTAAGGGTTTGTTATCGTCGCATTCAATATAACTGAACCATACCAATTTTTGGTATTTAGTCTGATGCGGTAGTTTCAATATTTGTACAGTACGTAAAATTGAACTATTCGGTTCGATTATCAAACGGTTCAGTCCGCTACAAAAAAATCGAGACTTGTATGTAGTTTGAGTATTCTTTATGATAAATTAATAAAAATGTAGCTTGATTCAAACTCGTTGAATTTAAGTTACATCAAATTCTAATTTATTAATGCAAAACAACAATATTATAATTTTTTTTTTTCAAAATAATGAGACACAATGAAACAAAATCACTTGTATTATCAATCAACATATTCTCCCTCCATTTTTATATTCGCTTTGGAGGACTGAAGGTGGATTTTAAGAATTATAATAAATAGACACTTTCTTAAATAAAAGTCCCAAAACACCCCTTTAATCAAATAATCATAGCATTAATAAGAAGGGTGAAATTGGTATAAAAATTAATTCTAGTTTTAAATTCTAAATCGATAAATAAAAAAATCGGATGAAGTAATCTTCATCATTTGACCAATAATATGAAATAATCATTTCAACATAAATTAGATCAACGGAGCTTAGATAACAAATACAAGGAGAATTTCAATAGAATGTGGAATGTTACTTGAAAAGTTAATTTGATAGGTTAAATCTATTTTAATGTCGCGCTAAGATAATTGTCCAACTCATCTTAACCAATACATCACGCATTGATGTTATTATAATATGATGCATGTAAAGGGGGCAGACGTAGCAGAAATATATAGTCGTCCACAAAAATATCTAGGACATTCTTTTGTATATACATGGTTCCAGATTACGAAGTAAAACGTCCTAGACAAGTATATATAAAAAGCCTCTAAAGAATCACTTTTAGCCACTAGATCAAATTGATTTTCACCGTCTCTTTAAGAATGTGATTATATAAATAGGGCAAGACCTTATTTTAGAATTTTCATTTTTACATTATTTGACAAAAACAAAAAAAATCACATCTACATTACCAAAAAAAAAAAAAAAATTGAGGCCCCTCTATAGTCGGGGCCCTAGGCGATAGCCTAAATTGCCTAGCTATAGAGTCGGCCCTGTAATAGAAAGCAAACCACTCAAGAAAACTCCAACACTGACTTATACAGAAATGTAGTCCTTTTATATACTCATGTTATAACTACTGAGCAGTAAACTGACTAGTTTAATACCAAATTATTATAGGGTCGACTACATGAAAAAAGTTTTCACTCTGTCTAACTATTTAGACTTCAGACACATATGACCAAATTCCCCATTCCTCTACTTCACCCCCACCCCATACCAAGGGAGAGAGAGACACACACAGAGCCCTATACACATTCAGCAAGGTGCAGGTACCAATTGTACTTAAAACACTTGAGAGTAATCGTGAACATGGGATTTAGTGATAAAAATGAAAAATGACAAAAAAAAAGAAAGAAAAAAAATAGTTACAAAGCTCCATCAATTAGCACTGGGAAACATTTCTCTTATCATTATACTCCCTAAAATGCATAGTCCAAACTAAGGGTTTATCATCTATTAATTGCAAGGGTATGGGTCCAAATTAAAGTACAGGCCAAAGCATTGGTGAGTTGAGAAAGACTCGTTAGATTTAAAATATTCGCTACAGCTATATATGTTTCATCATATTTTATTTAACTTGAAACGAAGACAGTGTGAATAATATACAAGATAATTAGCATAAATAATTAAAAAATTACATAGTATTGAGAAAGATCCAGAAACTACGTACCTGTTCATATTTTTAGGGATTTGAGACAAAAATGTGAAATTAGAGAATGTGGGGAAGTTAAATTAACCCAAAAGGGAAAGTCGTTTTCTGTTTCTTCCGCCGACTATAATGAGGTTCGGTCTCTGGGGTATGGACTGAGCCCAAGTTCAAAGCCCATCAATATGGTGGATTTCAGTTAAATCTATTTGGATCCAATTCAATATTATAACTCGAAATCTTATCTGGATTATTCGATTAAATTTCCGACCCGTCAATATTGATGAGTTTTGTGATTTCATAGAGGTCTTGAGTTTATGCTCCAAAGTAGTTTGATTATATGTTGATTCGTTTGAATACCTTTAGTGCCTATGGAATGTGATATATAATTTTAATTCGATGTCAAACACTATAATAATTTTGAATTCTTATAACCAAATTTTAGATCAAAATTATTGTTCTTTTGCACTTACGCTAATAGAATGTTTTGCTATAACAAACGAAGTTTTAGTTTTTTTTTCTTTCATTTTAATAAGGGAAATTTGTTAAAAAAAAATTATCATGTAAATAATGCTTGCTGGTAAATAATTCTTTAAGATTCGATCTAGCCGTTAAGTAATGCGTCTAAATTAATTTAAAAAATTCAATCATATTTCAACTAGAAACTCTCAATTTTTCAAATTGAGTCATGTGAGTCAATTTATTGGAAATTTTTTCAGACAACGCTCAATTATCCCTCATTTTCCATGCACCAGTATATGTTTGTCGATGTGAACATCAACTAGGACAAAATTGCAGGGACAAATAAGAGGAACACTACTCTCATTCCTCTACCTATAATTAATTAAAGCTCTTGCCCTCCATTATTCTCTATTTCTCCATTAATTTCGTCATTTCCAACCATTTTTTTCAATCCTCACAGCCCCCCTTTTTCCTTTTTCTATTAGCATATCTCACTTTTATAATACTCATTATGCCAATATTAGTGTGAAGATTAAAGACAACATAAAACATAATTGTGTCACTCTATTATTAGTACACACACCACTTTTAATCAATATTGCACACGCGCATGGTACATTGATCCTTCACTTTATGAAAGAAAAGAACAGAAAGAAAGAAATGCAAAACCAACTTTTCCCTCCTCCTATACTCCCTCCAACCCAACCAAAAAAAAAGAGGAAATTCCTTCACTTAAATTAAGGAAATGAATAATTTAGTGGACCCTTTTGCATGCTCGCATTTTGTTTTTGTTTTTAATTTATTAGATCTTTTTGGTTGCTTTCACCAATTTCACCTTGCTAATGAGTGCAAAGGAAAAGTAAAAGAAAGCACCCATGGTGGAGGAAAGGCATGAGCACTTGATTCATGAGTTTAAATCGGACTGAAATTAGATTTCCCAATAGAAGGTTTAAACTATTAAAATTGATTTTTAAGTTTCTTTTTTCTCAAGTTAAACTTGAACAAGTTTTATCAGACTAGATCATTCAAACTCGATTAACTTAATATTTATAACTACTATTAAATAATAAATAGTATTCGAGTTTCCCTTGACACATATGATATAATTACAAATTAATTTCATGTGAACTTTTACATATCAAACTCGAATAGCTTAATTAACATATTCTTTTGTCAATTGAAATTGAACAACTTAATACGATGACTTATATATGTACCATAAGCTTGCCAAAGAAAAACATAATCTTAATAGTGAAGCAATTAAAAGCACAATCATGGCATGCTTGTTGAGGATATAAATTCATGAAGCACCAAATAAAATTACTTCATAAACTTGGTCACTTTCCAATCTTACTAAGTCTTTTGCAATGTTCATGAGAAGGCATTAAAACACTAGTTAGAGCGTTTATATATAGATATAGGGCTAATTATATTCTTGTCGACCCTGGCGGCGTCGGCTCACAATAGGTGCACCTCCTTAGTGTGCTCATGCTATGTAGCATCAAGAGGTTCAGATACCAAAGAAGAAGAACGTGAAAGAGTAAGATCCCACATCGAAAATCAGAAACAAATTATTAGTTCACAAAATAAAAATGAAGTTGGTGGAATATTCAAAAATGGTCCCCTAAGGAGTAATATGAAGAAAAATACATTGATGTTGGAGTTGAATCGTCAATACACTGGAATGAGGAAAGTGAGTTGGTCTGATGCTCATGGGAAAGATATTGCTCATGTCCAAGAATTTGAACCAAGGTATATATATATATATTATTAATATATATTAAGCTTGTTAATTAATTTCTTACTACATATATGATATATCTGGTTTTACTTTTGCTTAGTAAGATTTAAAAGGCTTATAAATATATATATATATGCACCACTAAACGAATATTTTATTTAATGAATTCAAGAAGAATCTTGGTTATTTTGATTTGATTTTCAATCCTATACCTACCTAGCTATCAAAATGATTAAAGAGTACCTTATAAATTTGTTATTTATTCAATTTTGCTTTATATATGTACATTTACAGTGAAGATGGGGAGCTAGGAGGTGTAGGAAACTCTTGTAGATGTGCAATTCAATGACAAAGGTAATTATATTTATCTATATATTCCTTTAATTCAGAATGTAGACTAACATTTTTTCACACATTATTTTTGTGTTGCAAGAAAGGAGGAAAATGTATTGTTCTTCAAAATGTTGTTTCTATGTATTAAATGAACCTCATTAAAAGGATTAACTTCTATGCTTTTACAATAAAATCAATCAAATATCTTTATTATAAGCAACTTTCATCTTAATAGACATAAGTACACATCATTAACTGAGAGAACAAAAATTAAAAATCTAACTACTTAAATAAAACCACAAGTAAATAAATATATAAATGTTACGACGACAAATAAATTCTTTAATTAATTAATAGACACACTGTGCAGAACCACCGTCTCAACCGTGAGCCCGGGTCCGAACCCAAATAGCACACCCCAATCGAGCCCCTCACCGGTGGAGCTCATCCCTTCTTTCGCAGAAGACTTTCGCATCTCATCCAATATAAACAACACACATGCACTCGACATATTACCATACTCACTCAACACATGCCTTGTGGACTGAAGCTTTTCGGGCTTTAGGGCTAACTTCTCCTCGACTTGGTCAAGGATCGCAGGACCACCTGGGTGCGCTATCCAAAAAATCGAGTTCCAATCCGAAATACCCAAAGGATCAAAAGCCTCTTTCAAACTCTTCTCAATGTTTTTTGAAATTAGGCCTGGTACGTCTTTCAGGAGGTGGAAAGTAAGTCCTACTTCCCTTAAATGCCCGTCTATAGCTCCATGACTATCCGGCAAAAGCGTCTGCGCCGCCGACACTATCTGGAAGAGCGGCCTCTCCACTCCGACCACTGGGTCGGAACCCACGATCACTGCAGCGGCACCGTCGCCAAACAACGCCTGACCCACTAAACTATCCAGGTGAGTGTCTGCTGGGCCACGAAATGTCACCGCTGTGATCTCCGAGCAAACGACCAAAACACGTGCTCCAACATTGTTTTCCGCCAAGTCTTTGGCCATGCGGAGGACAGTGCCACCGGCAAAGCAACCTTGTTGGTACATCATGAAACGTTTGACGGAGGGGCGAAGGCCGAGGAGCTTGGTCAGCTGATAGTCTGCCCCGGGCATGTCAACCCCGCTAGTGGTGCAAAATACGAGGTGTGTGATCTTGGATTTTGGTTGTCCCCATTCTTTAATGGCTTTTTGGGCAGCTTCTTTTCCGAGTTTGGGCACCTCAACTACTACAATGTCTTGTCTTGCGTCGAGAGATGGTGCCATGTACTCACACATATTTGGATTCTCCTTCAAGATTTCTTCGGTTAGGTGCATATAACGTTTCTTAATCATGGATTTCTCGCCTGCAATATTTTGCGAAAAGTAAAAAAATTATTCTAATTTATTCAAGATATAACAAATTTAGCTAAGATATGTGTATTTTTTTTAATGTGTACTAATTAGGAAATCTTGTGTAGTAGCTAGTATCAGTATGTTATTTTCTACATTCATTTTGTTTCTGGTTTTGAAGCTCGATCTTTTGTGTTTAATTAGAAAAGAAAAAAGATTGACTTGAGCTATGTCAGTTAATAGTTAGGAAGTCTTCATTTAATAAGACCATCAACTTAGGACCCTCTCATTGTGAAAAGCTTTTTAGTTCTATTTTTTTTAAAAAAATAAAGAAAAAAACAAAGGTCAACTTTTTAACTCAAAAGTTAAAATTATTGTTGTGTATCATTTACTCGTTTCTTTTCTATCAAATGATAATTTAGTGATTATATTTATTTTGCGTCTGGACTAAAACTTTTAATTGGAAAGTGCTACAAGACATACTAGATATCCCATGCAATTAAAAGGGTTCCTATAGATAGACTAAAGTAACTCAAATTAAATTAAATTATCTCAAAACGAAAAGGAGTAACTTAATTTTAGTGAGAAAGAAATCATAACGTGGTAACTCTTGTTAAAAAAAAAAACGCTTAGGTGATGAAAGAGTGGAATTAATCTTAAAAAAAAAAAAAAAAGTGGAATTAAAACCCATTAAATGAGTATGCGAGAATTTCTTGAAGTGATAATAGTATTAAAAATTCCTTCATTAATATACTCATTTTATTTCGAAAATTATTAAATCAACAAATTAAATAGAAAATGTAATATCTTACACATGCGTCGAAATTTTAACTTAAGGTCCGTCATGTGTTCACTTTTTGTGATGCGAAAATAGTAATCGGGGTACGTGCTCTGGTCGACACAATTTGTTGGAGTCGCTGTCCCAATTGCTAACACTGTGGCTGGCCCCTCGGCCCGTTGAGCCCTGCGAATCTCCTCGACTGTCACCATTTTTTGCCGGAAAATTATAAGTTGTGGTGGCGATTGGTGGCGCAGTTGGTGAATGTGTGTACAATGGGAGATTATGGTGTGGTATTTATATTGGTACAATAAGAATGGTAGCTCAGATTCACGTGGTTCATTAGCAGCGCTAGGATACGTCGGCGTCGCCTTAATAACATGAGATGGGCCGGCTGACACGTGATATGAATTTAAGTTTGGGCTTCAAACCACCCACATGATTTACCGTTTGCTACCTAACTTTTCACCTTTGATTAGAAATAGATAAGAGATTTGTACAACACAAATATGTTCCACTAAAAAGTAAAATTACCGAAAACATCTAAAACTATTCAATAATTTTGGATTTTCATTTTAAATTATATCACTTAGCCAATTTAGTCCCGTAGTTTTATATTCTTTTGGAATATTGTCCCACTTACCACATGGTTGCTTACGTGTCAAGACGTGGTAAATTTTATCATGAACAATTATATAAGATTGCAGAATTCGTCTCAAACTAATCATAAATTTTGATTTTTTGTCCTAAACTATATTAATTCGTCGAATTTCATCTCAAAATTTGTCATTTTGCATGAATTTAGTCCATTATTAATGTATCGCCATTAACATTTTTTTAAGAGAAAAATAGTATGGATTATTTAAATTCTCGTGCGCTTTTGAAAAAAATCATATCTTAGTTCATTAGAAAAAATTTGTGATTTTTTTGTATTAATAAATAATAAATATTTATAATTAATTTGAAACATATTTTTTCCCATGTCATTTCAATTACAAGACAGAAGTCGGCTTATTGATATAGTTTGGAACGAATTCTGCAATCTTAAATAATTGTTTATGCTAAAATTTATCACATCATGACACGTAACCATCCCTGTGGTAAGCGGGACAAAGTTCCAAAAAAATATAAAATTACAGAACGAATTTAGTTAATTAAGTGATATAACTTGAAACGAAAATTCAAATTCACTAATTAATTTGAAATTTTTTTGCAATTTCGCCAGCACTAAAATGTAGCAACAGATATTTCGTAAACATAATAAAGTGGTCATTTGTTGTTTCTCATTAATAAGATTACATCCAATTTTAAAGTAAATGTATTTAAAGCAAGTGTATTGTCATAGATAGAGTGTATTGTCATAGATAGAGTTACATTCAAAGGAGGGGGTGTATCGACCCCTGAAATTTTGATTGTAGCTATTAATGTATATATGTTTAATTTAGAAAAAAATAAAATCTTAATATAATTTGTAATTTAATGCTAATGAACCCTCTAATTAAAATTAAAATTCTATATGAACGGGATCCATATTTATTAGAATGTGATAAATTTACCAAGTTAAATACGATAAAGTGGGCTTCAACTCAAGCTCCAATATATTCTTTTTATTTATCTTATCAAAAATGGGCTGAGGAACGGGATGTGAAATGAATAATTAAATCACTCCATGGTTACTTATGGATAGATGTATTTATACCATTTTAAATGATTCAGTCATGAATAAATTTAGTCAGTGACAAATCGAGGTGGACACTTATAAAAAGAACTTTCTCAGTTTAATTGATTCTTAATTAAAATTAATTTTGTTTGAATTTCAGTGTTGTTTAGTGATTTTTTTTTTTTTTCTGAAATTTAATACTGCATTTGGTTTAATAATAGTTTTGGTGAAATTATTTTTGACTATATCACTATGTATTGCATTTATCATATAAATACCATGAGTTTCGTCAAATTCATTTTGGAATAGAATTTCCCTTGTGGTGTCCCTTCGATTTGGCGGAAGATTTTGTTTTCAAAATACTATGTCCGAAGACTTTCTATTGATAAAAATTTAGTGAATTTCGTAAATTGTTTTTTTTTTTTTTTTTTTTGGGGGATAAATTGTGGTAAATTACTCTAGTATCACAGCTAAAGCCAAACTTATTACTGTGTCTGCAAAACAAAATACCCCATATTGATTGCTCTTATAAATTCTCAGTTACTCTCTGTTCTTAAGAAGTAGTTATAATTTTTGGTTAAAATTGTTTCCACGACATACCAAACTTAATTCTACAGATTCATTTTAGACCTACCTTTCATAATAAATTCTAGGCCACACAAAGTACTAATTCTTCTTATATTCAACATGATGAATAACTGATTATTGAGACCTAATTGCATCTTTAATCTTTTTGTACTATTTAAACAAACTGTATGGCTGTGTTCGTTTGGGCCGATCGTAATCGGCCCAATTACTAGTTTGGCCTCACTAATTAATTAGGTCAAATTTAATTAGTGGCCTGTTCGGCCGATAAAATAATTTGAATTGAGTCTTGCCCCAATTATTTAATTTTGTGTTCGGTTAGCCCATTTAAGTGTAATTACTATTTTACCCCAGGAGCCTACAGATCTAGCCGTTGATTTGAAACTCATTCACAACCCTTGGATCAAACTACACAATTGAGACTAGAGTTTCAAAAATCATTTCTCATTCTTTCCCTGCGCCGTCTTCGTTCCTCTCAACCCCGTCTTCAATTTCGTTCTTCATTCCACCTAAATCAACCATTGCAATTCTTTAATGTTATTAAAATCGGACCGGCCGGTCCGACCGATTCGACAGCAAACAGGAGGTTGGTTCGATTCGGTTTACCTCCTAAAATCACTTGATTCAAAAATCAATTGGAACCGGGTTGAACCGGTCCAAAATCGGTGAACCGGTGAACCGGTTTGGACCGGTTCAACCCGATTATGAATTTTTCTCTTTTTCTCCAATTTTTAAATTTTTTTTTAATGTTAAAAATAAGTTAAAATTTATTGTAGAAGGTGGGATTTGAACAACTAACCTCTTACATATTCTTGTTATATTTTTAGTACAAAAATTTATAAATATTAGAAAATGTGTAGCCAAAGTTATTTATAAATTAGATTATGATAATTAACTCAAATAAATATTTTGCACATATCAATGAAAATTAATACTCAAATAATAATTTTTTTTATTAAAATTGGTTCTATAAGATATTTCTTTCCAATATTATTTTTAGGATAACTAGTGACAAATTTGAAAATCATATCGATATATTATGCAAGTTTGATTTTGTATTAGACTTTTATACATAATCATATTTTAAAATTTATTAATATCCAAGTTTGTTGTATTTTAATTTAACTTACACTTTTAAAATTTTATAAAGAAATATAATCATATTATATTTATATGAGCTTACAAATTAGTATCACATTACTATTATGATATAAGTTAGATAATTATTACATGATATAATTTAAATATAATCTAAGATTTTGTATATTTGAAATAAATTGTAGGATAATGTTTAAATTTTATGCATATTACAGATACTTTAAAGTTAAATATATTTAATTATCAAAAAAAAAAAAAGTTAAATATATTTATTATATCATTATGACGTCATTCGGTCCAACCAGCGGTTCAACCAATTCGACCAGTAAAATCAGTGACCAGTTGGCTCACAGGTTCACTATCCGGTCCGGTTCTGAAAACATTTTCAAGCTATTTCCTTTGCTAAAACACAAGAAATGGAATACATTATTATAAATAGTTTGGGAAGAAAAAATTTCAGAATCAATAATTACTTTTTTGTTAAATGGAGATAATAAAAGAAAAAGAGTTTAGGGGCATGGAGATACTAAAAAAAAAAAAAAAACATTTTGTTGTTCTCACCGTACATCAATGGAGGGAAATAGAGCTGAAGGTGGGAAATGAAATGTTGAAGATGGAGACTTTTTTAATCTGACCAATTATTTGATGGCATTTTCCCGTAAATATCCATTCATTTAGGGACATTTTTGTCTCATTTTTTTCTAGTTGGCCCAACTAAATAATTTCTGGGGGGTAGCATTGCAATCGGTCCAATTAAGAGGGATGGCCCACCATTTCGGCCGATAACTCCTAGCTACCTGAAAAATAATCGGTCCAAGCGAATGTGAAATTGGTCTGTTTTATCTGGGCCAATTAATGCAATTGAGGCCTAATATTGTGAACCGAACACAGCCTATATGTATAGTTTCTCTTTTTTCGTCTTAGCTTCGACAATTTATATTGGTCTTTGATTGTCCTAAAAGGCTAATATGCATGCATTACAACATTTAGGTAACCCATTTTTTTAGTACCTAACACTTGTCACTACCTTTTAAGGCTATGTGTAAAAATCTTATGGAGAATTGCATTTTTGGTATTGAGTTTTAGATCGATTCTCATTTTAGTTTTATGTGTTCAATATATTTGGTACATCGTTTAAATAAATTGTGACACTTTTGGCACAACCGTTAAATGTTAACGTGACAGTTAAGTCTAATGCAAAATTGATGCCATTACTTAAGTTGACTGATAATTTTATGCTATAACATTCTAGACCACCAAATATACCCCACATCTCCAAATTTAGTGATGATTTTAGTCTACATTGTTGTCAAATATTAAAATTGACTCGAATAAGATCATGTTGAAACCAATTTAAAAAATTTACTTATTTTATTTAAATAACTAATTTGATTTATGAACAATTTTAATAAATTAAACAACAATTTAACATAAATATCAAAAAGAATTTAAGAAAACATTCTTTTCAAATATAAGATTTATATAATACTATTAATCTATTAAAATAATAAATTATATAATTAAAAATATTTAATATTTATTAAAAAATAAATAATTATTACTTTATAAAAACTAAAACCCAAACCACTTACCCCCACCCTACCCCAAGGGGGGGGGGGGGGGGGACGAGTCGGTGGGGTTTTAGATTTTTTTAAATAAAAATTATTTATTATTTTAATAAATATTAAATATTTTTAATTATGTAATTTATTATTTTAATAAATATTTAAGAGACTAATAGTATTATATAAATCTTATATTTAAAAAGAGTGTTTTCTTAAATTTTTTTGATATTTAGGTTAAAGTATTATTTAATTTATTGATATTGTTTAGAAATCAAAATTAGTTATCTATATAAAATAAGTAAAATTTTCATATTGATCTCAATGTGGTCTTATTCAAGTCAATCTTGAAATTTGACAACAATATAGACTAAAATCATCACTAAATTTGGAGATATGAGACTTTTTTTGTAGCAATATTATGGAGTAACAATATCAGTCAACATAAGTAATGACATTAATTTTGCAATTTAACTTAACTGACATGTCACCATTTAAAGGCAATATTTAACGGTTGTACCAAAATGTGTCATAATTAACGTTGTACCAAATGTGTCATAATTAATGTTGGACACATAAAACTGTGTACCAAAAGTAGAATGCCTTAAACTCAATACAAAAAATGCAATTCACTCAAAAATCTTATTCACGAAGAATTTCTAATCAAAGGTACTGAAAAATTAAGCAGCAAACGACAAGTCATGTGGATGCTTGGAAGTGCAAAGTTAATTCGTCATGTGGAAGCTTTGAAGTGCAGAGTTAATTCGTTATCTCTGATACGTACAATTCTTATTGCACCAATATAAATACCACACCACAATCTCCCATTGTGACACATTCACCAATTGCGCCACCTACAACCACCGCAACTTAGAATTTTCCGGCAAAAAATGGTGACAGTCGAGGACATTTGCAGGGCTCAACGGGCTGAGGGGCCAGCCATGGTGCTAGCAATTGGGACAGCAATTCCAACAAATTGTGTCGACCAAAGCACGTACCCCGATTACTATTTTCGCATCACAAACAGTGAACACATGACGGAACTTAAGTTAAAATTTCAACGAATATGTAAGATGTTACGTTTCACTTAATTTTTTGGTTTAATAATTTTGAAAGTTAAATTAGTATATAAATGAAGGAATTTTTAATAGTACTATTTGGGATGACAAAATTCATAGAAATATCAGTTCAAGGAATTCATACATATCTCTAATGAATGAAGTCGTATAAGTTAAAGGGTTTCGATTCCCACTCTCTAAGAGTTTATTTTTTTCTAAATGGAAAATTGTATCAGTAATGTTTGAACTGGCAAAAAAAAACTTTTAACTAATATAATTTGACAATTTAGTCTTATTTCAGCTCGAATTGAGATTTTTTCCACTGTATCCGCCAAATCACCCACCCTCTTGCTAACATGGACTTTAACCCACTTGAAGTGAAAAAATTTCAGAAATTGTTCTGTAACTAATGCTTACTGGTTAAAAAGTCCCTTTATTTTTTTGGACTAGCAATTAAGTCCTATAACTAAAATAATTCAGCCCAAATTGAGATTTTTTCTCAACGTATCCGTCAAATCACCAGTCGTAGGTATCCGTATTAAAGTACTACCAAAGTTATTGCAATTTTCCCTTTCTGTATTGAGGGGCCGGGCTCGGGGTCGGGGTCGGCGGAGGAAACGGCTGGAGATGGAGAGGGGCCGGGCTCGGGGTCGGCAGCGGGGCGGGCTGCGCGGAGACCGCAGGCCAGCCCGCGGCTCGCGTGAGAAAACACGCGCCCCTCTTTAAATGTGTGCATGTAATTTATAATTATAATTAATGTGTTGTATGTATTTTTAGTTAAGGTGTTATTTTAAATATAACATGATTAAATAAAAAAAAAAAATACATTCGTGTCCGCAGGTCGCGGGCACGCACAAGTCTTGAAGGGCCGTGTGGTAATCCAACCACAGATTTGCACCCCCCCCCCCCCCCCCCCCCGCGCGCGCGAGGAGGGAACCTTCTAGTAATAATTTCTTAACCCTTATGGTTTAGAAATCATATATAAACCCAAGTTTTTTTTATCACACTTCCAATGTGGGATAAGTTCATTTTTTTTTCCAATTTTTTCCATTATATATGTGAACTTTGAGATTTAATTTCTCATTCACCCGTATTCCGATTTGGACGTACCATATACCATTTTAATCTACTCACGGAGTAGAATATAATTCGGTCAAGACCCGACTCTTTACTCAAAGTGGATCCCACTTAAAATACGTCCAAAATGATCCATTAACTTACTTTTTTCAACACTATGTTTATGAGGTTTATAAGGAGCTTTAGGACTATTTTTATTTTCTATTCCTTGATTATGTATTAATTTTAAGTTACTTTAATTAAATATTCTATTTAATATTAATATTTTTAATATAATTAATAATTAAATTACGAGTATTAATATAATTACTATTATTAATATTAATATTAAAAAAATTTAAAACTATAATATTAATAGGTGAGAGTGGGCAAAGTTTCAAAATGGAATTAATTCCTCCACGGAGCCCCAACCACTGGAGACGACGACAGGGCTCAGGGCTAGCCCTGAACCATTGGAGATGGCCTTACAAGAGATGAAACGTTTTGGTTTCTTCTAGTATAAATTGAGTCATTCCTTTTTTTTTCAAATACATTAATCATCAGTCCGTACATTCAGGAATTATTTCAATAACTGCCAAAGTACAAAAATTACAAATAATAAAAAGTAAATTACAAATATCCCATAAGGTAATGCCTAATTAAAAAAAAAAAAAAACGCTCACGTATTGGGTATTAAAAAAGTCCCTCTTAAGTTTATCTCCTTCTTACAAATTAACATTTTGCCCCTAAAATGTTTCAATTTTATCCTTGGGTGTTCTTTGTAATTTTTGTAATATCTTATAAATGTTAAAACCTAAGTGCCATTTGTTATATCTTATAAATTGTAAATGTGATAATTGTATATTACTACCAAAATAATTGATAAAATTTATAATTGCCGATGAGTTTTAATAAATATTGCAAAAAAAAAAAAAAGTATTTACATATTTATTAACAATTTAAATTGCATAACAATAAATTAAATAGAAATTTAATAATAATATTTTATAAATCTGAAAAGAAATTGTTACATATTTAGTTAAATGAATTTATTTTCTAAATTAGTAAATATAAGAAAATTTATATTTATTGTATTATAAATCAATTATTTTAATTTAATAAAGTTTATCTTGTATTATAAATTCAATATTTATTAATGCAATAAAAAAATTATTTATTTCATTAGTGAAAATATAATTTTATATTTATAAATTTTATTTAATTTGTTATTATAGAAATTAAATTAATAATAAATATGTAAAAATTTGGTATAATTATTGAAATTATGGCCAAATATAAATTATATTAATTATTCTTTTATTAAATATATAATTATTATTTTTATAATTTATAAGATATAACAATTAGCATCGAAATTTTAAATTTATAAAATATTATAAACATTACAAATAACTCACAGGGACAAAATTAAAATATTTTAGTGGCTCGGGATTAATTGTAAAAAGATAACAAACTTGAGGCAGATTTTCATAATACCCAATAAGGGAAAAGAATTTTTGTAATTTGGCATAGTTATTCCTAATTTACCCAAACATCTATAGAAAGATATTCTTAATGTAATCACTTAATTATCTTATGATAGAAAGATTAAAAAAAAGGCAATAATTGCACTAATCGAGTTCCAACTTATAAAATTGGCACTTTATCTAGTTTTATACCTAGAATTTTGCCTACTGATACATAACCTTTTAAGTGAAAACTAATTAACTATTAAATATAACATATATATGTAGGTAGACCTCCATTCAAGGATAAGTCAATTTTTTTTTTCTTTCTAAACACAAAAAACTCAAAAACCAGAAACAAAATGAATGTAGAAATTAACATACCACACAAAACTTTCTGATTTGTACAGAATATAAAATATACACATATCTTAGCTAAATTTATCTTCTTCTTTTTTAAAAAAAAATTTACTTTTCGCGGAAAATTGCAGGCGAGAAAACGATGATTAAGAAACGTTATATGCACTTGACCGAAGAAATCTTGAAGGAGAATCCAAATATGTGTGCGTACATGGCACCATCACTCGACGCCCGACAAGACATTGCAGTAGTTGAGGTGCCCAAACTCGGAAAAGAAGCTGCCCAGAATGCCATCAATGAATGGGGACAACCAAAATCCAAGATCACACACCTCATATTCTGCACCACCAGCGGTGTTGACATGCCCGGGGCAGACTACCAGCTAACCAAGCTACTCGGCCTTCGCCCCTCCGTCAAACGCTTCATGATGTACCAACAAGGTTGTTTTGCTGGTGCCACTGTCCTCCGCATGGCGAAAGACTTGGCGGAAAACAATGTTGGAGCACGTGTTTTGGTCATTTGCTCGGAGATCACCGCGGTGATATTTCGCGGCCCATCAGATACTCACCTGGATAGTTTAGTGGGTCAGGCGTTGTTTGGCGATGGCGCCGCTGCGGTGATTGTGGGTTCAGACCCAATGGTTGGAGTGGAGAGGCCACTCTTTCATATTGTGTCGGCGGCACAAACGCTTTTGCCTGATAGTCATGGGGCTTTATACCTACATTTAAAAGAAGCCGGTCTTACTTTCCACCTCTCGAAAGAGGTTCCAAGCCTAATTTCAAAAAATATTGAGAAGGTTTTAAAAGAGGCTTTTGATCCATTGGGTATTTCAGATTGGAACTCAATTTTTTGGATTGTGCACCCAGGTGGCCGGGCAGTCCTCGACCAAGTCGAGGAGGAGTTAGGCCTAAAGCCCGAAAAGCTTCAATCCACAAGGCATGTGTTGAGTGAGTACGGCAATATGGTGAGTCCATGTGTGTTTTTTATATTAGATGAGATGCGCAAGTCTTCTGCTAATCAAGGAATGAGCTCAACTGGTGAAGGGCTCGATTGGGGTGTGCTATTTGGGTTCGGACCTGGTCTTACGGTTGAGACTGTGGTTCTGCACAGTGTGCCTATTAATTAATTAATTAATAACGGGTTTAATTTATTTATTTCCTCTATATTAATTTATTTTACTTGCCCTTATATATAGTCGTGCTATGCTATGCTATGCCCAAATAAGAAATTACTTATTTTAATTTGAAAATAAATTACAATATATTTTTATTATTACAGCTTTATGCATGCTTATGAGAGTGGCAACTTTGAGAATATATAAAAAATTATAATTATATCAAACTCTATGGTTTAGTTATATCTCTTTTCATTGTAATATGGAGTATGAATATTGGCAATGTACCATTTCAATTCAGTAATATTAAAAAAAAAATATGCAGGAATACATTGATATATGTAATCAAAACTAATTGAAGATAAAAGTGGTCGATAATGGCACTATTTATTTTCATAAAATATGCATGCTTTGTGTCAGGACTTTCATAAGACAGAGTTTTAAGACTTCAATATTAATTATGGATGGAAACCTCTGGAAGTCTAGTTTCCAATGCAACAAATGGTTTGTCATTTGAACTTTATTGAAGAAGTTATGACAATTCTTGTTAGAGATGGCACAATAGTACCAAAAGAACTTCACGTTCGGGTTCAATGAACTTTAAGTTGATTTTCTAAATATATTCACTAACCTTTAGTATTCCTAAAGTAATTTATAAGTATTAATAATCTAAAAATGTGTAGCAGGTTTCTAAGAAGTCTTTTAATTTGTCTAAGTCTTATTTATTGCCTAAGTTGAGGGTTGTTCCAACTCTATAAATACTGTCTTGTAATGTTCATGTGAAACAAGTTATATTTAGTGAAATAATATTGAAGTCTTAAGACTTTGTCTTATATACTTAGCCATGTATCTCTTAGGTGGATTCCTTCGAGTGGTGAGCCTCTATTCCCTTATGACCCTGTATGTCTAGGTGGATTCCTATGAGTCACTACAACAAAATTGTTAGTTAGTGACAAAAATAGAAGTGACAATGTGAAAATTATCACAAAATAGTTACATTAAGTGATAAAAATATAAATTTTGTCACTAACAATACTTGCTAGATTCAAAATGCACTTACAGCATAATATAAAGGAAAAAAAGGTATAGTTTATATATCATTAAGTGACAACATTAAAAGTTGCCACTTAATGTAAACACACATAGCACTTAATTAGAATAAAGAAAAAAGAAAAATAAATTACTTATTACTTATCATTAAGTGACAACACATGGACATGTTGACATGTTGTCACTAATTAATAATAAATCAGAAAAAAGAAAAAGAAAAAGGAAATTGCTTATGTGATAACATGTACATATTGTCACTTAATGGATACACACAGGACTCACATTAATTAGAATAAAGAAAAAGGAAAATAAAATTACTTATTACTTATAATTAAGTGACAACACGTGGACATGTTGACATGTTGTCACTTAATAAGAATTTAAGTTTAAAAAAAAAAGAGAAAAAGAAAAAATGGGCTCAAGTGTTCCACAGCAGAAAACGTTTTACACTATAGAAAATATAGCTAATTCCAACTAGCACTTTTACTATTTGAACTCTAATATATCAAACAAGACAGACTCATAGAAAACGTTTCTTTTTTTATATGAACGTTTTCTGCTGAACTAAAATTTACTTTCCTAAAAAAAACAAATCCTCAAAATTATTTTTCTTCTCACTCCATAGCTCGCTATCTTCCTCGAAGAAGAAACAATCGCTTGTTTCGGAATTGAGTCAAATTCATGGTCCAAAAACAAATATGAACAATGAATAGGTTTCAATAGGTAAGGATTTTGCCTGATTAGATTAGGTTTTCTTTTATTCAGTTCATAATCTGCGTTTTTTTTCTTCTTCAGAAAATCGAGATTCTTACCTTATGCTCGGGTATCACGGGATTGTGGCTCAGATTTCTGATTTGCCGATTAATTCGAGATGGAGCTGTTCCACTCTTAGTTTCTGATTCTTCTTTGATATTTAGGTAATAATTTGTGTGTATTTATGAATTTTATTGACTATTTCATTAATTGATACTCTGTATGTAGGAATATTGACCTTATAGTTACATATTGATCTATTAAGTCATTAGCGTAACTTTACTTATAGACTAATTATCCATTTATCTTGGGTGCATGGTTCATTTATGCAATAATTTATTTTGAGGTTTTGATGTTGGATGATATGCTATTGCTGGATATTAATTAGTATCATTAATGTTAGAACATGTATTTGTTTAATTCAATTTTCTCTTATACATTATGAGTCTAAAAAGTTAATGAGTGAGTTAGGATTCACTTATAAAAAAATTCACGCATGTCCAAATGATTGTGTGCTTTTCTGGAAAGAATTGGAGCTATTAGATGATTGTCCAAAATGCAAAACATGTAGATGGAAATATCAAGGGTCTAAAAAAATACCTCAAAAAGTCTTACGCTACTTCCCCTTGAAACCTAGACTACAAAGGTTGTTTGTGAATAAAGATATTGCTGAAAATATGAGATGGCATAAAGAAAAAAGAGTCAACGAAGAGAATGCTTTGAGGCATCCAGCTGATTCTGAAGCATGGACAGATTTTGATTCGAAACATCCATTATTTGGTCATGATTCCCGCAATGTTAGGCTAGGATTAGCATCTGATGGATTTACTCCTTTTTCCAACATGGGAACTTCCTATAGCATTTGGCCTGTAATTCTCGTGCCATATAATCTCCCACCTTGGATGTGTATGACAGACCCTTATTTTATGCTTTCTATGCTTATTCCAGGACCTAAGGGTCCTGGAAATGAAATTGATGTTTACTTGCAGCCACTTGTAGATGAATTGAAAGAGTTGTGGGGGCCTGGTATTGAGGCATATGATGCTTATAAAGAAGAAAAATTTGTCCTACGTGCTGCATTGATGTGGACTATTAGTGACTTGCCTGCATTGAGTTATTTGTCTGGGTGGCCAACATCTGGCTACAGTGCTTGTCCCGTATGTATGAGTGAAACAACATGTGAACATTTGCCTAATAGTCAAAAGCGTTGTTATATGGGACATCGTCGTTTTTTACCAATTAACCACAAATGGCGAGATGAGATGAAAGCATTTGATGGTAAAAAAGAACATAGGTTTGCACCCAAAAGACTATCTGGATTAGAAATTTTAGAACAATTGAGTGCCATTGAACATGAGAAATTTGGCAAATTGTTGAAGTCAACCAAAAAAAAGGGGAAAGGCAAAAAGAGAAAAAGAGGAGAAATAGGAAAGAGTGTAGAGAACAAGTTAAAGTGGAAAAAACATAGCATATTCTTTGAATTACCTTACTGGAAAACTCTAAAGATGAGACATAACTTGGATATCATGCACATAGAGAAAAATGTGTGTGATAATGTTCTTGGTACGTTAATGAGCATATCTGGAAAAAATAAAGATAATAAGAGGGCACGCCGAGATTTGATGGAAAAGGGATTGAAGCCAAGCTTGCATCTACAGGGTGAACGAGAAGATATGCCATCTGCATCCTACACTTTATCACAAGATGAGAAGAAGATATTTTGTGAATTCTTGAGTTCCATCAAGTTTCCTGATGGTTTTGCCTCTAACATCTCACGATGTGTGAAAGAGAAAGAGTGTGTAGTCTCTGGCCTTAAAAGTCACGATTCTCATATTATTTTACAGCGGTTACTTCCACTTGCAACTCGTGGATATTTGAACAAAGAAGTATACCAAGTACTTCTTGAGCTTAGTGACTTTTTCAGAAAATTGTGCTCGAAAACATTGTACTTGGATGTATTAGATAAGATGGAAAAGCAAATGGTCTTGACATTGTGCAAACTTGAGCGAATATTTCCACCTTCTTTTTTTGATGTGATGATTCATCTAATGACTCACTTGGCTAGTGAAGCTAAAATTGCTGGACCCGTTCAATACCGGTGGATGTATCCATTTGAAAGGTATGTATTAAGTCTGATTTGTGTTATCTATTTTTTCCATAAAAAACTTAATGTTCATTGTTTGTCTAGTCTTTAATCTGCATTATGTATTTCTTTATAGGAAACTAGGTGTATTCAAAAGATACGTACGTAATAAGGCTCGACCTGAAGCATCTATTGCAGAGCAATATATAGACAATGAATGCATGACTTTTTGCTCTATGTATTTGCATAATGTTGAGACAAGGTTTAACCGAATGGAAAGAAATTATGATGTAAGCGAGCAACTGGGAATTTTTTCTGTATTTGCGTGCAAAGGGCGTCCATTTGGGGGGCCAAAATATGAAGAATTAAGTAATTCTGATTGGAAAAAAATCCACCTTTTTGTGTTAAAAAATTGTCAAGAGATTGAACACTATAGAAGGTAATTATTTTTAATTTATTATGTTAACTGTAAGACTACATGAGTTATGGTTGATGTTGGTTCTGATTCATATACAGCGAACATATGGTGCAACTTGAAGCTGAAAGTGACCTAAATGTAGATGAACGACATGATATTCAGTTTCCAACATGGTTCAAGAAACGTGTAAGTTTATATTAATTTTCTTATTCAACATCTAGTTAGTAATAAAGTAATAACTAATTTTATTTTGATGAATAGGTTGAGGAGTTGCACGTTGAAGGACTTGCTAGCGAAGAATTACTATCTTTAGCCTATGGTCCTGACACTAGAGTGAAACTTTATAGCGGTTGTAATGTGAATGGGTTCAGATTCCATACAAAAGATCGTGAGAGTAATAAAAAAACCCAAAATAGCGGAGTGGTCGTGGAAGGAGAGCATCATAAGAGAATAATTGATTTCTATGGTGTTCTAAAAGATATCATTGAGGTTGACTACCTAAGAGGGGGTAAAAGGGTGTTAATTTTCAGATGTGATTGGTGGAGCGTAAAAAAGTCATTAGGAATTCGGAAGGATAGAGATTCAAATATAACAAGTGTGAATGTATGTAAAACTTGGTATGAGGACCAGCCATTTGTTTTGGCATACCAAGTAAGGCAAGTATACTACGTTCAAGATTTGAAACTTGGCAAAAATTGGCGTGTAGTGGAAAAGATACAACCTCGTGGGTCCTACGATGTTCCTAAGAGAAATGATATGGAACCAAATGATCTTGAAGAGCCTTACCAAGAAGAAGAACCTGATGATTTTAATCATTTCATAGATATTGAAGAGTGAAGACATCTAATCATTTGTCTCATTGCATATGTATTGTTTAATTGTCTAGTGTAGTATTTTTATGTAGGAATCAGATAATTGTAGCTGATTAAGGTGGATTATTTAGTTATTCTGATTCCTACTTGGCTATGAAATACTAAATGTGGATTTTTTTTAATTATGGAGAAAGTGAACGTTGTGATACAACTGTTGTTGCTCAAATGAAAAATCAATATAGGAATTACCGCCACAAACTTTATAAGGACTACTTCTTAAAGGGTATGGTTCCATCACACGTGGATTTAGAAGATTGGAAGTATCTCTGCAATTATTTTAGTTCAGATGAATATCAGGTACTTCTTATGTTTCTTCCCTTTTATATGATATAATTAATTTGGGCTGTTATTAATCATCATTTTACTTTACTGATTATATAATTGCAATAAATATCTCTAAAAGACACATTATTGGAGAAGCTTAAGGCTGGTAAATAAATTCTAAGATGACAAAACCTATCTATCATATTCATGGTGTGCAGAAAATTAGTAAGTGCAACAAAGAAAATCGAGCAAGATTTAAAGATGACGCAAAACATATCGCTGGTACAAAATCCTTCGCTCGAATTTGTAGAGAGAGGGTAAGTATAAAGTTTTATCTTCAACTAAAAAATGAAACATAATTATGTTATTTAATTAATTTCTTCATGCAGGAAGAGAAGAAGAATGATGTTGTTAACCAAATTGAGTTGTACAGAGTTACCCGATGTAGATTTCAGGATGAGTCTGATGAAGGTTGTTGGGTTAGTGAAGGTGCAAAGGATAATTATGTAAGGTTTTTAATGATAATTTTAGTTAAATTAGTAGTCATTATATATTAGCTCCAAAGAAATATGGTCTTTCTTCTTAACTGTAGAGCAAAATGTTAGAACTTCGGAACCAGAAACTTGTTGAAGGTGAAACTCCAGCGGATGAAGAGCAAATATGTGGTGAAGTTTTAGGATTCAAATCCGGATATATTCGTGGCAGAGGGGCTGGTCCAAAACCAATGAGATCTTTGTCTTATCAAAATTATGGACTAGAGTTGGAAGAGGCTAAGAGAAATGCCAAAGTAGCTCAAGAGCGAGCCGAGAAAGCCGAGAAAGCTGAGCAACATGTCATGGTAATCTATAAGCAATTGGAAAAACAACAATCCATAACACAAGAATTGAAAGAAGACTTGGTTGCAACCCAAAAGACAATGCTGGAAAATCAAAGATCTACAACAGAGATGATGACATTTTTCGATCAATTTCGTCGAATGAATCACTTTCCAGCCATGTCTCCATGGTATGCTTTAAATTTGTGCGTTTTTTAATATGCTTTCAGCTATTTAATTGCAATCATATTACCTAATAGGTTTGCCGGAACTCCAAACCATAATCAACATACAATGCATGGATTCACTTCACATAATCTTCAAAACTCCAACCCCAACCATAATCAACATACAACACATGGATTTACTTCACAGAATCTTCAAAACTCCAATCCCAACCATAATCAACATACAATGCATGGATTTACTTCACAGAATCTTCAAAACTCTAACAATGAATATGATGTGTAAGTTATTCCTACACATTCTTCGCTTTTAATAGTTTATTATATTTATTTTCTCAAGTTTTATTTTCTTCTATTTTGCAGCTTGAATAACTTGTGCCTTTGTTGCAGTTTTTCAGGCGAACCAACCATGCGAGAATTGATCCAAGAGGTGGGCAGGTATCCTATGTGTGCTTCATTTCGTTGATAGAAGATTTGTTAATTCTTGTTTCAGGTATTTCCTTAACAAATCAGATATCACTATCCTTTAATTGTTAATTATTTGTTTCACAGCCACACATATGGACCTTTCCATATAATTTATTAAAATTCTGAAGTATATAATTGAGATGAACAAGTAATTTGTTTCTTCATTTTGATTCAATTGACAACAAGAAGTTGTTTATTCCATTTCAACATAAAGAAACAAAAAAAGAGACAAAACTATTCAATAAAGCAACATCAAAACCTCCACTGATACAACCAAAAAGAGCTTGGAAACTCACTTCAGAGTTCAGAGTAGTTTCATCAAAAAGAAGAGTTCAAAGAATAACGCAAGGTTTGCCTATACTCTTTATGAGATCTTTTTTTTCTTGGTTGAATCCTTATGAAATTGGGCTACTACATGCAGTAAACATATAGCTAAAACTATACGTAAATTGTATAATTTTATTGAATCACCTAAGAATTTTAAATGAATTATGAACAATCCCTTTGGAGATTTAATTTTGTTGATAATTAGCATATAGGTTATGAAGTCATGTTATAGGGCTTGCCAAATAATCTTTCTTGTTAACCTGTTGCCGCTTTTATCGAACCTCAGATTATATATATAGGTGAAACTTATGTTGTGATTATCGAGTGATTAAGTTTTTTTATAAGTTGGATTGTAGAATTTTGCTAGTCTAATGAATATTTGTGTTTATTGCAGGTCATTCCGAAATAATGTTGTGGCTGAAATATGTGATTTACGTACTATGTTGATAAACTTTTTGTGATTTCAGATTTTCACATATTTGTTTTCGGAATATACATTTGCTTAAAAAAAAAAACTTGTACAGTTATGTTGAGCTTTGAATTGTCTTATGTATATCCTGATTTAGTGAGCTTATTCTAGTTCAAATAGTTCCTCTAGATTTTGGCAAATTAAAATTTTAATTAATTTGAATATTTGAAGAAAAATGGATCAAATGCATCATATTTTTGTTCAATGCCAGTGATAAAAAAGTTGTTGTCACTGAATCATTAGTGATGACATTGTTGTGAGTTAGTGATAACATGAGTTGTCACTTATTGAAAGTTATTTAGTGATAACTTGAATAGTTGTCACTTTATGTGTGAGCCTAAAATGACAAAACACTTAAGTTGTCACTAATGAGAATTAGTGACACAGTTTTTGTGACAACACAGTGACAAAAAATTATTGTCACTAGTTCTCATTAGTGACAAGATTCTGGTCAGCTGTGACAACATGCGTTGTCACACAAAGTCTCTTTTCTTGTAGTGAGTGATGAGCCTATAATTCGTTTCTCACTTGCGTTACCTTTTCCTTTCAACCAATCCCCGCATCATAGAGTATATCTCCTAGTGTTCTTCACTTGTTCCAAGTCAGTACCATATGTTAACATGTTATCTACATACAAACATATAATGACAATTTTTCCATCTACAGATTTACTACAGACACATAACAAAAAGACGTGCATGACTATTTTGGCACTTTACACTTTAGAAATACAATTTAATTGACACTTTGCAACCTAGTGTGTGTTTTGAAGAAAAAAGTCATTGATGGAAGAGTAGAATAACCATTTTTTAATATTTTTGGTACTTTGCACCCTAAAAATATAAAAAATCAACACTTTGCATCCTGAAAATATAGATATTGACACTTTGCACCCAACACATATTTTTTTGACATTTTCATCTCGCAATCAAGAGATTTCTAGACCACTTTGGAACCTAGTTCGCGGGATTCCCTATGTAACAGAGCCAATGACCTCGATCTAGTCAATGATCTCGGCCAACACACATTCTGACTAATGAAAGCAGGTAACATAAGAGCAGCCCTTGAATTGTGAGATCTCCATGATCTCATTTACAAGTATATATATCTAATAAAGGTACACTTTAAACTTATATCTCTCTTGGTTTCATATGTGTAAATTTAGCTTTTAAGTTAAAGTTCATTCACTGATTTAAGCATCAGAGTGACTTTGTCGGGATGTCCTGATCTAGCTCACCCCATGTTTTATTATATAAGTCAAGATAAACAGGAGATTCAAACATTATTTATCAAATTATGGTTGATATGTATAACAAATCTAATTCCAAACGAGTTTAATTCGATTGTTTCTTATTCAAACCCAGAATAAAAGGGTTCTATATGTTCTTACTTACAAATCTAATCTCATTTTGATCCCACCCGGCTCTTTATTTTGAATCTTGGCTCCACCACTGAATATCAATCATGTTCTTCAAAGCATGGTGAACATTTTTCAAAATTCGAAAGCTTGAAGTGATAAAGCCACAAAAAATGCAACATAGCTCAAAAGATTTCCCAACATAATATAATCCCTTAGCTTAGCTGCAACGCTTTGTGGTGGTAGTGGTGAAGCTGGCAGAGTCTGGCTGCCTTTGTTGCCCTGTCATATACCCAAATGCTAAAGAAAGTGGTAAAAAAGGAAAAATAACAACGAATTGTAATTGGCGATGCCAATAATTATCTTTATGAATTAGATGCACTAATTCTTACTAACGAGAATAATAAACACAAAAAAGTACACTAATCAGACAATCAAGATTACAAATGTAAAATCCCCAAGCTACACTTAGTCCTATCTTTTGTTGTGAAATTTTGATTTCACAGTAAATTTAAATAAATTATAGTTTTGAAATAAATTTCATATAATTTTATAATATGATATATGACATAAAATAACTAAAAATATAAAACGACTGGCTTGTAGAGGAGTCACGCCCCTAGACGATATCCTAAGAAAGTGATTGCCTCCCTTACTGCAGGTATTGGCGGATGACCACAATTCCAAGATTAAAACCCAAATGGCTTCACCGGCGTCCCCATCTGTGTGTACGTTCACAGGAAGACAAAGAACCAAACTTTATCTCTAGTGTTCAATAACAAAGTAGAAAATGTTATGAATGCTAGCGAGTGTGTGTTACTAAGACCCTATGACACTTCCATTAATGCATTAAGGGGTTGCTAATGCATTTAACGTTACAAAGTTTATGAGAGACCTTAATGGTCAAAATATTAAGAGCCACATAATGGCACATTAAGGGGCTGTTGATGCATTTGACGTCATAAAATTTACGAGAGACCTTAATGGTCAAAATATTAAGAGCCACATAATGGAACATTAAGGAGCTGTTAATGCATTTGACATTACAAAGTTTATTTTTTATTTTGAAGTTTAAAAAAAATTCCAACACTTTTTTCATTTCATGATTGAACCTCGGACATTATAAGTACCCCTTTTCTATCCCATTCCATATTCGTATAAATTACTAACAAAAACCTTCTCAAGTTTCTGAAAGAATATGGGCCACTTTTCAACTGTTTTCTTGGTGTTGCTGCTTCTTTTGGTAACTGGTTAGTACTACATATATATCACCCGCATATCATTTTATTTCAATTATAATTTGTTACAATCATAGAGATAATTTCACTTTTGGTATCACAAGTAACCATATTTTATGGTTATAGTACCATAACTTTAAAAATATACACATTTAGTACAACATGTTAGCTATCCACGATACATTTGGTATTTTCGTCAATTTTTTGGTGGAAAATTCAATTTCAGACGGAAAGTTTAGCGAAAATTTGCATAATTCAATAACTGGTTAGTACTATACATATATCACTCGCATATCATTTTATTTCAATTATAATATGTTACAATCATAGAGATAATTTCATTTTTGATATCACAAGTAACCACACTTTTTTGTTATGGTACCATAATTTTAAATGTATGCACATTTAGTACCACATGTAATTAGTTAATCACAATACATTTGGTACTTTCATTAAATTTTTGATGGAAAATTCAATTTCGGACGGAAAGTTGAGAGAAAATTTGCATAATTAGTCCTATTGTTATAGATTGGCGTCAAAGTTTGTCCCACATATTTTCTGGCCGATAAATTTACCTTAAATTTCACTCGCATGTCATTTTATTTCAATTATAACATGTTACAATCATATTTTGCTTCGTGCAAACCTTATTTTCATTCCATTGTAACTTTTTAATAATATTTTGACCCCTTAGATGTTGATTCGGTTTGGCTAGATCGTTAAGCTGTGTTCATTAACAAAGAGACTTAATAATTTTTAGAAAAATTAACCAATTGATGAATTGTTAACAAAGATAGGCCCAACGGTGGTACTGCCATTTTCTTGTCCATGGACGAGCAAATATTTTAAGGGATGGTGTTGGTACAAGGCCAGCTGCGTCAATGTTTGCAAGGGTGAGGGGGGAATCGACGGCTATTGTAATGTTCTTTTTCAATGCCGGTGCCTCCGTCGTTGTAATGGATTTTTTGGTTAATATTTCCGTTGTAAGAAGAATGTGTTTTATCTTTTTACGTTTGGGGGTTTGGGGGTGTTTAATTATCTATGTGCAAATTAAAAGTCTCTTGACGTAAGACTTTTAGTTGTGGTGTGTAATGACAATAAATTTGTGTTGACATTATTAATATCTGTTATCGTGCATTTTAATTATTGCTTAACTAGTATGCCATGTTTTGAAAATCGGACCATTTATTCCGATCGGTTTAACCACTTAGTAGGCAGCAGTCTGATCCGACTAACCCCTAAAAGCATGGATCAAAATTTTGTTTTGAGAGTAAGTTTTGGTCAGCTAAATATTGAAAACTTTTCGAGACTATTCGGAAATGTTTCGAAAACATTAAGGAAAAATTGTAAAAAAAAATTACTAAATTAATAAAATAAGAGAGTCTCAAGGCAAATAAATAATTTCGGAATTATATCTCATTTTCGTTTCGCTTGATTCAAAAACGGAAAGTTTTCGATGTTTTCGAAGGAAAATATGAGAATTTTGATCCATGCCTAAAAGTTAGTTTCCTCTATAATCAGTATGAACCGATCAAAACTGATGGTTCGAGAGAAACAAAAGTTCACTTAAGGGAGAAAATGTCAATATATTCTTTTAGGTTAGAACGTGGTCTACTACAACTTTTTCTTTCTTTGTTTTATCTGATCAAACAATTAAACTTTGTCGACTCTCTTCGAACTTCAAAGAACAAGAAATTCTTGCATATTCTAGTTGTGCAACCTTTCTATCATTATTCAGGTACTATTTATATGCATGGACCAAAATGTGTTGTTACAAGTACATAATTAGATTTATCGAACTTTTTATGTACATGTTCAACATAATGTGATTGAGTTTTTAAACTAATTTCACATGTTATTCATCTGAATTTTTCATTGATTAAATATGTTCTTACCAACTTTCCATTTTTGACCGATTTTACCCTATTTTCACCGGTTTTACCCAATTTTACTGGATTTCACAGGTTTCATGAAATTTCATTCGAAAAAATTTGCATCGATTTCACATATTTTGACCCGTTTATTTTAACCGATTTTACCCGTTTTCACCTATTTTTCACAAATTTTACCTGATTTTTTATCGATTTCAAATGTATTTAAAATTTCACATGCATTTTTTTCACCGGTTTAAAGTGTACATACATTGTACGTGTTTATTTAATTTCAATGGTATTTTGTTGTAAATCATAGTAAAAGTAATTCCATTATGTCATAAAATATCACATTAATGAATGTTATTCAATTTATTGACTTCATCATGTGTAAGTTCATCGATTTCTTTAGTTTTTCGGTTTAAACCATTTTTCTAATGGTTTGACTTTGTTTTTCTTGGTTGAACTTTTTTCATTTAATTGATTTTACTAACTTTAACCATTTTTCACATGTTTTCACCCAATTTTCACATGTTTTCACTCATTGATTTCACCTGTGTTTACCGAATTTTCAACTCAAATAATTATACATCTTCAATTACTTTTAAGTATATCTCAAATTATTTCACTAACCTTATCATTTGGTTTTAATGCTTGTGCCTGTCTCGTGATGATATTCCGTTATTTGTCCGTCAAATGTCAGAGAGTTGGTGATGAGTGATGCTATTAATTGTAACTTGAGTGACTATATATATTATTCTAGAAAGTTGAGTGACCATTGTGTGTATAGAGTTAAACTTCGGTGACTAAATATGCATTTTTCTCTCTAATTTGAATATACTTTTGTTTTTCTTCCATATTCATGGTGCTTGGTTAGGAAGAAAGGAAGTCACACATTTTCTCAAAATATATTTTTACCAATTTTTTTTTGGAAAATTCATGTCTAACTACATTTTATTAATATAATTAACAACTTGAATAAGGGTATTTTTGTCTTCACAAAAAAAGAAAAAAACTTAAATTATATTCACACTTTTAGTAGTAGTATAGATATAGATAAATTAATCTAGGAATATTAAGGATTAGTGGATATATTCGAAAAATTCACCTAAAGTTCATTGAATCCGTATGTGAACTTCTCTTGACACTGCTCTGCCATCTTTGACAAGAATTGTCAAAACTTTTTCATTAAAACTCCAAATTATGAACCTTTTGTTGCATTGGAAACTAGACTTCCAGAAGGTTCCATCCATATAAAATTCATTTTCTAAGTCCTTTTAGATTGAGTGATACATGCATTTGAAATTGACTGAATTTTCTGTCTCAACTCTTCAACTTCATACATTAATTTTAAAATTATTTGGATGGTTGAATGCATGGGAATGCTCCTGCATCACCCTATCTAACAGAGCCAATGACCTCGATCTAGTCGATGATCTCAGCCCAACACACATATTCTGACTAATGAAAGCAGGTAACATATGTGCAGTCCTTGAATCAAGATAAATATCTCAAAAAGGTACGCCTTAAACTTAATCTCTCTCGGTTTCATATGTGTAAATTCAGCTTTCAAGTTAAAGCTCGTACAATGATTTAAGCTTCAGAGTGATTTTGTCGGGATGTCCTGATCTAGTTCATTTATTATAACAGTAAAGATTAACAATAGATTCAAACATTATTTAACAAAATTATAGTTGGTATGTATAACAAGTATAATTCGAACGAGCTTAATTTTATTGATTTTTAATCGACCCAAAATAAAATGGTTTGATTTGTTCTTACTACAAATCTACTCTCATTTCTTCAAAGCATGGTGAACATTTCTCAAAATACCACAAACAGTGCAATGCTTTGTGGTGGTAGTGGTGAAGCTGGCAGAGTCTGGCTGCCTTTGCTTCCCTATCATGAGCCGAAATGCTGAAGAGGAAGAGGTTAAAAATGAAAAAGAGCAAACAAATTTTAATTGACAATGCCAGTATTTTTTATGAATTAGATACAGTAATTCTTACTAACGAGAACAATAAATGCAAAAAAGGTTCACTAATCACACAATCAAGATTACAAATGTAAAATCTTCAAGTTGCCCTTAGTTAATAATTTGGTTATGCCACCTGCCCTACTGAGATTACAAGGTCGGCTCAAGTACAAACACGATGTAAGGTGTTAATCAGACTCTACCACCAAACAATTTCTTCGTGGAAGTTCTTATATTATTTGGCCTTACCATTTCACCCATTTTGGTATTGTAGAAAACTCTATTACATCGCATTTATATTAAAATTAATTGATAGGATTTACGATTATTAAATATTAAAAAGTCGCAATTTCATTTGTTTGATATATAACTTCATGGAGAGGAATAGAGTCAATAGGAATGCATACCATTGATCCAACAGAACACAACTCAGGTTGTCTGACAATATATATCAGATCCCCATGGCTATCATCTTTGTAAATATCTTGATTCTTGTGCCATGTCCATAGAGCATGTGTTGAATTCATAACCTGCATGTAATTTTTTTTATCGATAGTATAGAGCTAAGTAAATCAAATAAGTACTTAAATTCATGAAGAATGTAATATTTCATTAATTACCTCGAGTATTCTGTGTCCAAAGCTACTCTCTCTATAGGCACTCCACTCAGGTTGCGTGTCCCAGCAAAACTTCCCTTTAACTGGGCCAAATGAGAATTTCATATGAAATACACCTCCAAATTCAGGTATGTTATCACCGGAAGAAGGACATTTGCCAGGTTCATCTGCATGATCAACATCAACTTTCTCGATATTTCCCCCATCTCCAACTGTAATATATACCGGTCCACATGAATCTAAAGTATAGTTGTATACTCTATTCATTCGCTCGTAAGCATGAACGTGCCTCAAAGAAAATAATGTCAGTTTTCATTAGAAAAGCAATAAATCCATGGAAGTCTGAAAAAGAAGACAAATTTGTTACATATAAATTTATAGCATGCGTAATATATTGTCAAAAGTGAGAATACAGTGTATATGTTTGTTCCATGTTAAACAATCACAGGAATACTGTAAACTCTTTTGTTCTAAGTAACTAGAAGGCTCATATGTAATAAGAATCTTAAACAAGAGAAAGACCTCACATCACTTGTATTAAACTGTCTTTCAACCGCATTAAACTCGAAGATACTTGGTTATACAATATACATATACTAAGGTAATATAGATTTCGAATTAATGACAGTTTAACCCCTGTGATATGCATATTGTTCAATTTACCCTTGTGATTTGGAAAAGAGGACTTTATTCCCCTATAATCTTATAAAAGTTTCACATCATCTCCCTGGCTTTTTTAAACTTAAAAGAAAAAAAACTGACAAAACTACCCCTCTTATACTATACTTTAACCCCATCAACTTACAAATGAGGACTGAAAAGCCACACAACATTTAACTTACATGACCCGAAAAGACAATATCCACTCTATATTGATACAGAATTGATTCCAGTTGCAGCCTCATGCATTCAAATTCTTAATAGTGTGATGAGTAGCTATTATACCAAGGTGGATGCCAAAAAGCCACAAACCAAGGAGTTTTGTCCCGATCTACTTTTTCAAGATCTCGTTGGAGCCAAGCGTACTGATTTCCTTAACAAATAATCACAAAATTCCTTGTAAATTAGCTTTCTTTAAAGCAATTTCATTGTCAAGAAATACATAATATGAACAAACATTAGTTACATCTACCATTTTGATTGTAATCCACATAGGCACCCAACATGATGAAATGTACACCTCCAGCATCAAAAGAATAGTAGAGGTTACTTCCAGAACCAGACTCGTTAGAGGGAACTGAGAATCTTGTTAAATAGGACAGGAATGTTGTGTTTGCAACTTGCGGCTCGATTTCATGGTTTCCTTCTATTACTAGAATTGATTAAAAACTATTGATTTAATCTTCATGTTCTGGTTTTTCTTTATATATATTTTTCTATAAATAAAATGGATGGAAACTAAAAAAAATGGATAAATTACTTAATCTTTCTTGTGACACAGACGATCAATAATGTGTTTATTTAATTTTTGAAAACTTCTTTCAAGAGAAGCAACTTTTACGGTGTAGAAAAGAAAGTTATACGTCATTATATTTTGAAAGAATTCCAAGCATGTATATATAAACAAGTAGAATTTTCAACCAAAAATGGCCTAAAAGAGGTCAAAATTTACCTTCCCCATCCATCCCATCGAGGTTGATATGTTTCTCGAGTAGGTGAATTTGGGAACTCACAAGAATAGCAAGACGCACCCTTCCCTCCAGTAGTGAGATACTGATTGGCATAAGCCATCAAAATCATCGATGGATCATTCACGATGAGATACAAGAATAGCAAGACGCACCCTTCCTTCCAGTAGTGAGATACTGATTGGCATAAGCCATCAAAATCATCGATGGATCATTCACGATGAGATGATCAA
Organism: Penstemon barbatus; assembly: GCA_003313485.2. Classification (NCBI taxonomy): domain Eukaryota; kingdom Viridiplantae; phylum Streptophyta; class Magnoliopsida; order Lamiales; family Plantaginaceae; genus Penstemon; species Penstemon barbatus. Next base: position 2,372,962 of record CM064884.1, read on the forward strand.
TAGTGGTTGATGAATTGCTAGTAAGGCCTAAATCACCCACGACTGCTATTCTAGAAGGATATTTTCCAGAACCAGGCAAGACAAACTCACTCATTTCTGCTAAAGAACTATCACCACACTTGTAAAAATACTTTGTTTGGGGTTCAAGACCTACATAAAGGATAAAAGAAAACATCTGCATATCAAACTAAATCGATGATGGATTCCAACATGTAAATAATATTTGCAAGAATTACAATATGTTCTAACATTTACCAAAATTAATACGATATGAAGTCCAAAAGATACCCCCTATGCTTTGCCCAATTGGAAAAAAAAAAACCTGTATTATTTTTCTTAGCAAAATACTCCCTATACTATTTTTATTAGCAAAATACTCCTTCCACACAGGATTACATATTTTGAAGGAAAAATGACAATTATACTTCACCGTGAAATGCGAAAACACCCTTATTCACCAAATGACTATAATCCCCAATTAATTTGAAAATTGACAATAAGCCCATGTTCACTTAACAATGTTGTCAGCTAATAAAATGTAGATACTTGAGGTTTTTTGCTAATAAAGAAGAACACAAGGTGGTTTTTGTTAAGCACAAGCATTTAGTTTCAAAATTTACCATCAATTCTCACATGATGAATGATGCCAGAAGTGTAATTCCATAGCCCCTCAAATGGATACAATTGACTATAAACCAATGAAATCCCACTTCTCTTCTCAGTGTAATTTCCACTTTCTTTTCCATACCGCACCTCACTACCAACAGTCAATGGATCAATTGGTGTCACATTCAGTTCAATCTGTGCATCCCCTTAAATTAAAAAAACAAATTGAAAAGGAGACAAATATATATATATGCTATTAAGAATCAAGATATGCAAAAATGATAGCATATAAGAAACCCACATTGAAGTTGGAGTGGACAATGCAAGAGAAATTTGTTCTGAGAAATTAAAGGTCACATTTTTCCTTAACCTGGAATGTTCCATGGGCAAGTCATCACTTCCACGGCGTAATGAAGGATCGAATCTCCGAGTTACAGGCTGAAAAGGGCCTTCTACGGTTTTCGGAATTTGGGAAGCAATCACCATTTTTGTTACTATGATAAGCAGAAGAATAGCTGAAATTGAACAATTTGTATAGTCTTCCATTGCTATTTGAAGATGGCTATAGAAATGGAAAAATCAAGAATGTTTTGCTTTTATCCAGTGTTCATACAATTTGAAAATTTTGTGATTATAGTTACATTGTAACTGCTATTGAAAGCTAATTTTTTTCTTTTTTTATAAATCTTTTGAAAAGCTACTTTCTAATTGCAGTATATATGGTGAGAATATTCTTTATTAGAGATGCTGAAATGCTTGGACCTTTTTTTGGAAAAGATGGAATTAAGAATCTCACGTTTTTGTGCAGTTTTTAAAAGAAATGTTGACTTTTGATATAAATACTACTCCAATAAGGTAGTAAATTTTGTTTTGGAACTAAACAAGGAAATTGTTGATGTCAGATCAAAATGTGTTTACCTACCTAATCTGTCCTTACACATAAATCAAAATTTGGTGTATAATCTAAATTTCCCAAATTTTTTACCCATTTCTTCCATTAAAGTTTCTTTATTTCTTATCAGTTCTCACTTTGTCGATCTTGTATCTATTCCGAGGAAGAAGTGAGTTATATTTAACTGAATCTTTATTCTCCTCAATAGTTTTAAAAAGGAAAAACAAAAAAGGAGACTATTTCATTAGCCCAGAAATATTAAATCTTGGGGAATTATATTTCAACATCCTTCGTTTGTAACTTATTGAAAGTCTAGTATGTTCCTTTTTTTTTTTTTTTTATGAAAATTTAATTAATTATAGAAACTTAATAACTCGTGAACACAAAATTTAGTAAATAAAAACATCAAAAGTTAATTTTGAGGGCACTTATGGAAATATGTTAATTTTGCCTCTTTTATAACAAATACCTCCCTTTATTATAGTATTATCCATCAAATTTCATTGGGGTCATTGCACCCATAGATCAAAATTTCTATCTTTTCCATCGAAAACATCGAAAAGTTTCCGTTTTTGAATCAGGCGAAACGAAAACAAGATGTAATTCCGAAACTATTTATTTGTCTTAAACTATGTGATTTTCCTAAATTTAGTAACTTTTTTTTACAAATTTTCCTTAGTATTTCCGAAATATTTCCGAATTGTCTCGAAAAATTTCCAATATTTGACTGACCGAAACATACACCTGAACCGAAATTTTGATCCATGATTGCACCCCAGTGGCTTGGTTGTAGCTACGTCATTGTGATACATGGCTATGCTTAGAAGCATCCGTATGTTCTTTGACACATAAAGAGGTTATGTGTTATCTCTAAGTGAAAGAATCTTATGTCGACAACATATAACTTGAAGTTTAAATTGCAATGGACATCCATAACATATGTATATATTTCATAACAAAGGCAATATTCTTCACTCGAGTTTTAAATTATAAATTTCAGTCTGGAGTCTCAAATTCGACCCGTGTAAACCGCAACCGGCAACCCGAATCTGACCTCCTGCAGAATTTTAATTGAAGGTGAAAATTCTCTCAAATTGAAGGTGAAAATTTATCAAAGGCAGGTTAAAAAAGAAAAAAAAAATTATCAAAGCCTCACTACAGCATTATTTTTCTTATCAGTAATCAGTGGAAGTTTGAGGAATCCAACAAAGAAATTAATGAAGGTTCGATTTTAAGCAATCTTAATTTTATTTAATTTTTTTTACTGTTGAATTGATTTATTCATTGTTAAATTTGTTCCTTTTTCGGCTCATTTCTCACAGATCCCTAAAAATGGTTTCAGCCTTTTGATTTCTCGGAGAAACCTAGAATTGAATCTTTTATGTTTCTTTTTGCATTATGTATCTGTTTTTTTTATCCTTGTGGAGAAGAACCTTGAATGTGTTTTCTATTCAGATCATTCTTATCTTACTAGATTCTTCTGAGTGTAATCGCATTATTATTTCTCCAAGTTTTGGATATGGTAAAGGTCATTTTGGGTGCTTTTAAGTGTGAAATTTGGGTTGATTTAAAAAAAAAACAAAATCTTGCCATTTCCGTGCTTTATTGTTTGGAACTCTATATGTTACAAGAATTTCATTATGAGTGGAAGCCAGGAATGTGTTGTTCCAAGTGTAATGGCTATTGTTAAGAATTGTGTACTGTTACATTCATCTATTCATCTCAATCGTTGAAGAAGAGTCAAAATGTATATTGGCTTCGATTGTATGGCACCCATATTCGAATTTATTTCTTTCTCCATTTTTTGGACTCTATAAAGAAGCCTTTCTTGTTATGATATATCTGACTTTGGTTTGCCCTGCAGTTTATGGATCATATGGACTTCAATCCTATAGTTGATATTCCTGATACACCTGATAGATTGACTACAAGGATGAACAGTGAGAGAAATGGTGTCAAAGATGAAAAATTCATTGAAGGTACTAAAAATCATTCGATGGTCATTGACAGTGGAAGTAAAAAGCCGACCTTTCGTGTTCCCAAAAGTACCAGAAGTTCCAAAGTTGCTACTGAGAAAAGCACCGGTTACCGAAGCCATGGTTCTAGCCATCCTCGACATATACATATTGAAAGACCTTCAAGTAGTTCTATGCCGTCATCTTCCTCTTCTTCTTCTCACAATGAAAGGCCCGTATTTGGAATCAGTGAAGCCAAGTTTGAGAAAAGACCAGTATTAGTAAATGGGCCATCTTGTTCACATGGCCCACAAAAGAACCCGACTGTGTTGGAAAATCTCAGTGAAGTAAAAGATGATATAAGCAGAGTTGGTTCAACCAATGGTTTTCTGCCGCTTAAGCAAAAGAGATTGGTGAGAAATGGATGTATATCACCCAATAACATAGCTAAGACCAAAAAGTTGTCTGAAAAGGATATAAATGGTTCTGTAGCTAATGCTTCTGTGGTGCCTAGTGCTCCACCTGTTTCGATCGATAACATGATTGCTGAATACCATAGTTCTCGGAATAGAAAGGGAAAAGGAGTGGCAAGTCAACCCTGCTTATCAAAAGAGCATGATTTGAAAAACAATCATTTACTAAGCAGGTATTTGTTAATATAGTTTAATATCATTTTCAGTTTTGTTTTCATGTCCTAGTATGCATCTATATAATAGCTACTACTGTACTACATGTCAGATAAAATCCATCTGTGTTAATAGAAATGTTTAGTATTCATCCTTTTTGCGTTCTGCCATTACATCTGTTTGGTCAAGGTTTTTCCCTCTTCAGTCGTCATATACAATATTAACACTATATAGCACCAAAATTCTAACAGTGTATTGATTAAAAATAGAGAAGATACCTTCACCGTATCAATATTCTTTTATGTTAAGTAGAATGAAATATCTTATAGTTAACCTAAAAATATGGACGCAATTTGATTAAAAGGTCATAGATTTATAATGCCTGAAGAAAATTATAATAGCTGCTTTAAGTTCCACTTTCAGTATTCACGAGAAATACAAGTATGCTGAGGTATGTAAGCTTGTATAGAGGTACGAATTGCGGTTACAAAGATAAAAAGAGGGGAGGGGGATTTCAAAACATGGAGCTTATTTCATTTTATGATTGTTAAAAGCAATACTGGAGTTCCAGCTTTCATAGAAAAGAGTTCCACATGTTAAAGATACCGCCTAAATGTGAGGAGGCACGTTAGAAGTAATTAACATCGAATGTCTCTCCTTGCTAATAGCCTAAGCTTTTATAGGTGATCAATCAGTAATGATTAAAATACGTTTAATGGGAATAATCTAATATGGAAGCATGTGATGCAAATATATAGTAAACATAATCTGACAGATTGTGGATGCCGTTTCAACCACAATAAGTTTGAAATGCCATTGCCAACGATCTTCATTTTTCATGTGAAAATTACGTACTTGCAGGAGCTCTATGAGTTTTAATGAGGAGGCTACAGGAACAAATGATTACACTAAGGGTGTGGATCAAAGCATCCAAGAATCAAGTGGGTGGATAAGTACGCATAATCAGCCTAGAAATTCGAATTTACCATCATCTGGTATCAACAAACAGTTTGTAATTAGGGAGATTAATGCCCCAAGGCATGCTGGTGAACACCCTGAAAATAGAACAGGAAGAAGGGAAAATGAAACTAGTGTTGCAACTGGTGATGATTATCATACGAACCCTAATTATGTCCCTTCAAGACAATCAGAATCCAATCCTAGAGCTCGATCAGCCCGTTTAAATGGTCATCGTTCAGCAGCTAACGCACTTCTCAAAAAGCAGAAGCAGAAATCCGCCTCTAGTAGTTTTGATGATCCAGAAGTTGTGTTTCTTAGTTCATCGCCAGAACCATCACCTTCCAGATCGATTTCTAATAATGGGAAAAATTTACTGCAAGTAATCGAGGTTGATGAATCTTCTCCGGAAATGGGACATAATGCGGCCTATGATGAAGATGCTAAGGCGAGACAGCTTGAAGCAGATGAGCGCCTGGCTCATGAACTTCAACAACAGCTCTATAATGAAGTGCCTGTTTTTGGAGCTGGAGAGGTTCATCTTTCCTTATATGTCTAAATTGGTTATACATTCAACTTAATCGTGTTCAAATTATCGGTAACTTTTCAATTTAATGACAGTTTGATGAACAGTATGCTCTAGCCTTTGAAGACCAGGATGATTCAGATCATTTTTTTCCTATGGAAACTCACCCTGTGCTGGATGAAGTACTGGATGCAGTAAGTTTCCTATTTGTAACTAGAGAGTTCTTTTTATTGGTTTTGATTCTTAAAACATAGGTATGGTCTTAATATTTATTTAGAAGAAATAGAAATTTTTTTACACATGTAATAAGTTCCAGTAGTTCTTTTTCCTATTTTCTAAAGTTTCGAACCATTATAACTAATGAAACACAATTAGTTTGTGCTCCTTTCGCGATTACAAATAATGTCTCACTGGCTGTATTATTCAATTGTAAACCATTTTCTTATAAGTACTGCATGCTTTTGTGCAGAGAGACTCACTGATATCCAATTTAAATAGACGATCCCAATCTCGGTCTTCTTTTAACGCTCCTTGCAGAGGATCATCTCAATCTCAAGCTTCTACATTAGGAAGAATGACAAGGCTGAGGAGTCGTTTTCCTGGACAACCTCGTACCATGTTGCCACCCAGAGGAAGAGCTTCCCTGTTCCCTGCTGACATGGATGTCGACATGGTAGAATATAAAAATATATATACATATATGTTATATTTTTATATCTTGTCACGTTCGATTTTGGTGCGAGTTTTTCGAATTGATGTTATAGTATGATGTGCTTGGATGTTCTTTTTATTATATGTACTTGTTTACTACAAGTAGTTTGAATAAGGTTAAATATATGTATGTCTCCTTTTGTCGCATCTCTTCTTTTTGTACAAGTTTTTGTCAAAAGATGTTATTGTATGTCTAGAGGGCAGTTGTAACTAAAGTAACTTCTGTGGATGAAGAACATTCTGTTAGGATGAAATGTTGTTTTTCTAAAACTATTATTTTCCCTTTTTTCTTTTGGCAGAGAATGCATCTATTGGGGGCATTGGAGGCCTTCAGTGAAATAAGTGTGGGCCCTGGCATCCTTCAAACCCAGCGCGACTTTAATGAGTAGGAATTATGTTAACCATTCTGTTTCTATTTAGTGAAAGTGCACACTATGTTTCAAATCTGAAATTTGAGTAAACAAATTGGCTAAGTTGTAGTTTTAGTCCTACTTGATTTGACACGTATTACTCTCAGTCCTGGCATTTCAAAATAGCATTTCAGTTCCAACATTTTAAATTTGTTTGGACATTTTATGCTTTTCCACATTTCTATCCAGTTCAGCACCAAAAGTCTGCAAAACACAGACGCTCCTATGGCACCAAAAGTGCAAAATGCATAGGAGACCAAGAGTGTCAAAATAAATGGATGGAAAGAACGAAATATTCCACAAAAAAAAAAAAATTTAAATTACGGACCGGAAGTGTTATTTGAAAGCTCGAGGTCAAAAGTGTTAGTGTCCAGTTCTGTGGAACTAAAGATACATTCATATACAAGAGAATCATAAAACGCTTCCCTTTGTCCCTCTAAAACCATCACAGCCACTAAAATGGCTTCTGCCCTGCTGTTTCATGCACTGTCTGCTAAATTTGCTGGTCTGTATTTAGGTGCAAATTTGAAATTTGAAATTTGAAATCTGAAAAAGATAAGAACATTTCTGTTTATTTATGTGTAGTACTGTTCAAAGACTGCCACTCAACCTAAGAAATAAGAATGTTACCCAAATTCTTATCGAGTAAATTCTTGATATTTAAAACAGAAAAAAAAGACATCTATAATAGAGAGAATAATATGCATACTTTGAGATGATATTATCTTTGTATATCTAGCATAACATGATACTTGTAGAACTGAAAATGATGAGTAAATATTAATTATATTAGGTTTTGATTTTTCTTGCCAATATTTGGTTAGGAATGATTATGAAATGTTATTGGCTCTTGATGAGAACAACTATGAGCATGGCGGTGCATCATTTCATCAGATTAATGGACTCCCACAATCAACAGTTCAGGTAATCATCATTAGTATCAAAGCTGCAGATGAATGTAATATAACCTTCCAGCAAATAAAGTAAAAAAAATTAAAGTAAATCTTGAATCTTTCAGTTCACCTTTTTTTTACACTTCTATACTTATCTTTGATCTTTTTGCAGAGTGATAATTTTGAAGAACCCTGTGCAGTTTGTCTTGAAACTCCATCCATCGGCGATACTATCCGCCACCTCCCTTGTTTACACAAGTTTCACAAAGATGTAAGAAATTCTAAGAGGTTTTTGCTCGCTCTTTTCTTGCCAATAAGAAGCTTTGGCTCGTTCTTTGCACATGCTTTGTGATTGGTTAATCTCCTAAGAGCTTATCCTATCACAATTGTATACACTTGCCATGTGAAGTTTGGGCTAGAATTACCCTTTTCTCCTTTTTCTTGAGTTAAAATATCTTTTTTGGTAACTTGACTGAATATATATGCATGTACACATATATACTAATTTACGCAAACATATATATATATATATATATATATATATATATATATATATATATATATATATATTCATGGTGTGGGTGGGTGTATGCAGTTATAATTTATGTCTATAAATGTGTAGTTGTGGTGTGCCTGCCCATTTTATGCACTTTTTACGTAAATGTGCCTGTACATATGTGTATGGTTATGGTAGTTTCAACTTCAGATAGTATAGCTTAAAAGTGATATTCTCTATATCTTCTTATCACAGTGCATCGATCCATGGCTCAGGAGGAGAACATCTTGCCCGGTTTGCAAGTCATCTGTAACTTGATGTGTTTCAATGGTTCATTGCGTTTCTGAAAGCAGAACTAAGTTTCCAAGCATAGTATGCTGGCTCATAAGTATCTTTTGGGGATCACCTTTTGGTTTTTGCGGAGTTGATTTCTATGATAAGTTGGTAGATGTATTTTGAATGATTAAATCTGCTGCTTGTGATAAATGCTTTCATTTTTGGATCATTTTGATTTTCTAATATCTTCTCTATTTTATACTATGATTGGAAGTTTGTGTTATGACTTTGGGAGAACCCTATTTCAAAAGCTAGCTAGCTAGTGAAGTAGGAGAGTTCACGATCATATAAGGTCCAACTCCAAATAAATATCCCATATTTTACTTATGTGTAATCCATATCATCACATTCCACCATGTTTCCTTTCCAAGGCCTATGTTGGCGCACTCTGGATGCCAACTCTAAGTAGCTTCATTCGTCTTTAAACATTGCTTAATTAGATCGATCTTTCCCAGCTTGCCCCTTTCGCCTGTGTGACTAAGATAGTGTGATCTGCTCTGATACTAATGTAGTGTTTGCAACAAGTACTGAAAACAACTTATGAGCTTCTTTTTGCTCAAAAGTTGTGTTAGATTGTTTAGGTGCTTTAGCTTATAATTTCCTATAAAATAAGCTGAAATATGTTGATAAGCTATAAACACCTTTAGAGGTGCTTCTGCTTCAACTTATTCCTAAGTTATTGCAAACATACCTTAATTGTTATGATCTTGGGATAACTCTACTAAGTGGGAGGCCTTAGAAGTTAGTTATCAAATTGGGTTAGTCCAATGCTATATTTACCCCCACATTAATATTCCTATTATCGAAATACCCACACATTAATATCCTTATTATCGAAATGGGATCAATGTCCCATACCTTTTCGTGCACAGTACGATTATAGAATATTATTGATCCAAATTAGGTTTTTCTCGAAATTTACTAGTAAAGAATTATGTGAAGGGACAATTATTCTCTTAGAATAGGTACTCCTACGACCTATATCATGCTGAATTCTGTCTAAGATCAAGCATATAACTATTCAATAGTTTTTTACTATATAATATTAGAGTATTCAAGAACTAAATTAGGAAGTTTGATCACAAAAGGGTGAAAGTCGAGTAGATTTAACTCAACAGAGAAGGAACTTAGTTGAGAAAAAACAAAAACTGCAACATGGAACTGCAATAAGGTTTTTATGGGTGTAACAAAGATGAATTTGTACATGTACAAGATCAGTATCAAATTAGCCTAATAATACAAAAGTCAGAATTGGAAAAAGGGACTATCTACAAAATTGTTTTACTTTCTAAAGTTCGAGAATACATTGTATAATTTCTTCTGACACTGGAAAAAAGGTCTCATCTCTTTACTCTATTATTATTGTATCTCTTTGGTTGAAGTGCTGTTGACATAACACGGAGCCGATTTGTTATCTCTGTAAACGATGGACGTGCAGCTGGATCATGCGACCAACACTCTTCCACCAACTTTCTCCATTCGGGATCACACCTTTCCGGTATTGGTGGCCTCAGTGTGTTGTTTACAATTCCACCTTTTACATAATTAACAACATCCAGTTTTATAAATCCACCAACTACTTAATCTATGATTTACATCCAAATGCTTACCTATGATGGCTCCACAGTGCATATTTGCATATGGCTCTTCTCCTGTCAAAATCTCCCACATCGCAATGCCAAATGAGAAAACATCAACCTGCCAGAATAAGTCGGATGAAAGTAAGTTGTGAATAAGTGGCCATTCTTTGTGGGAAAAAAATTGAGTATCCAAGAGGGCTAACTTTCTCAGAAACTCGACTACTGCTTCCATTTAGTAGCTCCGGAGCCATCCAAGGAAGTGTTCCTCGGACACCACCTGACACTAATGTATTCCGTTTTATTCTTGAAAGTCCAAAATCACCAACCTGAGAAATCAAACAACCATTCTAGTGCTGTTTAATTTTGAATTTGAGATTATGGTAATTTAGCTGCAAAATAAACAAGCATAATAATCATGCTGGATTTGTATCATCTCACCAACATGATTCACAAAACTTACATCGAGTTTGCAATGATCAAAGCTAACCCTGTTTTATAATGATATCAAATAAGAAATTATTACCTTGCAAACAGGCCGTTGAGGATCTCCCAAATTGACTAGCAAGTTGTCACATTTTAAGTCAAAATGAACAATGTTTTTCAAATGCAAGTACTCCATGCCAAAAGCAGCATCTAGCGCAATGATTACCTTTTTACGCCTATCAAGTCCTCTGCAATGGAAGTTTTAACTCCGATGGATAAATCTTCAAGAAGTGCAATTAAACAAAATAAGAATTAAACAAAAGAATTCACCTATCCTTCCTTAAGAGGACATGTCTTAATGACCCATTGGCCATGTATTCGGTCACAGTTGCTAATGTACCATCAGGTCCATCCGGGACCACCCCATAGAACGCTACTACATTTGGATGGTGAAGTTTAGAAAGAATCTGAGCCTCCCTCCAGAAATCTTTGGTCTATGGAGTAACAGACAAAATTATGTAAGATTACATAAGGATTACTTCTTCATTGAGTTTCTTCAGAAGAGAAAGTTATTCCTGTCAATGTTAGTCAGGTCAGGCCTATGAACTAGGCACCCCAGAACCCTATCCTGAAAGTCCCCAAAAATTTAACAGGGTTGATATTGTAGCATATATTTACATGGAGTACTAAAAGTCTATCCCCACATACATTATAGCTATTCAAATTGTAGAACAGCGACAAGAAGTTTATCCCTTTTGTGGATGGATTTTATGGTTCTAATAAATAATTTTCATTTATATAAGCAAGAAAGTAAATTTTATGTAAGATATACAATTTATTTATGACACAGGGTTTTAAATTTGGCGTCTAATGTTAGTGCTGCATTTTTCTTGAGAAATTTTTGGTTTTTTAAATTGCCATACCGCACTTATAAAATTATCAGTAAAGTAGCATTTTGTCTTTCTATTGGAACAAACCAGTCTTTCTTGTTCGGAAGATCTCCCTGCGAAACAACTTTTTTTTATTCTCTTGACTGCAACATCTGTTCCCCTCCACTTCCCATGATATACAGTTCCATATGTACCAGAACCTAACTCATGTTGGTCTTCAAGATCAGCATTTTTTATGATCTGCTGATGTGAAACGTGTACTCAGTCAAACATATGATATTCAAATTTTATTTACAGTATAAGAGAAGAGAATGAGATGAAGTAATATTAAAATAAGCAGGTAATGCCTTCTCAAACGTAATTGCAATGCTATATATAAAAAGAAAAAGGATTGTATAGAAAGCAGTCCAAAGAAAAATCAAATTGCAATCTTTTCTACAACATATATGTAGAAGATAAACAAAACTGGAAATACCAGTAAGTAAAAAAAATTAAAGTGCTTATAGCCTTGTTTGATAAGATTAGAGCAATGAATATGTGGTACAAGCATACATTAGTAATTACATACATACACCCACCCACCCACCCACATATACACATAAGCATTCAAAGTACGAGTGCGTTCGTGCTTGTATTGAAAATAGAAAATCAAATTATATTTCATTATAATTACAGATTCAGGTAATACAAGATTTTTGTGATAGGACATATTGTTCAAATCCACTTCATTCAGTATGCCACAAAAATTAAATAAGAATCTAAAGCTATTAGATTCTTTTCATATCCACGACAGGATATTATATCAAGATCAACATACAAATAAAAGCGAAGTAAGAAACAAAATGTTAGAAAAATAATAATACACGATACTAAAGTAAACTGGTGGTGAACCTGCAAACCATATATACCGGCTTCCATTTCAATAATTGCTGCATCACTTATTGATTCATCCTTATTGTCTTGGTCAACTTTAACATCCTGCATACACAGTCACAAGCAAATTAATCCAAACTACAATTAAATTTTGAATATTAATAATTAGAAGCAGTAAGAGTATCATACATCGGAATCAGACTCAGCGATAATACTTTCATTTTCTGTTTCTTCTCCATGATCGCTAGGTTCATCTTGTATGTGTGGTATAGCTGACGAAGAGGATGGGGCATCAGTCGGAATTCTGTCAGTCACATCTTCAACTATAACAGGAATTTCTGGTACGCCAGTTTCACGACAATTATCTGAGGATTCAGATTGGTCAAAGATGTCATTTCTACTGTTCAACTTGTAAGATCCTTTCTCATTTTCCCCTATTTTTAGACATCCATGAGAATCTTTCATAATGCTCTCATCAGAATTATTCACCAGACCATAGTGCTCTCGAAGCAATTCTGAACCAAAACTAGAGTTATCTTTTGGAAATACAGGCCTGATGAGTTGTGATCGGTTATTATTTCCCTCATTAGTGATATGATGTTTCTGATCGTCCCTCCCGTTTTGGCTCTTGATGAGAAATTCAGGCACTTTTTCACGTACTTGGTAATATTCCGGCAGCTCTTTCCAAACTTCTGATTGATTTCCTGTAGAATTAGATGAAGATGAAGATGATTCATTGCCCCCATCGATCTGTTGCAAAGATGTTGGTAAATGAATGCCGAGGTTTGAGTCTGGTTGACATATTATTTTTGGCAAATTTGGTCTGTGCTCCAGATAACTGGCATTTAAGACATAATCATTGTCAATATCCTGATCTTGACCCCATTCTGTGTAATTCCTTTCAAGATTTGGAGTTTCTCGAGAGAACTCATCCTTATTCTTAAAAGTTTGATATTTCTCAAGCGTCATAGGCTGATGTGCTACCCTTTCTTCCGATGAACTGGAGGATGCCGCAAGCGAAGGAAACTTTTCCGCAACAAAAGTCCAAGGAGATTTTTGTTCTGTCCCTTCTTCAGAGACACCCGGTCTTTCTTCATGCTGTCGTGATGCGGGAGAAAATATTATCGTATCTTGAGAAGGAACTAACTTTTCAGAATGGAGTGGCACAGCGTTTAGAAAACCTCTTTTCAAACCACTTGGAGCAAATGGTGAAGGAACCTCAAAGTCTTTACTAGACTTACGGAAGTGAGATCTCAAATTAGGAGTTGCATATGATTCTGGTACATGGAAGTTCTGCTTTGGACTGCCTATCACAGGCACATTATTGATGGGATGGTTTTGGTAATATCCCGTGGCATCAACACAATAGGGATTTTCGTAAGCAGGGACACCCACAACATACTCATTTTCATTACCTTTCATGTAAGAAGTATTGGTATCTTTAAACCGAACTGGAGACGTAGGAACTTGAGGAGCGTTAAAACCCTGAGAAGTGGGACCCGAAAGCATCAAATTCAGATTCAAGGAACTACCTCCATCCAAGTGTGCTGACTGGCTTGCCAGACTCTCCCGGCTAGAGCTCCTTTGAGGGCTCGGGTCCATCAACCCATTTACAGCGACAACATACTGATAATCGGCATCACTTTGCTGTATAGTCCTAGCTTCCAAAGAAGACGTCCCCTCGTTATCACTAAAAGAAACAAGAAATATTCTTAGTCTTTGAGAACTTCTTTCTAATTCGTGATATTCTTCTATCATATGATGAAGATCCTCATCAGAAGAAACGGATATAAGCGCGTCTAGATCTTCACCAGGAAGCTGATACTTGATTGTGTGAGGTTGATTACAAATTGCACTAGTCTTTTTAACAAGCTCGAAATAAGTTAGTTTTTTTCTGATGGATATGATCCTCGTTTCTCCACCAACATATCTGAGTTTCCCATCATTTGGTCTTGGTAATATTCTTCCCCCAAAACTGCAGAGGAATTTTATTTTTCCGGAAAAGGAACCATCTCTTATACCTGATCCTTTATTGTAATACTGATGGGAACTAGGGGAATCTGATGAGTATATATGCAGACCAGAAGGACTACCTTTATCAATTTCATTTGAGAACTTTCTTTGGTGCTGCACACTGACCTGAAAATCTCTGTAATATCTCTGTCCCGTATCCAAACAAGTCTTGTAATCAACATTCATTCCATATCCTTTGCTAGGAGAAATATCTGAGAGCTCTATACCATTCTCGGAATCTATTTGATTCTCATATCCAAGATGGTGATTGTGGACAAAATCAAAACCTGTTCTATTTCTTGGGCTCTGATCAAAATCATTGGCGAAAGGCATTCTTCGAGTTCGATCCCTCAAAAAATCAGGTGAAAATTCTTCTCCTGTCTGGATGGAGATGTTCCGCGGACATCTATTCTCATCATTTTGATCATTTGTCATGGTATTGGCTGGTTTGGCATCAGCTTGCCAGCCTGCAAAACCATGAAGTTCGCTTTTCATGTTTGCAATCAAAGATGTGTTTCACTTTCCTTGAGCATTCTCCATTCCTTCTCTACCCCCCCTTAAAATCTATCCATCAGTCGTTAAGATCTCCATAAGGTTCCAATATATATAATTATCTACTTTCGAAACTTCCACTCCAAGACATTATAAAATAGCTAAGATGCCTTGCCTTACACAGTCAGAAACTTGTTCTTGGCCAGCACACCATTTTCCAACAGATTACTATCTCCATTCACCTTAATATACAATCTAAACCTCCTTCAATGAGCTCTGATAATTTAACCACATACATCAATACTGTCCTCATTCATTATTCACCCATAATGAAATTCAATTTCGGAAAGTAAAACAACCAATTGGAGCACAATTAACTGTATCAAGGAAAAACGAAAGCAATGTAAGAATTTCCACACTATTTGATATAAGCATGCATGTCCTTAATAAGTACGGAATGTAACAATTACAGTGCGATCCCAAAAATTAGGTTTTACCGCACCAAATCAAATTAGTAAATTTCAGAAACCATAAAAGTTGTTGATAAATTGAAAAGATGATTAAAAATTAATGAGCTGAACACAAATCTTACCTTCTGTGTATAGAAAATTTCCGATTTCTTCCGAAAGTTTTATAGTATTTCGGGATAAAATTAATCAGGGTGCATGGGTTTCCAAAAAAAAAAATTACAGAATGGAAAAAATAAACATTGGGTTTTGTTTGTGAGGTAAAGGTTGATCGAGAGAGAAGGGGGCATTGCATGGGTTTCGGGACAAGACGGATGGAAGATAAGTTAATATATATATATTTCATGCTTCCAAATACGATTAACGCGCAATTTAAATTTAACTAAAACAGAAAACATAATTATGTAGTATTAACTAATTTATGAATCTTAAGCCCGCGTCAAACGAATTGGGTTAAGTTGGATCGGCCCATTTTATAACATTTTTCTAATTGGTGTTATATACTAAGTAGGATTTTTTACTAGTTAATAACATAAAAAATACTAACGCAAATTCGATCATAAGTTTAATAAATGTTGTATATTTGATAATTGTGATTATGTGAAAAAAATTAGATTTGAATCCAACTAATTACATGACGCTAGATAAAGTAGAATTCAGGATTCTATGTTACAAAAAGAAATTGTGTTTTAAAAATGTAGATCTTTTATTAAATTGATAAAATGACAAATTTATTAGTATATCTAGTTGTAAAACCTTCTTTCAGTGGAAATAAATATTACTATTAAGGTAAATATCAGTAATGATTCTTTTTATCATTAACTTTTTACAGAGTGATCCACACTATGAATTATTTATTTTACTTTGATTATTTTTAGGTGGTCCAATATGAGCTAAAGTGTCAAAATAGTTTTATGAGGGACTAAATCACTAAATTGATAAAATATAATTTTATGATGGACTAAAATGTAATACTATATAAAAGATCCCTTGTAAAAGATCAAAGTAAAATAAATAATTCATAGTGGAACTTATATGAGACAAAAAAAAAAAGACCACTGTGTAAAAAATTAATTATAAGGACCATTAGTTGGTGTTTACTCCTACAATTATTACAACAACACTCCTTAGTTTGTTCAAATTACCAAACCCTCTTGGTATCAGAAATTATATGCTAGGACAACCCCTCAGTTTTATTTAACTTTCCTTTACCACATTAACTCCGACAATTGATGATGACCTTATATACCAACTTTTGCACATTCGTCACTTTTAATTTTATTGTAGCAGATTCGTCCCTATTATCAATGTAGTGTAACATATTCATCCTTCTTAAATTTTTCGTAGGAGATGCATCCCTCTCATCAATATAGTGTAGCACATTCATCGCTCTTAAATCCAAAATACATCAATTTTCATTCATTTTATGATGTATTTTGAATATAAGAAAGACGAATGTATTATAATACATTGATGAGAGGGACGCATCTATTACGAAAAATTTAAGAGGAACGAATGTGTTATACTACATTAATAAAATGGACAAAGGGACGAATGTGTTACACTACATTAATAAGAGGAACAAATTTGCTACGAAAAATCTAAGAGGGACAAATATGTAAAAATTAACCCATTAGGAAGGACGAAAAGTGTGATTCATATATCATGGCTAGAATGTTTGAAGTTTTTTAATTAGCATAAACCCATAAATAATAAGCATAAGCATAAGACATAAAAAAGAAAAAACAAAAAAAAGAAAAAGAAAATTCTATCTACGTCTCACGTTAATGCATCTTATGCATGGACGGATCCAGCCACATTTTGGGGGGCCTTGGCCCCCCCAAGAATTTTGAGAATTTATTTTAGTTAAAATATTATATTTGTTAATTTATTTATAATACTTCATTCCTAAAAGAAAATAATACATATTTTATTGAGCCCGGACCCAATACAAATTTCAAAAGTCTTCGTTCACCAAATCTATCGGCCCAACAAAACTTTAATAATGAATAGTTTTTTTTTTTTTTTTTTTTAAATTTCCATGTTAAATTGCTTATTACACCAACTTAATTTAATTAAACATCATCTTATATTTGAATAAAATAAAGGGTTGTCGACATTTATAGCTATGAGTTATATGTACAAGAAAATTTATGGTGTAATCTTTTGATTTGCTTCATATTAAGACTTCTTGTTATTATTATACTTCACAGAAAAAAGTCTTTTCTTTATTACCGTAACAAGCAAAAGATTATTTTTAACAATAAAGTTGGTAATAAATAGCCGTTGAGAAATTTGAGAAATTTGGTACTCATTCTTCGTAGATGAATTTTATGATAGAACGTTGTATACAACTTCGATAACGATTTCCTTAAATTAGTTTCACCGATGGTTAAACTTGGCCCCCCCAACTCTCCAATCCTGGATCCGTCCCTGATCTTATGGTATTACAAAAATTGACCAAAGTATCAACTTGTTGTCATTTGAGAATTTAATAAATTCCAAAAAAATAACATAGAAATCAGACTTGCAGGTATTATACTAACTTATAATATAATCTTTGAATCACTATATTAAATACATAAAATGAAGAAAAAAAAATCTTTACAATATGCATTGTACAAGTACAATTCATTGAAATACACATTGCTCCAATGTGCAAAAAATGCCCATATATCAGCTTCCCCTCAGTCTATATGCAACATAATCCATCTTTGGAGATGATTCAACACATCTAACAGAAGCCCCGATACCTTAGCTCACATGTACTTCCGAGTTTTATACGAAACTTTTTCTTTTCCTCTCCGAAATTGTACGAGGGGGGGGGGGGGGGGGGGGGAGGGGAGGAAGGATTGTATAACAATAGATACATACACATTCCCTTCAATTATTTTTTCTGGAAAGTTACCAGACAGAAAAAGGCCAATGCACGACTACCTACGCCAGCGGCCATAAGGTACGCTAAACAAGTATAGTAATGGTTTAGTTTATAACCTCTTTGTTGCAATGCACCACATCTTTGTATCAGCCAAACTCCAGAGTACCTGCAATCGAGCCAAACGACAAACATTATTAGCTTATTGTCCACTCTTTCTTTGAATTTACTCCATGTGAAAAGTACCATAATAATTTTACATCACTGCTTTGAGATCACAAATGCGAAGAAATGATAGGACTATAAAAGTACCTTTTGGCATTTGCCACAAGAAACGCTTCCAAAGCCCACTTAGTGTAGCAAAAGTCTCCTAATCTCATCACAAACTCATCTCCCTCTTGGTTGGCCACGAGAGTCAAAACAACAGGAAGCAATACCGACCACTGTATATATTCCAAAAAACTAGGTTGTAATGCAAACTCATTGGTCATAATATTATGTGGCAAGAATTTTTCCTATAAAAATACAAAAACAAAGTTAAAGGTTGCGCACCAGTTGGGCTGGACCAGGTTCGAAGTAAATGGCAAGAGCATAAGCTATGCCGGTAACACAGTACACGAGACATAGTAGAACCACGTAGTTATCAATAATGCTAGACCTCGGATTGTTGAAGAAATAAAACATTGATAGATATACAGCCGGTTTTACAACCGTGTTGAAGTGATCGACTGTGTCCTTTGCTAGAAAGTAAGCCAAGCTGCTCATTCCAGAAGAACTCTCTCTCCAGTAGTGCAATTTATCCAGAGAAAATGATCTCATAGCAGAGATTTTGCATAGTAGGGCTGAAAAAATAGCATTGAAGTAAAAAAAAATGCAATAATCCAAGAAACATAAATTACATCTAACAAAATGAGCTAAATGCATGCAAAAATACCCCTTTTCTTTGCCTAAATGGCAAAAAAACCCCTGTATTATTTTTATTAACAAAAAAACCCTTGCATTTTTTTTGTTAGCAAAAAATTCCATTTGAAATTCCTTCATAAGTCAATAGGGAGGTTATTGTCAAATTTTTAAGTAAATAAATGGGGGGGGGGTTATTGCTAATTTTCAATGTTAACAAGGGGATTATTGATAATTTTTAGGTTAAGAGAGGTGTTTTTGCATTTCTTTGTGGCAGTATAATAGTCATTTTTCTTGCAAAATATGTATTTTGGCATGGGAGGCGGTTTTTTGTCAACAAAAAAATGACATGGGGGTTTTTGGCTAATAAAAATAGCGCAGGGTGATTTTTATTAATTAGGCAAAGCATAGGGAGTATTTTTGCATTTCACTCATACAAAAATTCTGAACTTACATACTGCAATGACGGTGTATAAGTATCCCGTCGAACCAAAGGTTTCGTCACTCACTTTGGCAATTGTTCCTAAACAGATACCTGCCAATAGCAAAATCAAGTAATCCACTGCTTGTATC
This sequence comes from Penstemon barbatus, assembly GCA_003313485.2. Taxonomy (NCBI): domain Eukaryota; kingdom Viridiplantae; phylum Streptophyta; class Magnoliopsida; order Lamiales; family Plantaginaceae; genus Penstemon; species Penstemon barbatus. The sequence continues at coordinate 2,392,456 of CM064884.1, forward strand.
CTAGCTTCTCGTAATCGCTGCTTTCCGACTCTGATAATAAATAAAATCCAGTCATATATCAACAATTGAAACAGCTCGAAGTTAAAGAAATAATACAAAGAGTGCCTACCTTCCAACAAAGTATTTGTATTGCTGAAAGACATTAGGAGTTTGCCTATTGGACAAGTCCTTAATTCTATTATAATTAAGTCGTAAATGGTCCTTCTTTTGTTGTACATTAAACTTGACATCTTGCCACAGATCTCCTGCAAACGAGTCAGCGGGCCCACTGTCTGTACCTCGATTTGATCCATGAGTTGAATCTCCAGTTGAAGATGATGGCATGCCAGCAGAATCGAGCATGTCGGATGGCACCGCGTACCCATTATGAAGCATCCATCTAAGTGGAAGCTCTTTAAAGTTTACATTAGCGCTTGCACTTGGTTTAACGATACCCTCCAAAATGTCGATAAAGTAATCAGGAGGATTAACTCTGTCGGGTACATTGATGCCAAGGCCTGCAAAGTACTCCTCGACTTTTTTCACGGGTCCATGGTACACTGTAAGGCCACCCTTAGCTAGTAATATCAAATCATCAAACATCTTGAACAAAGTATAGCTACAAAACAGAAGTTTAGCTTTTTAGTCGAGAAATAATAAATTAAGGTTTCAAGAGTTACAAATAGGATGATTTATGCATGGGCCTCAGGTAAATCCTTATTGCAAAAAAAAAAACCCTGTAGTTAAAAGAACACCCTTACAGGGGGTGTGTTTGTAATTTTTTCCAGAAGTTGTAGGGGGTGTTCTTGTAAGGATTGTTGAAGCTGTAAAGGTTGTTTTGGTAAATGGTGTAAACCAGAAGGGGGGTTCTAGTAATTTCCAAAACAGTAGGGGTAGTCCGTGTAATATCTCAGGGGTCCGGATGTAAATCACCCTAACAAATAAACTGAGGCGAATTACCTTGGTTGATGAACAACCATGCAAATGTTTACTCCTTCGAGAGCTTCACGACGAAGGGCTCGAAGTAGTAGTTGAGAAGAAGAACTGTCCAAGCCAGATGTAGGCTCGTCTAAGATCAAGAGTGAAGGTTCCATAACCATTTCAAGACCAACATTTACACGTTTCCTTTGACCTCCGGAAATACCTCGCTTCTCGACTGTTCCTACTAATGAGTCTCTAACCAGCTGCAATCCTAAAGACTCAATCACCCTTTCAACAACTAGGACTCTCTCTGGTTTGCTAAGTTCAGCCGGGAGTCTGAAAAAAAGTTAATCGTTATTCAATGACAGCTATTACTAAAACCGCACAAGAAAAGAGCTAGAAAATGTAGCATGAAGACCATTTTAAAAAATACCCCATGTGCTTTGCTTAATAGATAAAAAAATCCTACATTATTTTTATTAGCAAAAAACCCCTGTGTTATTTTTGTATAAGCAAAAACCCCTTTTGAAATTCCTTCAAAAGTCAATAGGAAGGTTACTGCATTGATAATTTTTAGGTTAATAGGGGTGTTTTTACATTTTTTGTTGGGGTGTAATTGTCATTTTCCCTACGTAATATATATTCCGACATGGAAGGGTTTTCTTTTACTAATAAAAAAAAATCACATGGGGTCTTGGCTAATAAAAATAAGGAAAATTTACATAGACACCCCTGACTATTACCCTAATTACAGAATATACCCACTTGTTTCAAATATTACAATGACACCCCCTCGACCAAAACTATATTACAAGGACACCCCCTGCTATCCCTCAAAAATTACAATTATCTATTTTCCAAAATTAATTTGGGAATTTTTTCCTTTCATCAAGACGAGTTCATAGACACCAACCTTGTCAAATTTCATCGAGTAATTTGGGAGAAATGACGACCGAGTTTGAAATTTCAGATATAGGGTTCTTCGCGAACCAAACTTTTAACAACAATTTTTCTCAAATTACTTGATGAAATTTGATAAGGTTGGTGTCGTTTTTTCCCTCTCGTCAAGACGAGTTCACAGACACCAACCTTATCAAATTTTATCAAGTAATTTGGGAGAAATAGTTGTTCAATTTTGATATTTAAGAACCCTGTATCCAAAATTTCAAACTCGGTCACCATTTTTTGGCTTCTATTTCTCAAAATTAAGTTGGGACTTTTTTGGCCTTTTTTCCTCACATCAAGACGAGTTCATAGACACCAACATTATCAAGTTTCATCAAGTAATTTGAGAGAAATCATTGTTCAAAGTTTGGTTCGCGAAGAACCGTAGATCCAAAATTTCAAACTCGGTCGCCGTTTCGCCCAAATTACTCGATGAAATTTGACAAGGTTGATGTCTATGAACTCGTCTTGATGAGAGTAACAAAAGCATCAACTTAATTTTGAAAAATATACAATTGTAATTTTTGAGGGGTAGCAAGGGGTGTCCTTGTAATATAATTTTGGTCGAGGGGGTGTCTTTGTAATATTTGAAACAAGAGGGTAAAATTCTGTAATTAGGGTAATAACCAGAGGGTGTCTATGTAAATTTCCCTAAAAATAACACAAAGGTATTTTTGCTAATTAGGCAAATCATAGAGGGTATCTTTGTATTTCATTCTTTCCAAAATACCTGCACCTAGCACTGAACCAAAGATTCTCCTCCACAGTCAAATTTCCATGCACAATATCATCTTGAGGAACATATCCAATAATTCTTTTGTACGATTGCATTGGTTCTTTCTTCCCATTGATGAGAATTGAACCGGTTACCGTGCAGCCAGCAGCTTTACCCGTCAAGGCTGAAAGAAAAGTGGTCTTTCCAGCACCCGAGGGCCCCATGACAGCCGAAACATGACCCGGAACTAGCCTTCCAGTCACACACCTTAACAAATGCTTATTTTTACCACTCAAAGTTAGAGTCAAATCTTGGAAAAAAACCTCAATAGGTGGCCTACTAATGAGATCAAATTCCGAAGTCATCGATATCACACCAGAAAAAGTCAAATTCTTGTTCTGCTCCTGCATTGCTTTCTCCTTTTCTATTTGACCGTAAGCATACTTGAAAATCTGGCTCCGAGTTTGCAATTGCTTGGCCTGCAAGTTCTTCTTCAAATTTCTGTCTCCAATATCCATATCAAATCCCTCGGGACCATCGGGATTCTCTTCAAGATCTTGCATCATTTTCGTGAGGTTGTTTTCTCTTTTCTTTCCTTTTTGGTCAGATGAGCCACCTGGCATTGGCGGCAATGCACCATCTGATCCTGGCTTAGGTTGTCCCGAACCCTTTGGTAGGTCTTGTCTAACCGACTTTTTGCGTGAAAAGGTTCGTGATAGTGAAGACTGAAGCCCACTTACTTGCTTCCGTGCAGTGTCTTTTGCTGATGACCATCGTTGACGTGCCTGTGCTGTTTCCCTAGCACTTCTTGCAGCAGCTTCTCTCGATTTTGCTTGTTTTTTTTCTCGCGTACTGAGGACTTGTCCCGAACAGTTATATATGATCAGAAGTATAAGAGTGATTCCACCCTGCATTATCAAAGCTTTGTTAATTTAACAAAATGAATGAAATGCAAAAATACCCCCTAATGTTTTGCTCAATCAGCAAAAATCCGCCTGTGTTATTTTATCATTGGCAAAAAATCCCTTCTCATGTTGGAATACATAATTGAAGAAAAAATGACAATTATATCTCCACAAAAAAAATGCGAAAACACCCCTCTTAACCGAGAAAATTATCAATAATCCCCCTCTTAACTTTGAAAATTGGCAATAACTTCCTTGTTCACTTAAAAAATTGACAATAACCTCCATGTTGACTTAGGAAGGAATTTCAAATGAGGCTTTTTGCTGAACACGGGAGATTTTTTATAATTAAAATAATATAGGGGGTTTTGTCAATTAAGCAAATCACAGAGGTATTTTGCATTTAGCTCATAACAAAGTCGTAGAACCTTACGAAGAACAAGAGGCCATAGGCTGTGATGTTTTGATTTGCAGTTTGCGGTTCACAAGTAGCCAAATGATAGCATCCTGCCAAAAGATCCACAATAATGGAATCGTATCTGAAATGATCAAGATAAACAAACCATAGTTCATAGGAATAATTTTTTGTCCAAGTTTAATATTTTCTCAGTTAAGATACAAAACAAACGAAATTACATTAAACGCTCACTTAAGATGTTGGTATTACAACAAAGATGTCCTGAATTCATCAGGACCACCTAATAATGAAATCTGTATAGTTATATTATCCCAATTGAGTTATTCTTCCTTTACTAACTGATTCATATATATATATTTTTTTTTTTCATTTTTACATACATATGAAACTTACTCGTTTGCTCTGTAGAACCAGCCCTGCAATAATGTCTGCAAAAATGACATAAAAACAAATTTATTTAAGAATATTTGAGTCAAATATATTACACAAACAATATATTCTATCAATTTGTACCCACCCTTTAGTGCAGGGTAATTTTTGAGTGGTGGTGGGACAGTAAAACCCCGCGGAACAAAATAAATCAGAACCGCTCAAATAATCAGCCCAAAGATCGGCTCCACCACAAGTATGATTCGGTTGTCCAGGAGGTAGTTGATATTCATACCTTCAATTTGTTTTCCACAAAAGATCAATATGTATTGAAAGCTAGCTAATAAATCAAAATTACAAAACTAAATACGTGGAAAAATTTGACTTTACGGATCACAAACACCCGTGGTTCTGTTGAGTTTTGCTGAAGGGCAGTAAGATCCCAATGGACACGCTTCAAGAAAAACAACGGAAACATAATTAGAGCCAATGTACTAGACATACATAATGCAGCAGCAGACCAATTACATGGTGACATGTGGAGTAATTAAAAATCCACATCACATCATGATCTGTGTCAGACTAAATAGTCTTGAGACATGTTTGGTATAAGTTTGAAGAAACTCACGTATCATGCAGGTAAGACCATGAGGGCAAAAGAAGCCTTCGCAACAAGCCTTACAATCGGAAATTCTATTTGGGATGTCTTTTGAGTTTTTCATGTCAATGGACTTGTTTTGACCCGTACCACATGCCCACCCGGGCTCACAACCAGAAGGCCACGAGGACAAGTTACAATTCTTGTTAGGTGCAATGTAGTTACCACTCTTACTAAACTTTCCGCCTGCTGCTGCATGGGCCATTTCTATCAAGCTTTGTCCATACACTTTAACTTCAGCTGCCGTGCACAACCGTTGGGTGACATCTATCGTACCAGGAATTAAGCATTGATCAAATGTCATAAATTAAAATTAAATGTGATGTATTTTAATACTTAATGAATTGACATTGGGTAGCTACTTAGAGTGTCACAAATTAATTAAATTATAGCTCTAACATCCCGTCTTTCTTTGGTGAGATTGTAGCCGACTGTAGGTAGGTGTGTTTGTACATTACTCATGATTTAATTATCAAAATAAAAAATAATTACTCATGATTGATTGATAATTTTAAGACTAGAATTTCCCTATCCTAATCCTGCCTCCTCCTTCGGGGAACTAAATTTTGAAAATGATGGATAGAGTTCGACCTATCTCATATATCTAACAATATAATCCACTTTTGTTAAGGCAAAATTCCACTTTTCTCACTCCAATTATTTCCAGTGTCAGCTTTAACCCACAACTATCAATTGCATCACCTTGCCCCCTCCAATATCTTTTATGCCACAATTGCAAGGGACCAACAAATCTATTCAATGCACTTTGCCCCTTCCAACTATCTTTAAGACTTTAACATATATATTTACTAGATGCATTTTACGATTTTACCCATTCCATCTATATTGAAAATTTGAGGAAGAAGGAAATTTTTGTGCTATACGGAAAATGTTGGTTTCGCCCAATTGGTGTATACCATAGTTTCAGGGGCAAAATGAGGTAAATGATAATTTAGGGGCAAAGTGGACATGCGAGATAATTAGAAGGGGGCAAAGTGGACATGCGAGATATTTAGAAGGGGGCAAAGTGCAATTTAGCCTTTTGGATAATTAAACTACACCGTATTAATTAGAGTGAGCATAATAAGAATTCAACCGAGGTTTAAATGCACGTTACCTTTCGTGGTTCTTAAACAATCCACCAAGAAATTTGTATTCTTGGAGAAATTAAACGCCGCGTTCCACTCCGCATCCCTGTAACAAAGAAATTTGATAGGACTAAAAATCTATACACACACACGATAAATTTAGAAGATTATATATTTACACGTCTTTAATGCAGAATTCGAGTTGTTTTTGCTGCTCTTTGCTTAACATGGCAGAAAAATTGTTGAAACGGTTGAAGAGCGCCTGAGAGAGCAGCTGCGCCGCCGCGGGGCTGGTGGAGTCAACATCGGGGTCGGGGTCGGCGTCGCTATCGCCGGGTTGTGAATGGGTAACCGGTGATGCTAGCAACACGACAAATAACGTTATTGCCGTTAATGATTTGATTGAAATCTTCATTTCATTCTGCATTTCATTTATTGATTGGAAATGAAGAAAACCTATAAGTTTTCTTTATTTTCAAAAAATTGGGATTTTGGATTTTGAGAATGAAAAGAAATGATGAGCTTAGAGTTTGTTGGGAGGAAGAAATGGTGGGGAGATGATTTAGGGGGTGGGTGGGTTCGGACCGTGGGATTTGAGTTCCCAATTCCATGTGTTACGGTGTATCATGTACTAATTTCAAATTAACTCGACAAAGGAAAAAAGATAGAAAGTGTAGAAAGTTAGAACAATACTTGTGTAAACGCGCCGTTTAGTGCTGAACGACATATTATTTATCGCTTAAATTGTAGTTCACTATAGTTTGATTGTTATTTAACGCTTAAATTGTAGTTCACTATAGTTTGATTGTTACACGAATCGAGTTCGAATGAGCTCAATTGAGTTAACTTGATTTGACCTTTAATGTTAATGTTAAATGTCTCTTGTACAAGTAGACAATAGTTTGCATTTCTATACTTTTATCAAATTTAAGATTAAGTTTGAATTTATTTTAATTATTGAACGAATGAAGTTCGGATTTTTTTTAATTAAGACTAAGATTGATCCAATTCGAGTAGTCTAATAAAAGGGCTAGGTTGGGACTTTGGAGTATGTAATTTCAAGCTTAAAAATTTAATCATTTCATGATTTAGTAATTTCAAATGACTCAATTGAGAATATGAAATCACATTCTTGTCGGTATATTTCACTCAAAAAATTAAGAGCGTCAAATGTTATAAGCCATTCATATATCACGGTGTTTGATGTGGGAGTAGAAATTCGGACCCCTCGGGGAAACAAAAGGAATCAACGATCTCAAGGAGCCGCCGTTTGGATTATCAACTCGCGATCCAGATTAGTTCGCACTCATGAGATTTCTAGCTCACTTTGGAACCTAGTTCGCAGGGTTCCCTATGATGTCGGGAATGGAGGATAAGGGAAGGTAACACAAGTGAGAAACGGTTTATAGGCTCACCACTCGTAGAAATTCACCTTACAGATGCATGGCCTTAAAGGGAATAGAGGCTCACCACTCAAAGGAATCCACCTTATGTATTGTTTGGTTGTCGGGAAAGTGAAGGAAAGTCAATTTTTTTTCTCCCACTTGTTAGGATAGCAGGAAAGGAAGTTATTAATTTCTTTCAATTTTCCTACTGAAAGATTTTGTGAAGAAATTTTTTTCCCACCAATATAATGGGAAAATCTTGGGAAAATTTTAAAGTAAATTGCAAAGCAATAATTGTACTTTGTCTAACTATCAAAATCCCCCATTTGCAATTTTTTCTTACCGAAAACTCCTTTGTGCTTATTTATTTTTAGAAAAAAAATATTCTCTCAAGTCATATAACAATTATAACCCACAAAATGGCGCAAAAAACCCTTTTTACCCAAAAAAATTAGCAATAACTCCCCGTTAACTTTAAAAATTGACAATAACCCCCTGTTAACTTTGAAGATTGATATAAATTATGTGACCAAAAAATATAGAATAGCGTCAAATTAATTTACAATAAAGTTAATATAATGAAAATGTGATTATTCATACAATTTTTTATCAACAAAGAAAAAAGCAATTCATAATCAAACAAAAATATTTATCAAAAATATTATGTTTCTAAACTTTCTTAGCAACCAAACAATTGCAAGAAAATAGTTTTCCTCACAACCAAACATGTAAAGGAAAATTACTTTCTTTTCCTTTTCCTGCAATTTTTCCTCACTTTCCTGACAACCAAACAAGCTATTAGAGATTGAAAATATGAAATCACATTCTTGTCGGTACAACATATTTCACTCAAAAATTTAAGAGCGTCAAATGTTATAAACCATTCATATATCACAGTGTTTGATGTGGGAGTAGAAATTCGGACTCCTCGGCGAAACAAAAGGAATCAACGATCTCAAGGAGCCGCCGTTTGGATTATCAACTTGCGATCCAGATTAGTTCGCATTCACGAGATTTCTTGTCCACTTTGGAACCTAGTTCGTGGGGTTCCCTATGATGCCAGGAAGGATGATAATGGAAGGTAACACAAGTGAGAAACGGTTTATAGGCTCACCACTCGTAGAAATCCACCTTAGAGATACATGGCCTTAAAGGAATAGAGGCTCACCACTCAAAGGAATCCAGAGATACAGGGCTAAGAACATAAGACAAAGTCTTAAGACTTCAATATTATTTCACTCAATATAACTTGTTTTACATGAACATTACAAGACACTATTTACAAGAAAAAAATTTAGATTAATCAAAAGACTTCTTAGAAGCTCGCTAAATATTATTACTCTTAATACTTATAACTTAATCTAGGAATATTAAGGATTAGTGGATATATTCAGAAAATCCACCTAAAGTTCATTGAACCCGTATGTGAACTTCTCTTGATACTCCATCCATATAAAATTCGTTTTCTATTTTAGATTGAGAGATACATGCATTTGAAATTGACTGAATTTTCTGTCTCAACTCTTCAACTTCATGCATTAATTTTTGTATTATTTGGATGGTTGAATGCATGGGAATGCTCCTGCATCACCCTATCTAAGTGCAGTCCTTGAATCATGACATCTCCATGATCTCATTTACAAGTATATATGTCTCATAAAGGTACACCTTAAACATAATCTCTCTCGGTTTCATATGTGTAAGTTCAGCTTTCAAGTTAAAGCTCATACACATATTTAAGCTTCAGAGTGACTTTATTGGGATCGGATGTCTTGATCTAGTTCACCCAATGTTTAAAGAAAAGGAGATTCAAACATTATTTATTAGATTATGGTTGATATGTATAACAAATCTAATTCAAACGAGCTTGATTTGATTGATTTTTATTCGAACCCAAAATACAATGGCTTGATATGTTCTTACTACAAATATAATCTCATTTTGATCCCACCCCGCTCTTTATTTTGAATCTTGGCTCTGCCTATGAATATCAGTCATGTTCTTCAAAGCATGGTGAACATTTCACAAAATACCACAAACAATGCTACAAAACTCAAAATAAGTCCTAACATCTAATCCCTTAGCTTAGCATGCAATAGTTTGTGGTGGTAGTGGTGAAGCTGGCAGAGTCTGGCTGCCTTTGCTGCCCTGTCATGTACCCAAATGCAGAAGAGGAAGAGGTTAAAAATGGAAAATGAGCAAACAAATTTTAATTGATGATGCCAGAAATTTTTTATGAATTAGATGCAGTAATTCTTACTAACGAGAACAATAAATGCAAAAAAGGTTCACTAATCACACAATCAAGATTACAAATGTAAATTCCCCAAGCTACCCTTAGTTAATAAATTGGTTATGCCACAGGCCCTACTGAGATTACAAGGTCGGCTCAAGTACAAACACGACGTAAGGTGTTAATCAGACTCTACCACCAAACAATTTCTTCATGGAAGTTCTTACATTATTTGACCTTACCATTTCACCCATTTTGGTATTGTAGGATACTCTATTACATCGCATTTAGACTAAAATTGATAGAACTTATGATTATTAAATATTAAAAAGTCGCAATTTCATTTTGTTTGATATATCACTTCATGGAAGGGAATAGAGGCAATAGGAAGGCATACCATTGATCCAACAGAACACAACTCAGGTTGTCTGACAATGTAAATTTGATCCCCATGGCTGTCTTGTTTGTAAATATCCTGATTCCTATGACATGTCCATAGAGCATGTGTTGAATTCGTAACCTGCATGTAATTTTTTTTTTTTCGATAGTAAGAAGCTAAGTAAATCAATTTAGTATTTAAATTTATGAAGAATGAAATATTACATTAATTACCTCAAGTACTCCGTGTCCAAAGCTGCTCTCTCTATAGGCACTCCACTCAGGTTGCGTGTCCCAACAAAACTTGCCTTTAGCTGGGCCAAATGAGAAGTTCATATGACATACACCTCCAAATTCAGGTACGTTATCACCAAAAGGACAATTTCCAGGTTCATCTGCATGATCAACATCAACTTTCTCGATATTTCCCCCATATCCAACTGTAATATATACCGGTCCACATGAATCTAATGTATAGTTGTATACTCTATTCATTCGCTCGTATGCATGAACCTGCTTCAAAGAAAATAATGTCAATTTTCATTAGAAAAGCAATAAATCCATGGAAGTCGGAAAAAGAAGAAAAATTTGTTACATATAAATTTATAACATGCATAATATGTTGTCAAAAAGGGTCATGCATATCGGGGGGGGGGGGGGGGGATAAATTGAAATTAGCCCTATAAATTTCAGTTTACTAGATTAACTTTAGCCACAAAGAGAAATAAAAATTAAACAACAAAATCCAGAAAACTACATAATAATTTAAGCGTCCTAACTCTTAACAAAGAAACATTATAAAAAAAACAGAGGAAACCCCTTAAGTTCTGCCTATACTGCATCAATAGAAATAAGTAGAGACTGAAAAGCCACAAAAATATTTAACTTACATGACCCGAGAAGACAATATCCACTCCATATTGAAAAAGAATTGATTCCATTTGCAGCCTCATGCATTCAAATTCTTGATAGTGTGATGAGTAGCTATTATACCAAGGTGGATGCCAAGAAGGCACAAGCCATGGAGCTTTGTCCCGATCTACTTTTTCAAGATCTCGTTGTAGCCAAGCATACTGATCACCTTAACAAATAATCACAAAATTCCTTGTAAATTAGCCTTCTTTAACACAATTTCATTGTTAAAAAATACATAATATGAACTAACATTAGTTACAGCTACCATTTGATTGTAATCCACATAGGCACCCAACATGATGAAATGTACACCTCCATCATCGAAAGAATAGTAGAGGTTACTTCCAGAACCAGACTCGTTAGAAGGAACATAGAAGCTTGTTAAATAGGACAGGAATGTCATGTTTGCAACTTGAGGCTCGATTTCATAGTTTCCTTCTATCACCATCACTGGAATTCTTGATGTCAAAGGTTGCATGAACCTGAAAACAACCATTTGCCAAAAGATCAACCCGACAACAAGGCCGATCCCACTCTTTTAGGGACTTATGCTTAAATTTATAATCAGAACTCTATTTCCCCAAAATTAAAATTGTACTCCATATCATATGTAGAATTGATGTAAAGTATTGATTTAATCTTCATGCTCTGGTTTTTCTTTATATATATTTTTCTATATAATAAATGGATGGAAACAAAAAAAATGGATAAATTACTTAATCTTTCTTGTGGCACAGACGATCAATAATGTGTTTATTTGATTTTGAAAACTTCTTTCAAGAGAAACAACTTTTATCGGTATAGAAAAACAAGTTATACGTCATTTTGAAAGAATTCCAAGCATGTATGTGAAAACAAGTAGAATTTTCAACCAAAAATGGCCTAAAAGTGGTCAAAATTTACCTTCCCCATCCATCCCATCGCACTACAAGAAAAACAGGATTTTCCGATGGATTTTGGTCATCGAAAAATCCGTCAGAAAAAGTGGCGTGGAATAATTTCCGACGGATTTTCCAATGGAAGTTTTCCGACGACCAAATCCGTGGGAAAATCTGTCGGAAACTGGAAAACTTCCGACGAACAAAGCTGTCGGAAAAACCGTCGGATATTTCCGACGGAAAACTAGGCTGTCGAAAATTGCAGTTTGATCCGTCGGAAAATATTAAAAATTTAATTTTTATTTTATTTTTCCGACGGGATTAAAATCCGTCGGAAAATATTTAAATAAATAAATTTTTTATGTTTCCGACGGATTTAATTCCGTCGGAAATGGGAAAAAAAATTTAATTTTTTTTTTCTTATTTCCCCCCAATAAAAACATGTACATTGTATAAATAATCAAAACACATAAATTAAACAATTCATAATTATAAAATTAAATAACGAACAATATATTCAACATATTCTCCTAGACTAGTAAATATCTCATCCACTCGGAATTTATAACACCAACTTGAGGAACTGGGAGCTCAATCTCATCACTTTCCCCCTTAGGACTGTTATAACTGCATAAAAAAATAAAAAGTATGACAATTGATTCCGTAAGTTCGATCAGATGAAAGTAAAAGACAATACATGAATTAGGAAATTAAGGATAAAAATGATTAGCTTTATAATCTCTTGAGCCATAATAGCCATAGTGTAGCATTCAACCTGTATATGAAGGCACCATAATCATAAATCCAAATTTAAGAGCGAAATGATGCAGCAGCATTTTTAGCAAATATTCACATTATGTTGTTAGCAACCATTGGAAAAAAAAAAAAGCAATAGGGCCATTCTATGTGTACATATTTAATGCAGCTGAATTATGATATAGTACTACTAAGTGTATTGCTATTCCAGTAAGATTATTGACAAATGACAAGTAAATAAATCAAAGAAACAAAGTTCGTTGCAGATTAATCAAACAATTTTTTTTGCACTTTTGACCCCAAAAGAGTTCATGAGATCAAAAGTACAAAAAAAGAACTAAGTTTTAATCAAAGATCACATTTATAAACAATTTTACAATGATTTTGAAGTCAGAAGCAACATTTCAAGTATGAACTCCACAAGATAAACAAAAGTGCCAAGGATTAAAACGAAAAAATTATAATCTAATTCAAATTTGAATGAATATGGTACCATATAGTCTCAATATGCTTGACCCAGCTTAAAATGCTCCAACAGGTCTTCGATTTCAGCCAAATTTATTTGATCCTACACCAATATCAATAGGCACTATCAGGAAGAAGTCCATAAGTTGTTTTTGATTTATGAGCACAAGAAGATGTGGAGAATCTCACCACATAATACTTTCTTAGATCGGGTCTAGTCAAGAATTGTCCATGCTTTGCAAATAGGAAATACATTAAATAAAAGCCAAAAATAGTTCTTGCAAATTGAGCAGTTTGTTGTGAACAAATGAGAGAAAGGGATTAGCATTAATTTAATCAATCTCAAAATTTTAGTCTAAAACAATGCAATTGAGCAAGCAGGGACGAATCCAGGAATGAAGTCTTGGGGGGGCCGAATTTCACTACTGTAATTTTTCTTATAGTGATTTTCAAATTCAATTCTTTACATAACTCTAGAAATTTTTTGTTATCTCACTTCGTTACATTTTATGAAGATAATTTGCTATGGAATTAACCTTCAACACACAATTTTATACATTAGGATTTAAGGTTTCAGATTCTTAACATTCTTTGTTTGATAAAATGAATCAATCATGATTGATTTTCTTATAATTTCAAGTTTATATAATTAATAACTCACAATCTATTGTATAACAAATAAAATAGCTAATAGCAATTCATTATTACATTATTTATAATATGGACAATAAACATCCACTATAACGAGTTAAATTCATTTTATAATTGGAGTATATACTAATACTAAGATATTGTTTGTATGTATACACATATATACATATAGCATAAATATATTTTAAAAAAAATCTTGGGGGGCCAAGTGCCCCCCAAAACATGGCTAAATCCGTCCCTGTGAGCAAGTAAGACTCTTCTGGTCGGAAGCAGATATAGAAAAATGCGCTGGGCAAAAATAGTACCATAATATGTGAAACACTTGATCCAGACCTCAATCCAACTTCGTAGGATGAAAAATGAGCCCATTCACTTACATGGAACATCAACCTGCAGAAAGAATATTGATCATTAAATATCACACAGAACAGAAAGCTATCCACCCTCATGGATGTAGATGTATGATGCAGGATTTATAAACGCAAGTATACGCAATCGCAACAAGTAATATAATGATAAGTAGAGTATCGTCTCCACGGGGAATTAATGAACTAAACAACTAATTACTAAAGATCACTCATTTTCTTATCCAAATTAAATGAATCTTTGTGATTATTATAACTAAGCAACAATGAAAGTAAAACTAAATTATAAACTGACAAGATTAACTATGATGATCAAAGCCTAGGATTACAATTTCCTTCAATGTTAAACTAATTGCTTCTATTTTACCAACAATTATATTTTAATTAAGATTTATTGTTAGTCTAGGGCACTTAAGTTTTTACAATTTCTTTCCAGAATATTGTAAAACTAATCTAACCTAATCAAAGAGCTATATTCCTATGCCAATGAAGTTAGGCCAAATCGAGTCAAGAACAAGCCCTAATTATGACTACCTAAGGCAATTAAGTATATTCCTATCTTAATTGCTAAACAAATTACCCAATTCGATGTGGGTGCAATTCGTACAAAGGTTACCCAATCTTTAACCTAAAACCTAATTTCCTCTCCCGATTCAATTAGATTTGTGAAACAATAGTTGACCAGACTAATGAAATTCAAGCACAAGAATGGGTAAACAATAAACCTCAATAAGATAGAATAAATAAAAATAAACAACAATCAATTTAAACAAAGAAATCCATTGTAATCCTAGAAAACTAAATTTAGTTCATAGCTAAAACGAAAATACACTCAAGAATCCTCAAAGTCATGATTACAAGAACACAAAAGAGAAAATAAATTGCAAAGGATGAGAAAAGAAAAGTAGATCTGTTTTTCCAATCTTCAAGAATTGTCTTCTCCGATGTTGTTCCACGCTTCTCAATGATATTTTCTTCTTCTTGGTCTCTCCTCTTGTCAAAAAGTGTTCCCGATGTCTTTTCTCTCTCTTCCTCCACTTATATATAAATTTTCAAGTGAAACTAGGACACTAAAAGTAAGAATTCGCGGACAGCTTTTGCCCCAGTGGAAAATTAGTTCGCCCCAGCGGAGGTCTGCTTTGTGATTTCGCTCCAGCGGAGAGGTTTTCCGCCCTAGCGCAGAGCCTTCTGTTTGCACATCCAAAAATCAAGAGAAAAATCTGAAAAATTCACAAGAAAATACCAAAATGAATACGTGACTTCACCAATGAGAAAAACCATGCTAAACCAAGTGAAAACGATCTAAGAATTCTAGAAACTCATGTCATTCCCCCCAAAAATACATAGAAATTAACTCTATTTTGTAGAGTTAACACACCCCCAAACTTACTATTTTTCTAGTCCCGATCAAAAGACAAAAAATGACTACAAGAATTGGACACGACCAAAAACAAAAGATAACAACTCAAACATTTACAATCATGCATTCCAAGTCAAACTAATAACCATCACTTTCGAAACGTTATGCATTGTATCATGTAATTCCTGCGTGTGTGTGTGTGTACAAATACGAGAATGTCGAAATCACCCAGATCATTATAGCTTCAAAATCATTGAGCCTAATTGCATGAATTCTTAAATTGCCAAGCCTATTCTCTATTTTCTCAGGTCATTAAACTCATCACTAAGTTCTAACAATACTTTTAGTCGAAGTTATGGAATCCTTTAAGTTTGAACTTTCACTTAGTTTTTTTATTCATTATTTAGCATAACTCAAGTATATTTAGCACCACTCGCACTCATAACCTGTTCTAAAGAAGCAGTCAACATAGAGGAGTGCAGATTAATTAAGTCAATGCACCCATATATCGTTCATCTTATCGCAGTCAAGTTAGAGGAGTACAAGTATAAGTCTCAAGCGACGAGATTTTTCAGGTCTCATACAAGTGAGGTTATTTTCTTTTAATTGAACTTAAAGCTTTTCAGTACTTTGCTTCATTTGGTTCTTATTAAAGTCATCCTTATCCCCCGACTTAGGCAAAACTATCACTTAGATTCTAAGTTTTCTAACCCTCGAATCTAGAAATCAGGTAGGCAAGATAAAATTTCTTAAGCTCTATTCTAGACTATACTTCACTGACTTCATCCTAAATCCTCGATTATGCATTTGTGCTCCGAATTTTTGCAGGAAAAAACAATAAACAACACATAAAATTTCAAAAAATTTTGATAAAAAATCGACCTAGCATGCACGACGTAAATGCAATCACCCCCAAACTTAAGGAATGCATTGTCCTCAATGACGAAATTGAAGAAGATAACAGATAAGCTAATTTGAAGCTGAACACCAAGAAAAAATATAAATAAATAAAGCAACTAAAGAACGTCCCTGATTTCAGCTGGAGTTCAATCGTCGTTCTGTATCTCATTTGGTGGTGGTGGGAGTTGTGGGAATGAAGATGTGTCCACATTGCTGGCTCGAAAACCTTGAATCATACATTCGTATATGATTCGCAAGCATTCCCCATTATGCCTCACTTGATTCAGAAGATTCTTTGTAGCATTGGCATCCGAGGTAGTAGGTTCCTCAAATGATGGAGGAGTTGATTCAGTAGGTGCTTCTTGTTCATTCTCTGTAGAGAGAGGTCCTCCTTGTGTTCTTCATCATTCTTGTGTAGGGGAAAGTTATTTTTGGTTAATAGGAAAGGTAGGAGAAATTATTTGGAGAAGGGTGTGTTGGGGAAGTTTTGACTTTAGGCTGCGGGGGCGAAGGCTATTCTGGAAAATTAGCTCAACTTTCCGAAGTAGTTTTTGCGAGGGCGGTGTTATTTTTCCGCCCCAGCGGAGGATGTTCTGAAAATTCATTCAAACTCGGTCCCTTCAATATTTCGCTGGGGCGATACATTTTTTCGCGGGGGTAGAACATGCTCTGAATTTGTTTTTTTTACTTAAGTTGCCTCCCAACAAGCGCCTTAGTTATAGTCATGGCTTGACTTTGTCCTTCTTATTTCGGATCGCCCAAGGTAATGGTGGCAATTTGCCGATCAATGTTGCCCCCCAAATAGTTCTTTAGTCTTTGTCCATTGACCTTGAAAGTTCTCCCACTTTGTTCATCTTGTACTTCCACGGCTCCATAGGGAAAAACTTCCGTAACAAGAAACGGACCAGACCACCTTGATTTGAGTTTTCCTAGAAATAGCTTAAGACGAGAATTATACAATAACACCCATTGTCCAGTCTCAAATTCTCGACGGATGATCTTTTCATCGTGTATCTTTTTAATTTTCTTCTTGTAAAGCATGACACTTCCATTTTCTGGCGGCCTAATTTCTTCCAGTTTATGTAAAAGTTGTTTTTCATGTCTTCTAGACTTATTGCCAACTCTTTTTGCACGAGTCATCTCTTCATTAAAATCACCACCATTAGGCCACAGATGATGGAAAAAGATTCTTTCATTTTTCACTTCCCCAAACTGTTTAAGCTCTAAATCTGGGGGTTCTTCAATTAACGACTTCTTAGCATTTGCAGACTTTACCGGGCTTTTCGCTACCTCACTTTTCAAGGTTGGTCTAAGATGAAGAGTTCTCACAAAATCGACCAACTTGTCACCTTTTTCATCCTCTTTTGAAATTAATGGAGTTTTAAACAAATCATGAGGATGATTATGTAGAAATGTATCAGAAATAATATCTTTTACCACCTTGATTGAGAAACAATCTTCCTTTTTCTGATGGTGCTTCAACGATGAATAAATATTGAATGTTACTTCTTGATCTTGAACTCTCATCTTAAGTTCTCCTTTTTCAACATCAATCAAGGCTCGACCGGTAGCTAGAAAAGGCCTTCCAAGTATGATTGGCATATCTCGATCTTCCTCCATATCGATCTAGAACTATGAAGTCTGCCGGGAATATAAATTTGTCCACTTTAACCAAGATGTCTTCTACTATTCCTCTCGGATAATTAAGAGTTCGATCAGCCATTTGCAACGTAACAGAAGTGGGCTTTGTCTCCCCCAAACCAAGCTTTCTAAAGATCGACAATGGCATCAAATTCACACTTGCACCTAAATCGCGTAATGTCTTATTGATCAACTGATTTCCAATCGTGCACGGAATAGTGAAACTCCCTGGATCTTTCAATTTTGGTGGAAGCTTTCTTTGAATAAGCGCGCTGCACTCTTCAGTAAGTGCTACAGTTTCATAATCTCCCAATCTTCTTTTCCTTGATAAGATGTCTTTCATGAATTTTGCATAGCTCGGCATCTGTTCAAGGGCTTCAACAAAGGGAATGTTGATTGATAACTTCTTGAAGATATCAAGAAATTTTTGAAACTGTTTATCCAACTTTTGTTTTTGTAGTCTTTGGGGGAATGGAGGTGGTGGATATTCTTGAACTTTTGGTTTCTCATGGTTTGCTTCATATCCTTTGGATTTCTTTTCCATATCATCTCCATTATTTTGCTCACCCTCTATTGATTCACTCGGTGGCTTCACTTCTTCTTGCTCAAGCTTTCTAGTGTTACCCTCGATCTCCTTTCCACTTCTGAGAGTTATGAAATTTAGGGCTTTATGCCCTAAGTCAGTGTTTTAAAAAGATCCTTTTTTTCATTCTTTTTAATGTAAATTTTTTATCTTAAGGTTATTTATTACTTCTATTTGTTAACATTTTAAAAATTAAATAATTAAATTATTGAAAAAATTATGAAATTAAAAGAGTTAAATCAATCTAAATGGGATCAATTTGGTGGAAGATGAGTTAATAGAGGTCATCGGAAATTAAATTGATATTTGGTTCATAATTAGTTAATTAGATCATAATTCAAAATTATTTACTATTTTTGTACATTGGATAATTAAATATTCGCTAATTCAAAATTGTTGAACATATAGTTACTTACATTGATATTATTTACAATCAAATCGATCGATTCTCGATTTGCAAAGTTAATTGCCATAGTCGACATTGTTGATCTTATGATTATGTATATTGAGGTTATTCGCAATCAAATCGATCGATTCTCGATTTGTAAAGTTAATTGACCAATTGTTAACCTTAATAGGGTTATGCACTCTGAGTTTATTCGAAATCAAATCGATAATTGACTCGAAATTAATTAATTAGTTTCTAGTTCAAAATTGTTGACTATATGGTTATGTACATTAAGGTTATCGATCCACAATCAGATCGATCGATTCTCAATTTGTAACGTTAATTGACAAAAGTCAACATTATTGACCTTATGGTTATTTACATTAAGGTTATTCGAAATCAAATCGATATGTGACTCGGAATTACTTAATTAGTCACTAATCCCAAATTATTGACTATATTGTTATGTACATTGAGACTATTCACAGTCAGATCGATCGATTCTCAATTTGCAACGTTAATTGACCAAATCGTTGACCATAGTGTTATATTGTACATTTGAGGTTATTCGAAATCAAATCGATACTAGTTTGGCTCGGAATTATTAATTTGTCACTAATTCAAAATTATTGATTATATACCAGGTTATGTCATTGAGATTATTCAAAATCAAATCGATCGACTCTCAACTTGTAAAATTAATTGACAATAACCAACATTGTTGACATTAAGCTTATGTACATTGAAGTTATTCATAATAAAATCGATATTAGCTTGGCTCGAAATTAATTAGTCACTAATTTAAAATTGTTAAGCATATGATTATGTAAATACGAGTTAAATCGATCCGAAAATATTTGAATTAATCAAATGATTGCAAAAATTGTGTAAATTAGAAAAAATTAATGGAAAACAAGTTAAATCAATAAATATTAATTTAAGTCGATGCAATTAGTGAAACGAGTTAAATTAAATATCTATTTTTATTTTTTTAAATAACAATTTTTTTTATTTTTTATTATTTTCTACGGACGAAACGAGTTAAATTAAATATCTATTTTTATTTTTTTAAATAACAAATTTTTTTATTTTTTAGTTATTTTCCGGCGGATTATAATCCGGCGGAAATAATAAAAATAATTTTAATCCGTCGGAAATAAAAATAATTTTTGTGTTATTTTTCCGACGGATTTATATCCGTTGGAAATCAATATTCATTTATTTTAAATTAATTTCCGACTGATTAAATCCGTCGGAAATAGTTAAAAAAATTTATTTACTTTTTTTATAAACTTTCCGACGGATTTATAAATCCGTCGGAAACTAAAATTGTATTTATTATCTATTAAAATTATTTTCCGATGGATTAATTCCGTCGAAATGTTTTTTCTTAATTTTCGGTTAACTTTTAATGTATTTTCCGACGTAAATTAAATTCTATCGGAAAATCCGTCGGAAATTTCCCACAGATTTTGGTTCATCGGAAAATTCGTTGGAAATTTCCCACAGATTTTGGTTCATCGGAAAATCCGTCGGAATTTTCCCGCGGAAATATTTCTGTCGGAATTCCGTCGGAAATTTTCGACGGATTTATGTCCGTCGAAAAAATTCCGTTGGAAAATCCTGTTTTTTTTGTAGTGTCGAGGTTGATATGTTTCTCGAGTAGGTGAATTGGGAAACTCACAAGAATAGCAAGACGCACCCTTCCCTCCAGTAGTGAGATAGTGATTGGCATAAGTCAAGTCTCCAACCATCAAAATTATCGATGGATCATTCACGATAAGATGATCAATGGTCGTTGATGTATTGCTCGTAAAGCCTAAATCACCCACGACTGCTATTCTAGCAGGATATTTTCCAGGCAATTGTAATGTTTCAAATACAAACTCCTCACTCATTTCTGCTAAAGAACTATCACCACACTTGTAAAAATACTTTGTTTGGGGTTCAAGACCTACATAAAGGATAAAAGAAAACATCTGCATAACAAACTAAATCGATGATGGAATTCCAACACGTAACTAATATTGACCAGAATTACAATATGTTCTAACATTTACTAAAATTAATACAAGCAAAATGCAAAAATACACCCTATGCTTTACCTAACTGGAAAAAATCAGTGTTATTTTTATTAGCAAAAATCCCATTGTACTATTTTTATTAGCAAAAACACTCCTCCCAAGCCGAAGTAGATATTTTGCTGGAAAAATGACAATTTTACTCCACCCTAAAATGGGAAAACACCCTTATTCACCAAAAAAATTGATAATAATCCCTCTGTGAACTTCGAAAAATTGGAAATAACCTCCATTTTCACTTAAAATATTGACAATACAGTAAGCTAATAAAATGTCGATACATGAGGTTATTGCTAATAAAAAAGAACACATTGGGTTTGCCTAAGCACAAGTGGTATTTTTGCATTAAGTTTCAAAATTTACCATCAATTCTCACATGATGAATGATGCCAGAAGTGTAATTCCATAGCCCTTCAAATGGATACAATCACTAAAAAAAATCGCTTCACCTACGACGTGATTCCAACGAAAATAAATCTGTCGCTATTAGTGACGGATTTGTAACCAAATACCAACATAATTTCAATTAGAAAATCTACCTTCAATAATAGCGATAAATTAACGACGGAATGTCGAAAAAATTATTTTTTGTAGGAATTCGGTTGTTAAGTTCTAGGGAAAAGTTATTCATAGCGACGAAATCATTCCAACGAAAAATTATCCGTCACTATTTAGATTTTAGTAACTGAACAGCGACGGAACCATCAACAAAAATATGTTCCGCTAATAATAACGACAAATAACCAACAAAAAATTGGAAAATTTTTTTTCATAGGAATTCAGTTGTTAAGTTGTAGGAAAAATTTATCGATAGCGACGAAATCATTCCAACGGAAAATTATCCGTCGCTATTTAGATTTTAGCAATTGAACAGCGACGGAACCATTAACAAAAATATGTTCCGCCAATAATAACGAATAATAACCAACGAAAAATTGGGAAAAAATGTTTTTCGTAAGAATTCAGTTGTTAAGTTGTAGGAAAAATTTATCCATAGTGACGAAATCATTCCAACGGAAAATTATCCGTCGCATTTTAGATTTTAATAACTGAACAGCGACGGAACCATAAAAAAAAATATGTTCCACCAATAATAACGAATAATAACCAACAAAAAATTGGGAAATTTTTTTTTGGGTGATTTACACGCAGACCCCCTCAGATTTGGGCATATTACAAGAAACCCCCCGTTGTTTTAAAAATTACAGGGACACCCCCTCAGGTTCGGGCATATTACAAGAAACCCCTTACGGCGTTAAAAACAGACGGAATTTGATGACGTCAGCAAAAATATTTTTAATTTTCCAAATTTACCCCTGCTAAATATACCCACAGGGGTGTCTATGTAATTATACTATACCTCAGGGGGTGTCTATGTAATAATATTATACCACAGGGGGTGTATTTGAAAGATTACAATAACTTCAGGGAGTTAATTCTAGCCAACTGTCATATTCTAAAAAATGACTGTTGGATGTTACTGTTGGCCACATATTTTGGTTATAAATAGCAGTCCAAACGTTTTTATTTTCTTTTGCGTTTCATCCCACAAATTTGATAATATCATCATCAAATTCAAGAGGTAGTGTGAGATGCTTAAAATATCGATAATCAAAATATCCATGTGTTGTATGAAGAATGCACCCATAATGGTTACAGATGCACGCCAAGATTTAAAGTTGTATCATCCCTACAAGTGAAGATTTTGATTTATAGTCAAAATATATGGTCAACATAACATCCATTGGTAACTTTTTAAAATATGACCATTGGCTATAAATACCTCCATGAAATTTATAGTCAAAATATATGGCAAACATTAACATCTATTTGTCATTTTATAAAATTTGACAGTTGGCTACAACTAACTCCCTAAAGTTATTGTAATCTTACAAATACACCCCCTGTGGTATGATATTATTACATAGACACCCCCTGTGGTATAATATTATTACATAGACACCCCCTGTGGTATAATATTATTATATAGACACCCCTTGAGGTATAGTATAATTACATAGACACCCCCTGTGGGTATATTTAGCCAGGGGTAAATTTGGAAAATCAATTTTTTTTTTGCTGAAGTCATCAAATTCCGTTTGTTTTTAACGCCGTAAGGGGTTTCTTGTAATATGCCCGAACCTGAGGGGGTGTCCCTGTAATTTTTAAAACGACGGGGGGTTTCTTGTAATATGCCCAAACCTGAGGGGGTCTGAGTGTAAATCACCCCTTTTTTTTTCATAGGAATTCAGTTGTTAAGTTCTAGGAAAAAGTTATCCACAGTGATGAAATTGTCCAACGGAAAATTTCCGTTGCTATTTAGCTCTAGTAACAAATGTGTAACTGAATAGCGACAAAACCAACGATAGAGATATGTTTCCCGAATATTTGCATTGATTAAATTCATTTTCCAATGGATTAACCAATTTTTTTATCAATTCATAAATTTTATATATTTTCACTGATTTTACACTTCGATAAAATTAGTGGAAAAAAAGTTACTCGGCGAAAAAATGTGTAAATCTGTAAATTGGTGAAAATGGGTTAAGTCATTGAAAACATGTGATTTCAGTTAAATTGAAGAAAAAAATTGGTGAATTCGAATTAAAATGAGTTTAACCTATCAGGAACATGTAAATTTGATGAAATTCGTAAAAAAATGAATGAAATCGGTAAAAAAAAGAATTTAATTGTTTTGAAACATGTTGAATCAACTAACTTAGTTAAAAATAAGTGAAGTCGATGAAAAATGGGTGAATACGGTTAAATTTGATTAAATTAGTAAAAAGAGAATGAAAATGGTGGAAAACTAGTTAAATTGGTCAAAACGATTTAAATGATGAAATTAAGGGGAAAACTAGTTATATCGATAAAAAATAATTAAATCAATATTTGGGGGAAAAATGGGTGAAATCAATGAAAAAATGGGTTCAATCGATGAAATTGAAAAAAAACTTATGAGATTGGTGAAAAAATGAGTTAACTTGGTCCAAACAGTTTAAATTGCTGAAATTTGTGAACAAAACGGGTTAAATCAATAAAAAAAATTACAATCGATGAAATTAATGATAAAACAGTTGAAATCGGTGGTAAATGGGTCAACGGTTAAAAATGATTTAAATCGATGAAAACTTGGTGAAATAAACTATTAGTTGGCTCATATATATAATTGTCTAATGAAAATACAATAAAGTTGTCCAGCTCAACTGGTTTCATCCTATAATATGTATATATATGAGGTAAAGGGTTCAAATCCCACATCCAACAAGTTAATTAAAATTACATTGCCTAGTCGCCCAGGCGTCGCCCGAGCGCACATTGCCTAGGCCAAGCCCATGCGAGACCTAGGCATCCGAGGCAGCTCCATGAGTGGCCCAACCAAGACCCGGGCGTGGCCTAGGCGCCTAGGCCAAGCCCAGGCGAGCTCGAGGCAGTCCCATGAGTGGCATTGGCGCCTAGGCCAGGCCCAAACGATAGCGCCCGGGGCAGCCCCATGTGTGGCTTCGGTGCCTAGGCTGTAACCAAGCATGGCCTAGGCGCCTCAGTTAAGCTTAGGAGAGCCCTAGACACCTGGGTCAGCCTCAGGCGCGCCCAGGAATGACTCAGTTGATGCTAAGTCGGGGTTCAATTTTTTGCTCCGACCTGATTGCTAGTAACGGAATCAGCAACAAAAACCGCTTGCTGATTCAGTCAAGCCCAGACAAGACCTATGCGCCCGGGTCAGGCTCAGGCGCGCTCAAGAACGACTCAGTCAATTCTAAGTCGAGGTTCAATTTTTTGCTCCGATCCGATTGCTAGTAACAAAATCAGCAACAAATAAGTTGTCACTAGGTTCCAATTGATTTTCTTCAAATTAGTGACAAAAATAAACTAACGGAAACATTTCAATGCTAAGTCCGTCAGAATGATTCCAACTGATTGGCGACAAAATACCGACATATTTATGCCATTGGAAATCAGTTAGTAACTTTCCTACGCATTTCCTACAACAAAATTGTCGCAAAAAATAATCGGGCCCGATCGTTTATCCGACGCTATTTCCAACGAAAATACCAACAAAAACGAACCGTTGCAACATTTACCAACGGAAAAAAAAACCGTTGCTTCATTTACCTATGGGGCCTTCACCTACGAATCAACTAACGGAAAAAAAGCATCGCTACGCGTGAATACCAACGGAAATCAAGGCTTCACCAACGGAATCTGGTGTAGGTGAAGCCCAGTTTTCTTGTAGTGAATTGACTATAAACCAATGAAATCCCACTTCTCTTCTTAGTGTAATATCCACTTTCTTCTCCATACTACACCTCACTACCAACAGTCAACGGGTAAATTGGTGTAACATTTAGTCCAATTGGTAAATAGCACTTATCTTTATGACACGTGTTATTTTGAAATTTAAATTTAAATTATATTTTTTGTTAAATACAAAATTACCCTTTTTAAAATCTTTTCAAAAGACAAAATTATCTTTTTTAATTATCCACTTATCTTTTCAACAAAAATAAAAATAAAAAAAGTTAGGGCATTTTTTTAATCTAATCGCCTTTTATCAGAGAAAAGTTAGGGCATTTTTAATTTAATCGCCTTTTATCAAGAATTATCAAAATTGATGGAAGCTTATCAAAATTAGGGGACGTTTTGATACAACTGTGCAGACAAAGCGTAAGAGGTGAGAAAATCTTTCAGTTTTCTTGCTTCAATTTCTCTAATTCTGCAAATTATGGTGGTGGTTGTGTTAATTTAACCATGTACTTTTTGCCTGTTTAAATAATTTCCGGGCATGCTAAGGCGATTTAGCAGACAATTATGGTGGTGGTTGTGTTAATTTGTAGCATAAGTTACTGTATGGCCGTAAAATACAGTCATTGTGAAAGATAACAAAATTATGGCAGTAAAACAATTAGCTTTCACAATGAATACTTTTGAAGGAGAATATTTGGAATTCTAAAGTAAACTGATTTGATTAGTTGGTTGATCATTGTTCAGCTTGAGCCTTCACAAAAGTACCAATTACAGTCTTGATGGATATGGTTCTTGCTATTGTTTAATTCTCCATTGTAATTTACTGCTGTATGCATAATTTATTGAAAAAGCTAATTACTGTAGCTACTATTGTTTAATACTCGAATCTTTTTAAATTTTTTACTCCACTAATGCGTTTATGTACATGGACTTTTATTGGTCCATGGCCAGATTCATTAAATGTGATAGAATTGATATGAATACACGCTACTTACAGAAGTTTTTGTTCATTTCTAAAATTTTTTTAGGGGATGTGTTGTGTTCAATTTTTGGCTCCTTACCTTGTGATACCTCGGGTGGGCTCATGAACTCACGAAATTTCCATAATACTATAAGTTATATATAATCCTTGCACTTCAGAGTGCATGTATATTCTAATAAATATTATTGCTAATGTACTGTAATTTTAGTCAATTGGTGATTGATAATGGTGAATGGCATCTAACAAGGTCCGATGGTAGTTGCCTCTTGCCCTTAGAATGGATCAACTCCAACGTAAGTATACATTTAGTTGTATGTTTTGATCTACAAAACTTGTTATCAAATGTATTAAATTGTACATAATAATTTTTTTCTCCAGGTGCTCGATTGCGTGGCTTATTCTATAACTATTGATACCAGGCTATATGATCTCGCTCCAAGTATTTGGTATTTCCCATCCATGTTTCGGTAAGCTCAAATTTCAGATTTACATATTCCGATTATTAGCATCTCAATGGATATAATTTGCATCAATTTTCTCTTATGTCTTTCTATTATTTATTACCATTTATTCTTGGTGCGTAGCAACTAGCATTGACTCCAAATTATGAGGATAGCAAAATTATCAATCAATTTTTCAATGGGGATGCAAAGATCGTTGGGAGCATTGGTGACATTGAAGAAATATCGATCCAAATCAATGACAATAATGGGCATTGGTTCCTCTGTTTGGTGGATTTCATTTTAAAGAACATTACTATATTTGATTCACTACCAGTGGAACTGTTGAAAGGATTCAGGAAGGGGCTTGTCATGACTTTGGTAAGTTAGATATTTTGTAACACTTGAAAATATTTTCAAATTTTATATTGTGTACGGTTAATGTTGCAGGTTGAGAGGTTGGGTATGTTGTTGCACGCGTGGGAGCCTGAAAAATATAACATCAAAAATATTAGAGAAACTCTTAACTATGAGTATGCTACGGCACCGACACAACCAAACGGGTAATTTTTTTTTCCTTTGCTAGTATTGATTAAAGACTGTCTCTTTATCTCCATTAATCAATAATAAAAGCATTACAATTTTTTAGGTATGATTGTGGGTTGTATGTCTTTGTTTATGATGTTCAGACAAGGCTTTTATAAGGCTTTAAATGAGGTTAATATTTATATTCCAATATTGGCATTAGTTAATTAAAGAATAATATGGATGTCACACTACTAACTTGTTATGGTGTATTTTTACTGTAGGAGGAATCGAAACTTGCTAGGTGTCGTGTAGCACTATACTTGTATAAATGCAAGGCTAACAAGTTGTCATGGGATGTGAATGACCAAACTCAGAATGATGCAATTTCACTTTGAATTTCCCTAATCGATGCAGAAAAAATTATATGTTTTAGATACTAAATGTTTTTATTTTTTATTTTTATTTTATGATTATGTCCTATGGTAGATTGTCCACTAATTAGTTTGAATGATATGAATATCATGAAGACATTTTTTCCTTAATCACTAGTTTTTACTTGAATTTATTTGTCATTTTACTATATTTCATGCCATTAAACGTGACACAATTTACTATATTTCATGCCATGGCAATATGGGGCCAAAGCACGATATATGGCTACTTACTACATTAAGCCTGACACAATTTACAACTTAGGAGAAAATTAATTGGAAAAAAAAAATAGCATGTAAAATTAAGACATTGGGTATGAACAAATCATTAGTCAAATCACTCAAAATTATACACTGCATATTTGTAAGTATTATGGATTCTCAATATCGATTTTGCCCAAGAAGCCGTGCTGAGCCTTTGTTTTGTTTTATAGTTTTTTTTGGGAAAAATTTGTACCGAAATGAATTGCAGATATTTCCAGCAAATTGCATTTCAAACTCGAAATCTTGGTTTTTAAAATTGAAGGAATTATATTTTATATATCTAATTTTTGGTACATTTATATATTTCATACCATACCTTTCAAAATGACACATTTGATACTAAAATTGACCAATCTTTTTCAATTTAGATTTGACCGTAAAATTCTGGACGGAAAAGACACGTGTCATGCACATGTCCGTTTACACCCAAAAAATTAAAAAAAGAAAAGAAAAAAATGAGAGAAATGCATTTTTCATACCAAATTTTACCTACTTGAGATATTTGGTACCAAACTTTCAAAAAGTTGACGCAGAAAGGAAATATGAAAAAAGTCCTTCAATTTTGATATTAAATGTATCTTTTTTGAAAGTTTGGTACCAAATATCTAAAGTAGTTAAAAGTTTGGTATGAAAAATGCATTTTTCTCATTTTTTTTTTTAAAATTTTCAAAGAGTTAACGGACACGTTCACGCCACATGTCGTTTCCATCCAAAATTTAACGGCCAAACCTAAATTGAAAAAGGTTGATCAATTTTGGTATCAAACATGTCATTTTGAAAGGTATGGTATCAAACGTGTAAAGGCCCCAAAAGTTTGGTATTAAAAATACAATTCCCTCTTTTATAATTACATGTCTACCAAAGTGTAAAGTTAAAATCGTTTAGGCGATGGTTCTAACTGCTTTCCTTGGTGTCCTTTTTCCATTTTCTTCAGGCGTAGGCTTGCAAAATGTAATTTATTTTTCTAGATTAACCACTAACACAAACAAATTATTAACATGGAAAATGCGTCTTCACAAACTGAGTCAAGTACATAAAAAATCCTCCTATTGCAACTAAAAAGATACACCATAGAATTTCACTACCAAATTTCAAATTTGTTCATACAACAAACTAAACTAAGTTGTACCTCCATTAATCGAAGCAAATACAAATTTCTCACATTTTGTATATCCAGAACTTAATACTTAATACATCAGATAAAGCACCAATTATATCAAACACCTCCTGCAAATCAGTAGCTGATGTTATGTTCTCCAGCCACGATAACAACTCATTTGAGAAAGCCATCATTCTTTCACATTCAATAGTTTCAGCACATGTTATCATTCATAAAAGATAGTTTGCAATATATATAAACCAAGCATCAAACAAAATTTATGATTCAATAGTTTTTCAAGTTCTAATTCAAGCCCAACAAGCTAAAAATTGAAAAAGTATACGCGAGCAACTAGTGTTTAGCTAGATTAAAACTCAAAAACTAGGTTCCTTAGCAAATTCAAGTTTAAGCTTCAATAAGAAAATCAAAATTGTACTCATTTAAACCCCTATATGCAATAAATGCAAGTAAGCAATTAGAGTATCCAAGATTGACAGTTGTATAAACACAATCTCCATGAGCATTTCCTGAACTTCCGACTCCTAAGTTTACACGTTTTCTGTAAGTATAAACACCCAATAGATCTGTAGGTCTTAGGCCGTAACCCTTTCGGAAAATCATGCATGCTAGCCCATCTTCCTCCTCTTCAACATCTTCGAAACCTTCATTGATTTATTGTT
This sequence comes from Penstemon barbatus, assembly GCA_003313485.2. Classification (NCBI taxonomy): domain Eukaryota; kingdom Viridiplantae; phylum Streptophyta; class Magnoliopsida; order Lamiales; family Plantaginaceae; genus Penstemon; species Penstemon barbatus. Next base: position 2,422,102 of record CM064884.1, read on the forward strand.
CTATGCTTTATCACTGATGCTATAGTATCAAAAAAAATTGCAGAGACAACAAAGTCGTCAATTATACAACGTTACTTCATAGTCAAATGCAATATAACAACTTATTAGAAAAAATACAAGGGTAAATATCACTTTTGGTCCCTCTTATCATTAACTTTTTACAGAGTGGTCCCATTTATGTTTTTTTCCCACTTTAGTCCCTACTATAAATTATTTATTTCACTTTAGTCCCTACTATGAATTATGTGTTTCACTTTAGTTCTTATCAGGTGGTTCTGATAACACGTGACATGCATATGAATATTTTTTAGGGCATTTTCGTCCGTTCACTATTGAGACCACTTGAGATATTGTTTAATTGGTGAACAATTTTGGTGTTTGAAGAAGATTTTGGGAGAAAACTTTAGTTTGGAACGAAATGGACGATTAAGGTTGGACTAGAATGAAAGCCTAGTTTGGAAGAGATTAAATCTTTAGTTTTTTTTTCAAATGATTAGAAAGACGAAAATATCCATGTTAGTTTACTTGAAATGATGAAATTGCCCTTCTGAGCATATCACATGTTACCGAAACCGCCTTGGAAGACCTGAAAAAGACTAAAGTGAAACAAATAATACGTAGTAGGGACTAAACTGGGAAAAAAAATATAAAAGGGACCACTCTGTAAAAAGTTAATGATAAGAGGGACCAAATGTGGTGTTTACCCAAAAATACAATATAGCAAACATATGGTAAAATCAAGTAAATAAATCACTTGGAGAGGTGAAAATACTAATAGTGTCAGTGTTATGCCATATTCACTAGAATAGTAAAAAAATTTATCCTTCTATTCTCTTCTTATGAAATTACACAAATGAAAATAAAAGCTTTCTGCAATTTTCCGGAATGGGAGTTAAATTGTCCATCAATGAGCAAAATTTTTTAGGGATGGTGCTGGTACAAGGCCAGCTGCGTCATTGTTTACAAGGGTGAGGGGGGAACCGGCGGCTACTGTAATGTTTATTTTAAATGCGTGTGCCTCCATTGTTGTTAGTTTGTTATGTATTTTATGGTTACTATTTCCGTTGTAAGAAGAATGTGTTTTATCTTTTTATGTTTTGGGGTTTGGGGGTGTTTAATTATATATGTGCAAATTAAAAGTCTCTTGACGTAAGACTTTTAGTTGTGGTGTGTAACGATAATAAATTTGTGTTGACATTATTAATATCTGTTATCATGCATTTTAATTATTGCTAAACTAGTATGCCATGTTTTGAAAATAGGACCATTTATTCCGATCGGTTTAACCACTAAGTAGACACCATTCTGATCCGACTAACCCCTAAAAGCATGGATCAAAATTTCGTTTTGAGAGTATGTTTTGTTCAGCTAAATATTAAAAACTTTTCGTGACTATTCAGAAATGTTTCGAAAATATTAAGGAAAAATTGTAAAAAAAAATTACTAAATTAATAAAATAAGAGAGTCTCAAGGAAAATAAATAATTTCGAAATTATATCTCATTTTCGTTTCGCTTGATTCAAAAACGGAAACTTTTCGATGTTTTCGTAGGAAAAGATGAGAATTTTGATCCATGCCTAAAAGTTAGTTATAATCAGTATGAACCGATCAAAACTGATGGTTCGAGAGAAACAAAAGTTCACTTAAGGGAGAAAATGTCAATACATTCTTTTAGGTTAGAATGTGTTCTACTACAACTTTTTCTTTCTTTGTTTTACCTGATCAAACAATTAAACTTTGTCGACTTTCTTCGAACTTCAAAGAACAAGAAATTCTTGCATATTCTAGTTGTGCAACCTTTCTATCATTATTCGGTACTATTTTTATGCATGGACCAAAATGTGTTGTTACAAGTACATAGTTAGATTTATCGAACTTTTTATGTACATGTTCAACATAATGTGATTGAGACAATTATCATCTAAAATTATTATTATTCCAAGAATATCATCATTCTCATCCATAGTTTTTATGTCAAAACTATTTGATAAAAATTTCCTAGTGTTCTTCACTTGTTCCAAGTCAGTACCATATATTAACATGTTATCTACATACAAACATATAACGACAACTTTTCCATCTACAAATTTACTACAGACACATAACAAAAAGACGTGCATGACTATTTTGGCACTTTGCACTTTAGAAATACAATTTAGTTGGCACTTTGCACCCTAATGTGTGTTTTGAAGAAAAAATTCATTGATGGAAGAGTAGAATAACCATTTTTAATATTTTTGGTACTTTGCACCCTAAAAGTATAAAAATTTGACACTTTGCATCATGAAAATATAGATATTGACACTTTGCACCCATTTCATCTCGCAATCAAGAGATTTCTAGACAACTTTGGAACCTAGTTCACGGGGTTCCCTATGTAACAGAGCCAATGACCTCGATCTAGTCAATGATCTCGGTCCAACACACATTCTGACTAATGAAAGCATGTAACATAAGAGCAGTCCTTGAATCGTGAGATCTCCATGATCTCATTTACAAGTATAAATATCTCATAAAAGTACACTTTAAACTTATATCTCTCTGGGTTTCATATTTGTAAATTCAGCTTTCAAGTTAAAGTTCATACACTGACTTAAGTATCAGAGTGAATTTGTCGGGATGTCCTTATCAAGCTCACCTCATTTTTTTTTATATTAGTCAAGATAAACAGGAGATTCAAACATTATTTATCAAATTAGGGTTGATATGTATAACAAATCTAATTCCTTACGAGTTTAATTCGATTGTTTCTTATTCAAACCCAGAATAAAAGGGTATCAAATTATGGTTGATATGTATAACAAATCTAATCCTTACGAGTTTAATTCGATTGTTTCTTATTCAAACCCAGAATAAAAGGGTTCTATATGTTCTTATTTACAAATCTAATCTCATTTTGATCCCACCATGCTTTTTATTTTGAATCTTGGCTCCACTCCTGAATATCAATCATGTTCTTCAAAGCACGATGAACATTTCTCAAAATTCGAAAGCTTGAAGTGAGAAAGTCACAAAAAATGCAACATAGCTCAAAAGATGCCGCAACATATAATCCCTCAGCTTAGCTGCAACACTCTGTGGTGGTAGTGGTGAAGCTGGCAGAGTCTGGCTGCCAATGCTGCCCTATCATATACCCAAATGCTAAAGAAAGAGGTTAAAAAGGAAAAATAACAATGAATTAGATGCACTAATTCTTACTAACGAGAATAATAAACACAAAAAAGTTCACTAATCAGACAATCAAGATTACAAATGTAAAATCCCCAAGCTACCCTTAGTCCTATCTTTTGTTGTGAAATTTTGATTTTACAGTAAATTTAAATTAATCATAGTTTTTAAATAAATCTAATATAATTATAATATGATATATGCCATAAAATCACTAAAAATATAAAACGACTGGCTTGTAGAGGAGTAACGACCCTAGACGTTGTCCTAATAAAGTGATTGCCTCCCTTCGTGCAGGTATTGGCGGATGATCACAATTCCAAGATTAAAACCCAAATGGCTTCGCCGGCTTCCTCATATGTGTGCACGTTCACAGGAAGACAAAGAACCAGACTTTATCTCTAGTGTCCAATAGCAAGATAGAAAATATTATGAATGCTAGTGAGTGTGTGTTACTAAGACACTAGGACACTCCTATTAATGCATTAAGGGGTTGTTAATGCATTTGACGTTACAAAGTTTATGAGAGACCTTAATGGTCAAAATATTAAGAGCCACATAATGGCACATTAAGGGGCTGTTTAATGCATTTGACGTCACAAAGTTTACGAGAGACTTCAATGGTCAAAATATTAAGAGCCACATAATGGAACATTAAGGAGTTGTTAATGCATTTGACATTACAAAGTTTATTTTATTTTGAAGTTTAAAAACTTCAAAAATTCCAACACTTTTTTCATTTCATGATTGAACCTCAGACATTATAAGTACCCCTTTTTTTTATCCCATTCCATATTCATATAAATTACTAACAAAAACCTTCTCAAGTTTCAGAAAGAATATGGGCCACTTTTCAACTGTTTTCTTGGTGTTGTTGTTTCTTTTGGTAACTGGTTAGTACTATACATATATCACTCGCATATCATTTTATTTCAATTATAATTTGTTACAATCATAGAGATGATTCCACTTTTGGTATCACAAGTAACTATATTTTATGGTTATGGTACCATAACTTTAAAAATATAAACATTTTTAGCTATCCACGATACATTTGGTACTTTCGTCAATTTTTTGATTGAAAATTCAATTTCGGACGGAAAGTTGAGCGAAAATTTGCATAATTCAATAATTGGTTAGTGCTATACACATATCACTCGCATATCATTTTATTTCAATTATAATGTTATAACCATAGATATAATTTCATTTTTGGTATCACAAGTAACCACACTTTTTTGTTATGGTAACATAATTTAAAAGTATGCATATTTAGTACCACATGTTAGTTAATCACGGTACATTTGGTACTTTCGTCAAATTTTTGATGAAAATTCAATTTCGGTCGGAAAGTTGAGATAAAATTTGCATAATTAGTCCTATAGTTATAGATTGCCGTCAAAGTTTGTCCCACATATTTTCTGGCAGATAAATTTACCTTAAATTTAACTCGCATGTCATTTTATTTCAATTATAACATGTTACAATCATATTTTGCTTCGTGCAAACCTTATTTTGATTCCATTGTAACTTTCTAATCATATTTTGACCCCTTAGATGTTCATTCCCTTTGGTTAGATCGTTAAGCTGTGTTCATTAAGAAAGAGACATAACAATTTTTAGAAAAATTAACCAATTGATGAATTGTTAACAGAGATAGGCCCAACGGTGGGGCTAGGTTGTCCATCAATGAGCAAAACTTATAAGGGATGGTGCTATTACGGGCAGGCTTGCACCTATGTTTGTAAGCATGAGGGGGGAACCTACGGCTACTGTGATGCTTATTTTAAATGCGTGTGCTACCGTTGTTAGTTTGTTATGGATTTTATGGTTAATATTTCCGTTGTAAGAAGAATGTGTTTTATCTTTTTACATTTGGGGGTCTGGGGGGTGTTTAATTATATATGTGCAAATTAAAAGTCTCTTGAAGTAAAACTTTTAGTTGTGGTGTGTCATGACAATAAATTTGTGTTGACATTATTAATATATGTTATATGTTATCGTGCATTTTAATTATTGCTTAATTAGTATGCCATGTTTTGAAAATCGGACCAATTATTCCGATCAGTTTAACCACTAAGTAGGCAGCAGTCTGATCCAACTAACCCCTAAAAGCATGGATCAAAATTTCGTCTTGAGAGTAAGTTTTGGTCAACTAAGTATTGAAAACTTTTCGTGACTATTCGGAAATGTTTCGAAAACATTAAGGAAAAATTGTAAAAAAAAAAATTACTAAATTAATAAAATAAGAGAGTCTCAAGGCAGTTAAATAATTTCGGAATTATATCTCATTTTCGTTTCGCTTGATTCAAAAACGGAAACTTTACGATGTTTTCGAAGGAAAAGATGAGTATTTTGATCCATGCCTAAAAGTTAATTTCCTTTATAATTAGTATGAACCGATCAAAACTGATGGTTCGAGAGAAACAAAAGTTCACTTAAGGGAGAAAATGTCAATATATTCTTTTAGGTTAGAACGTGTTCTACTACAAATTTTTCTTTCTTTGTTTTATCTGATCAAACAATTAAACTTTGTCGACTCTCTTCGAACTTCAAAGAACAAGAAATTCTTGCATATTCTAGTTGTGCAACCTTTCTATCATTATTCGGTACTATATGCATGGACCAAAATGTGTTGTTACAAGTACATAGTTAGATTTATCGAACTTTTTATGTACATGTTCAACATAATGTGATTGAGACAATTATCATCTAAAATTATTCTTATTCCAAGAATATCATCAATCACATCCATAGTTTTTATGTCAAAACTTTTCGATAAAAATTTCCTAGTGTTCTTCACTTGTTCCAAGTCAGTACCATATATTAACATGTTATCTAGATACAAACATATAATGACAACTTTTCCATCTACAAATTTACTACAGACACATAACAAAAAGACGTGCATGACTATTTTGGCACTTTGCACTTTAGAAATACAATTTAGTTGGCACTTTGCACCCTAGTGTGTGTTTTGAAGAAAAAATTCATTGATGGAAGAGTAGAATAACCATTTTTAATATTTTTGGTACTTTGCACCCTAAAAGTATAAAAATTTGACACTTTGCATCCTGAAAATATAGATATTGACACTTTGCACCCAACACATATTTTTTTGACATTTTCATCTCGCAATCAAGAGATTTCTAGACCACTTTGGAACCTAGTTCACGGGGTTCCCTATGTAACAGAGCCAATGACCTCGATCTAGTCAATGATATCGGCCCAACACACATTCTGACTAATGAAAGCATGTAACATAAGAGCAGTCCTTGAATCGTGAGATCTCCATGATCTCATTTACAAGTATAAACATCTCATAAAAGTACACTTTAAACTTATATCTCTCTTGGTTTCATATTTGTGAATTCAGCTTTCAAGTTAAAGTTCATACACTGACTTAAGTATCAGAGTGATTTTGTCGGGATGTCCTGATCAAGCTCACCCCATTTTTTTTTATATTAGTCAAGATAAACAGGAGATTCAAACATTATTTATCAAATTATGGTTGATATGTATAACAAATCTAATTCCTTACGAGTTTAATTCGATTGTTTCTTATTCAAACCCAGAATAAAAGGGTATCAAATTATGGTTGATATGTATAACAAATCTAATTCCTTACGAGTTTAATTCGATTGTTTCTTATTCAAACCCAGAATAAAATGGTTCTATATGTTCTTATTTACAAATCTAATCTCATTTTGATCCCACCCTGCTCTTTATTTTGAATCTTGGCTCCACCCCTGAATATCAATCATGTTCTTCAAAGCATGATGAACATTTCTCAAAATTCGAAAGCTTGAAGTGAGAAAGTCACAAAAAATGCAACATAGCTCAAAAGATGCCGCAACATATAATCCCTTAGCTCAGCTGCAACGCTCTGTGGTGGTAGTGGTGAAGCTGGCAGAGTCTGGCTGCCTATGCTGCCCTATCATATACCCAAATGCTAAAGAAAGAGGTTAAAAAGGAAAAATAACAACGAATTGTAATTGGCGATGCCATTAATTTTCTTTATGAATTAGATGCACTAATTCTTACTAACGAGAATAATAAACACAAAAAAGTTCACTAATCAGACAATCAAGATTACAAATGTAAAATCCCGAAGCTACCCTTGACCCTCACATTGACGAGTTGTGTGACCCAAACATTTATACCAACCTGGAACCATTACCCTGTCGATAACATGCTCATCAATTGGCGCCGTCTGTGGGAATATTAACTCTGAATCGTAAAAAGATGACTACCAGATCAAAAGCGGCTCTATCTAGAGAGCGAGAAGGAAATCGAGATCAAAATGGAGAAGGTCAGGGGGACAACTTGCTCCCTCGGAACCCATAACCGATACACAATGATGAAGGGGGACCTTCGAGACCCCCAGCTCCACTGATTATACAACTTACCAAAGATGATTTGAAGGTACTTTTAGAGGATGCCAAGAAGGAATGGCTCGCAGAGATCGCTAAAGAAAATCCAAATCCTCCCCGAAGACTCCCGCGTGCTGCTGTATATGAGGTCGAAGATGGAATCGAGGAGAACGAAGCGAATAGTCGGGCAGACCAGCGGCAGGCTAGGCGCATAGGGAGAGAGGATCTCGAAGAGCAATCGGTTAGGGAGGTCGACAAACTGGCCTCTGAAGTAAGGTCGCTTCATCAGAAGCTAGACAGACAAGAAAAGAAGAATGAACTTCCAGTATCGAACTCTCGATTTAGAAAATCACCCTTCTGTGATGAAATCTTCTTTGAGAGACTACCTCTCGATAAAAGATTGCCTACTCAACTACCTCGTTACTTCGGAACAGAAGACCCTGACGAACATCTAGCTTCGTTCAACCTCCAGATGCAGCTCCATGGTATCTCGGACAATGTGGCGGCTAAATCCTTCTCGACCATATTGTCTGGAATGGCACAATCGTGGTTAGGAAGACTAGAAGAAAAATCTATCCTCGATTATGATCAGCTCTGCGACAAATTTATGAGCCAGTTCGGTAGCAAAAGAGCCGTTAGACCCCAAGCCAATCACCTATACTCTATCATACATAAACCTGATGAGACTTTTAGGAGTTTTATGGGAAGATTTAATAACGAGCTCTTAAAGGTCGAAATGCCTAGGGTGGACTTCCTAATTACTGTCTTGTTTCAAAGCACCTTGAACCGAGGCTTTGCTAGTGCCATAGTCAGAGAAAATCCATCGACATATGAAAAACTGATGGAAATGGCCAATCAGTACATGAACGAAGAAGAAATGACTAAGTTAAGAGGGACCTTCTTTGGCTTAGCGAAACCCGAAGACAAACAACCAATCGTTACTGCAGATCGACCTCTGGAAAAAATCCTGAACCATCGATATAATGAAGGAAGAAACAGGAAAGGATACAAAGAAGAAAGAAACTACAATCCAGGAAGACAAGGAACGGGGAGACCAAATAAGGAGTATTATGATAATTATACTCCTCTGAAAAAACTCAGGTCGGAGATCTTATTTGCCATACAGGACAAGAACCTGTTAAGAAGGTCTGTCGCTATAAGAGATAACCCTGGCTCAAAAAAGTATTGTCGTTTTCATAAACAAAGAAGACACGATACATATGATTGTTATCAATTGAGAGATGAAATCGAAAGATTAATAGCGGAGGGTCACTTAACTGGATACGTGAAAATCCAGAGGAATGACCACGTGGGAAACCGATCAGATCATAATCGGTCACGATCTCGATCTCCACCAAGAAGGGATCACAATCAGGATAATCGAGAGGAGCAGCCAAGAAGAGCCCAGCCCAGAACGGTTGTCAATATGATTTTCGGAGGACCGGCTGGGGGCGACAGTAAGAATTCGAGAAGGGTTGTCTCTCGAGCTCTCCGAGGGAGGAGTCATCGAAAGAAGGTATTCTCAATACGACCTACGACGCGAAACCAAATCGTAGGGTTCGATGACTCTGATCTCCAAAAAGATTTTGTGTCGTTCGGCAGTCAGGATGTGCCGGATTGCCCGATGGTAATTACGGCGCAGATCGCCGGAGCTACCGTCAAAAGGATCTTAATAGACTCAGGTAGCTCAACAAATATCCTATTCTTGGACGCATTGGAAAGAATGGACCTCGGTCCTACCCCCTTGGAAACCGTCGTCACGCCGCTCGTTGGTTTTGAAGGAGCACAGGTCATCCCTATGGGGACTTTAACCCTGTCGCTCACCTTGGAGGAGGCAGGCAACTCGAAAATCCGAATGATAAAATTCTTGGTTGTCGACGCACCATGTGCCTATAACGTTATATTGGGAAGACCGGCCCTGAACAGCTTTCAAGCTGTCATCTCCACCTATCACCAAAAATTGAAATTGCCAACGACGAACGGGGTAGGCAATGTGGTTGGAAACCTAAAGGAAGGATGGAATTGCTATACGGTTTCCCTCAGTCAACAAACCAAGAAGAAGGAGCCTTGCTCTGAAGTTCAAAAGCTAGGCACGGAGGCGAAAACCAAGTCTACAAGTCTAGCTACCTCTGTCGATACCGAAAATGTACTTGAACTAGATTTAACAGAGAAGAAGAAAGAAAATCAAGAGGAAATAAATTCCAAGAAAAGGAAGTTTGAAAAAATCGAACCATCTGAAGGGCACAAGTCGATCGAATTAGTGCCCGGAGAACCATCAAAAACAAAAAGAGTGGGAACCCAACTTTCTGAAGGGCTGGAGACTCAATTGATCGAGTTTTTGAGGGAAAATGTGGATGTCTTTGCTTGGTCCACCACTGACCTGCAGGGCATCGACCCAAAGATCATAGTCGATAGACTCAATATCGATCCATCGTCCTGTCCAGCCAGACAGAAGAAGAGAAACTTTGGCCCGGAGAGAAACAAAATAATAAAGGAAAAAGTCCAAAAGCTTTTAGACGCCGACTACATTGCCGAGATTCAATTCACGGAATGGCTCTGCAACGACGTTCTAGTCGCTAAAGGAGGTGGGAAATGGAGAATGTGTAATGACTTCACAGACTTAAATAAACTCTGCCCAAGAGACCCATACCCCCTTCCTAGAATCGACTCCCTAGTCGATTCTACCGCAGGATGTGCGATTTTAAGTATGATGGATGATTTCCAAGGATTCTACCAGATTTTTATGGCCCTAGAAGACCAAGAAAAAATAGCATTTATAACAGAGATGGGTGTCATTTGGACTAAGAAACGCAGGTGCGACTTACCAGCGGTTAGTAAACAAAATGTTCGAGACGCTGCTAGGCAAGTCGATGGAAGTCTACGTCGATGACATGTTAGTCAAGAGTCTTGATGAAAAATATCATCTGGTGCACATCAAGCAAGCGTTCGACATAATGAGGAAGTACGGAATGAAGCTCAATCCCGCGAAGTGCACGTTTGGAGTTAGATCAGGAAAATTCCTCGGTTACTTGGTAAATGAGAGGGGCATAGAGGCCAATCCTGAGAAGATCCAAGCAATAATACTCTTATAAATATCTATCAAGAGAAGGATTATTCTCTTATAAATACTCTTCCCTCTTCTCTTCATTACTAACTCCAACACAAGAAAACTTTTGAGAGAGAACAAAATACTTTGCTGAAAATTGAGAGAGAAAAATCGATTAACACAAGTGAGGAAAATCAGATTTTTCGACAAGAATTTTTAATTGCAAATCGCCCCCTTTACTTTCGCCCCAAACCCTAGTCGCCCAAAGTTGATCTCGGCAGAACCCAAACTCGACCAGATCTGCCCTGGCCGAACCCTGCTCGATCACATAAGCCCTGTGACTCGATTCTTCCATCTGTATCTCCTATTCCTTTGCTGACAAACCTACGAGATCCAATTCGTAGCATAAGACTTGTAGGTGTCACTACAATCCAGTTGGTGTGGACTAACTTTGGAGGTGAGACACATGGATCACTCAAGCTGTGGATCGAACCAAACACCTGGAGGAAACCACCACAATTCCGTGGTGAGGTAAATTGCGATTAACCCCCTGTGTTTTTATTAATGTTTGATTCACTATTATTCGTATAAATAACTGTGGAGAAAGTTTTATGGGACTAATAGGGACCTCGAAAAATTTTAAAATTCCGCACTTTGTTGTATTGACAATCGAGCCCTAGCAGAATATCCCAACAATCCTCCACATGGATATTCTCAGGACTCGATACGTTGGCGTCCGACATTCCGGAATATATTAGAAAAGAAATCGACAAAACTCCCTCCTATGCGCTTACAAAAGCTCCGACGTCACGAATATTTTTACCGTAGTGTAAAAACACGAATGGTAAATCCGACCTATATATAGGCGACCAAAATACCGCTTCAAAAAATTTGCACAATACCCCCCGAAAAGATGCTACGTTTCATCTTACACCCACTAAACCTAAAATTACCCGCCAAACTAAACCCTAATCAACGAAGACACGAATTCACAAGCGCCAAGGCGGGAAATTCTGATCCGAAATTGTAAGTTCCAGACTTCGACTTACACTCGAACTCTCGAACTTGGGGGACTCCCACTGATACTAGCAGAATTTAAAATTCAACCTCAGACATCAATTAAAATTTCCAGAGTTCGACTTACACTCGAACTCTAGAACTTTGGGGACTCTTGATGTACCAAGTCTTCGTCATCATAAACTACTGACTATGAATCAATCAATTCATAACGAAGACCTCGTCCCTTGAAGTTCATATCGATCATAAACAACCTACCTGATGTCGATATCGCGTCTTGTCTCGTTCATCATGTCGATCTCATCGTTCTATTCGACATGATGGCCGACGTCCTCCTTTTAACCCTGACCCACTTACAATTGGATCGAACCAAGTGGGAGGGGTCCATATCCGAATCAAGATGTCCAATCATGATTCGACCCGGCAATCCATCAGAAAAACTATAAATAGCCCTCATAAATGAGATAAAATGTACGCACAGTCTCAACATTAATTACTGACCGATCTCCTACCTTATCTCGATACTTACTTAAGCATCGGAGGGTTATAGCCGGGTAACCACCGGCATTAACCTGACGTAGTTATCTTTGATTACAGGTTAGGATCCCTTTTATAAATCGAGGAGAAGCTTGATTGACCTGCCGACCCTCACATTGACGAGTCGTGTGACCCAATCATTGATACCAACCTGGAACCATTACCCTGTAGATAACACGCTCATCAGAAATTGTAAGACGTGTTGTGATTTTTGAGAACATATGTCATCAAAAGTTTTGGAATGAAATGGTGCTCAGAGTTGTGTGATTTTGATAATAATTTTTTTATTAGTAATGAAATAATCATAATATCACATAATAAAAAATTATATATGAAAACATGTTAGTAAATTCATTAGTTAATGGCGCGGCTTGCATATCATACAATTTCAGTATAATTCTAATTTTAATTTAAAAGAAAATTACCAATCACATTTTAAAATAGCAACCACTTTCTTAAATATATTTCTTTCTTTTCACTTAACTTTGGTTTACTCTACTTGGTTAGGTTATCATAATAAAATAACATTTATTGAGATCATTATTAATTATAAATTAGTCGGGGAAACTTAGACGATAAGGTCTAAGTAAGAATTTTCCATAATATATTATAATATATTGCTGAAATCACTATCTGATTATATATAACTAGACCCTCAATTAATAAGATTGCGCGCTTTCGCCACTATAAAGGAGGTGAAAAAACAACAGTTACATAACATTTATAAGAGGCCAATTAAACTTTTTTTTTTTTTTTTTTTTTTTTTTTTTTTTTGAGAAGAAACGTAGGAAATCATGAATCTCATCTCTTCAAAATTCATCCTATTTTTTGTATTGTTGAATGTATTCATACATATGGTTTTTCCTGTCACCCTGTTTGATTGGAACATTGAAGTTATAAATTCTTCAAAAACTCAAACATAAATTGCAAACTGCAAAGCAAATGGGGAGGCCAATAATTTTCTTTATGAATTAGATGCACTAATTCTTACTAACGAGAATAATAAACACAAAAAATTCACTAATCAGACAATCAAGATTACAAATGTAAAATCCCCAAGCTACCCTTAGCTCTATCTTTTGTTGTGAAATTTTGATTTTACAGTAAATTTAAATAAATCATAGTTTTGAAATAAATCTCATATAATTTTATAATATGATATATGATATAAAATAACTAAAAATATAAAACGACTGGCTTGTAGAGGAGTCACGCCCCTAGACGTTGTGCTAAGAAAGTGATTGCCTCCCTTCGTGCAGGTATTGGCGGATGGTCACAATTCCAAGATTAAAACCCAAATGGCTTCGCCGGCGTCCTCATCTGTGTGCACGTGCACAGGAAGACAAAGAACCAGACTTTATCTCTAGTGTCCAATAACAAGATAGAAAATATTATGAATGCTAGTGAGTATGTGTTACTAAGACCCTAGGACACTCTTATTAATGCATTAAGGGGTTGTTAATGCATTTGACATTACAAAGTTTATGAGAGACCTTAATGGTCAAAATATTAAGAGACACATAATGGCACATTAAGGGGCTGTTAATGCATTTGACGTCACAAAGTTTACGAGAGACCTTAATGGTCAAAATATTAAGAGCCACATAATGGCACATTAAGGATAAGAGTTGTTAATGCATTTGACGTTACAAAGTTTATTTTTTATTTTGAAGTTTAAAAACTTCTAAAATTCCAACACTTTTTTTATTTCATGATTGAACCTCGGACATTATAAGTACCCCTTTTCTATCCCATTCCATATTCACATAAATTACTAACAAAAACCTTCTCAAGTTTCTGAAAGAATATGGGCCACTTTTCAACTGTTTTCTTGGTGTTGTTGCTTCTTTTGGTAACTGGTTAGTACTATACATATATCACTCGCATATCATTTTATTTCAATTATAATTTGTTACAATCATAGATATAATTCCACTTTTGGTATCACAAGTAATCATATTTTATGGTTATGGTACCATAACTTTAAAAATATACACATTGAGTACAACATGTTAGCTATTCACAATACATTTGGTACTTCCGTCAATTTTTTGACGGAAAATTCAATTTCGGACTGAAAGTTAAGAGAAATTTTGCATAATTCAATAACTGGTTAGTACTATACATATATCACTAGCCTATCATTTTATTTCAATTATAATATGTTACAATCGTAGAGATAATTTCATTTTTGGTATCACAAGTAACCACACTTTTTTGTTATGGTACCATAATTTTAAAAGTATACACATTTAGTACCACATGTCAGTTAATCACGATACATTTGGTACTTTCGTCAAATTTTTGATGAAAAATTCAATTTCGGACGGAAAGTTGAGAGAAAATTTGCAAAATTAGTCCTATAGTTATAGATTGCCGTCAAAGTTTGTCCCACATATTTTCTGGCCGGTAAATTTATCTTAAATTTCACTCGCATGTCGTTTTATTTCAATTATAACATGTTACAATCATATTTTGCTTCGTGCAAACCTTATTTTCATTCCATTGTAACTTTTTAATCATATTTTGACCCTTTAGATGTTGATTCGGTTTGATTAGATCGTTAAGATGTGTTCATTTTTTGTCGGTTCCTGTTAACAAAGAGACTTAACAATTTTTAGAAAAATTAATCAATTGATGAATTGTTAACAGAGATAGACCCAATGGTTGTACAGGCCCCAATGATTGGACAGCCAGATTGTCTAGAAAGGAGCGAAAATTTTAAGGGATGGTGCTCGTGGAACAGTGTCAAATGCGACACTGTTTGCAGAGATGAGAGGGCATTCAAAGGCTACTGTAGTGTTTTTTTTACATGCATATGTTCTTGGTGTAATTAGATTAGTGATAGCTAATTAAATTGAATCTAATTAGCCAAATTAATTATTACACCTTAATGAATGAAATGAAATGAGAAGAGAAGTTGAGTCTCTCCATCCCACATGAAAAAGAAGAAGAAAGTTGAGCTATACAATTGTTATAAAAAAGGGCACCTAGCTTTTGAGTTGTAAGGCTTTTTTGTAAGAATGGGCCTAGAATAATATCTGGGCCCAAAAATATTAATTAAATGTTGACATATTACTTTTTCTAACTTATTATTTTTCACATAGATAAACGATAAGTGTGTACCTGTCAAGATTATCTTCTAGCTATAATTGAAGCGAGTAAAATCATCTGAATCCTGATTTGGGTCAAGTCCGTTTGGTCTGCTTCAAGAATTTGATAACATGTACATCTGAATCTGCAAATGAGATAAATACATAGTTGGGACTGTCCTGATGCCTCTTCCGATGCTCATGGTCAGTCATGAGATGACAGTGACCCTAAGCCAACTTTAAAATTGTGGCCCACAAATTTTCATTTACAACGATATTATGTTAACTAGCCTAAAACACGTGCTATGCACGATTCAAATACACTAAAAAAGAAAAAAAATATCTTTAAATAAAAGGCACTAAAGGACATACAATCTAAAACTAATAGTCGTGCTGTATAAATCAAAATTAATAGTTAACGATTGTCATTCATAAAATACAATATTTAAAGCATTAGTCCGTAATTTGTTTAAGAATTAAAAATTAACACCTTGTTTATTATATCTTTTATGAATTTTTTTGACACTTCTGAAGATACAAACAAATAAATATCTTATGTTTCTAGAGATTATATCTCTTCTTTAGATTTACGTCACATTAACCTAAAAACACGAACAAAAGAATAATGAAACTTCTTTTATTCTTTTTGTTTAAATAGTGATTATGGAATTTGTTTTTGGAAAATCTTTTTATTTGGGAGTAAGTTAAAATTAATTATTAAGCTCACAAAAAGCTACATATATCTAAATCGAGGTGTAATACTACTAGTCATATTTTCATAGTTGGTATAAAATATAAATAGATGTAGATGTATAGATGTAAAGTTAGGGAAAATAAAAAAAAATGATAACTAAGATCTAACATTCTTAAAATAGGATATTAGTATATTACAAAAATTAAGATCAACAAAAATAATAAGATACCAAAAAAAAAAAAACATATTGAAGCTACATGATTTAAAGATATTAATCAACTTTTAGAGTTCACATATATGCTATATTTGAATGAAAAAGGAAATCCAAAATTTAATTAGCTATAATTTGTACAATAAAAACTAAAATAATGAAGAAATTCAATGTGTGATAATTCAATGAAAAATATAAAAAATTTAAATATGAATCTCCTTTCATCATAGTTCGAAAAATATGATGTTCAAGTACAATCACTAATTAATACTTAAATTTATTAAGGAAATATGAAGATAAATATAGCAAAATACTAAGATGTAAGATGCAAATAATCTACACATATGAAATATTCCATGATAATAAAAATACAATTAAATAAACCCAAAACATAAAAATCTTTTACGGAAATCAATAAACAATATATATATATATATATATATATATATATATATATATATATATATATATATATATATATATATATATATATATATATATATATATATGAAATTTAATTGAAAAAACATAGAGTAGAAAATAATACAATAGATATTAAAAAATGCGAGTTTTTATCACATAAGATCATAAAATTTTACAAAAGAAAAAAAATTATATTATTTCTATAAAAAATATACAAACACACACTAAATTAAAATATAAAAACCTCGTACAAGATGATATTATAATCAAAAAATGAGAAAAAAGTATTAATATAATTTCTTATGGAAGGAACATATGATATATGAAAAAATACATAAAAATTAAAAGTTCAACTGAAATTATTTAAAGTTTAAAACAAATTAATCAACTCGATTTGTTTATCTTACAAGACCAAAAGATGAAAATAAAAAAAATAAAAACCGCCATGAAATAATAAAATACAATTAAATAAATCCAAAACATAAAAATATTGTATGGAAATTAATAAACAATATATATATATATATATATATATATATATATATATATATATATATATATATATGAAATTTAACTGAATAAACATAGAGTAAAAAAGAATACAAAATATATTAAAATATGCGTGTTTTTATTACATAAGATCATAAAATTTTACAAAAGATAAAAATTAAATTATTTCTATAAAAAAATATACAAACACACTAAATTAAAATATAAAAACCTTGTACAACATGATATAGTCATAAAAAATGAGAAAAAAGATAGAAAAATTGAAAGTTTAAAGCAAATTAGTCAGCTCGATTTGTGTATCTCACAAGACAAAAAGAAAACTAAAAAAATCGCAATGAAATAATAAAATACCATTAAAAAAACCCAAAACACAAAATCTTGTACGAAGATTAGTAAACAATAAATAAATATGAAATTTAACTGAATCAACATATAATATAAAAGAATACAAAAGATATCAAGAAAATGCATGTTTTTATCACATAATATCATAAAATTGTATAAAAGAAAAAAACATTAAATTATTTCTATAAAATGATACAAACACACACTAAATTAAAATATAAAAACCTTGTACAACATGATATAATCATAAAAAATGAGAAAAAAGACAGAAAAATCGAAAGCTTATCACGTATGATCATAAAATAAAATAAAAATTAAATTATTTCTATAACAAAAAAATAAAATACAAATAAACACGAAATTAAAATATAAAACCTTGTATAATCGTAAGAAATAAAAAGAAGAATAGAAAAATCGAAAGCTTCAAAGCTTCTCAAGTCATAGTTATAAAGAAGAAAATTAAAACCATGACTTTCATGGAAGAACAAAAAAGAATATGATATCCAATATTAAAGAAAAGATGAATATAAAAGAAACATTATTATGAAAGATAAATGTAGCTTATTTAGGGGAGAAATTTTAGGAATTAATAAAGTTTTCTCTTATTTTTTAGGTGAAACTATATATGGGAGTATGTAATTACATGATTAGTACTAATTGACATGAATCATGCAGATTGTCGATATTATTTCCTAAATGATGATATGTACAATATAAATTCATATAATAATTTCAACCAATCAAAAGTTTTTCACAAAATAAAATAATTCAAAACTCTAGAAAAATAGAATTTTAGTCAAAACACTCAATTGGAGTCAACACCCACCCTTCAAATATATATATGTACTAGCATTTGCCCCGTGCTATGCACGGTTTATACACAATAATTTAAAATTATATTTTAATTGAAATAAATTTAACAGTAATTAGTTAATAATTATTGACTTTTGTTATTTATATATAGAAACCAATGCGATTAATTTACCACACTCAATCCATAACAACAAAAGGCGCAAAATGCTACATGTTTTGTAATTCTAAAGTACAGTAGTAATTCTCTCAAACAAAAAATATAATATGATAAGGCTATGATCAGTTCTCAAGACCAAAAATAAAAAAATATAGAACTGCGGAAAAAAAACTAAAACTTTAATTTTCTATAAAAAATTAATCATATAAAAGTATTAGCTATTGCAATAGATTATATCACTTAGGAAATTTCGAGATATATTGGACATATTATATGAGAACATCTTCGTACGGATATACGAATTTGAGTTCACCACTTTGTGAAGGGTTCACTTCAGAGACTATAAAATACTTGTTTTACAAACCTCTACGTATTTCAAATTACAAAATCCGATAACATTTCATAAAATATATAAATTTGATTTATTTGATCATGATAATGAAAGCTAGTAAATGATAGTGATACATGTTCAAATTAATTAAAAATAACAAACTCCAAGTTTTGAGTTTTCCTACTTCAGTCTCAAAGATTATTATCTAATTAAAAAGTCAATAAATGCGTTAAAGTTAATGACAAAATAAACTAATTCAAAGCTTTTGTAGTAACATAAAATTGAAAATTATGACTTCAAAATTGTATTTCTCAAAAACATAAAAAAATATTAGACAACAAAGAAGCACCAAATATTAATAAAACTAAACCAAATTAAGAATTTTGATGAATCAAACATTAAATATTTGAATTAAGTATAAATGAAACCTAACAACTAAGCAAAAAAAAAAAAAAAGGAAAATGTTCCTAAATAAAAATCTTAAAATCATATAGGTATACTATAAGAATGGAAAAAAGAAAAGAAAATATAATATTTTTAAGTAAGAGCATATTCATATGTAAAGTATATAAACACAAAGTATATTAATTATGAAAATTAAATTGGCAGAAGAATTATGAAGAAGTAACCATTCAAATCATTAGGCGAGACAAATACAATTCTCAAACCCCAAAAAATTAAATATAATAAAAAGTAAAAAATAATAATAATAATAATAATAAAAAAAGATGAGCCAAATATTTGAAATATTTATACTAAGAGAAAAATTAATAGAATATGAAAAAAGAATAAACATATATAAAAAAAGTTATATGGACATGTAATAAAACAAATAGGCCATCGTCTAATAGCCATAAAGTAGTTATGTTAGGAAAAATCATATTTAACTTAAGTTTAAAAATTATGAAAAACATAAATAAATAAAAGTAAACCAATAAATATAAAAATGGGATTTGATGTAGAAAGATCATCGAATATGAAGTTCAAAACAACTTCAAAGTCGCCCTGCAATGAAGATGTAGAACAAAGAATGTTAGATTTTTAGTTTAAATAATTGAATCAATAGAAATAAAAAATTCAACATGGAAGATTCAAATTAATACTCTAAGTTTTGTAAAATATAAGGGAACAATTAATATAAGAACCCTATTTTATTAATCAGCCTAATTTATTCATTAAGACTTATGGTAAGTAATAGCTAAATTTAAGGGGGAACAATTAATGAATTTATTAGGCTGATTTTAAGGAATTTAAAATTTTTAAACTGAAATAACATTTTGACCTAATTAGGTCCGTTTATAACAACTCTGGCCTAATTAATGATCATTAGTTACATCCTTACTTAAATTACGTGACAAATAATAAAATTTTATAGGATTAAAAAATCAAAACTCTAAAAACAATAGGATTTAGGTCAAATTAACCATATGGGTAAAAATGAGAAAAATAAAAAATGTTGTTTAATTGAGTAAAAATTAAAAATCATATGAAACCAAAGAATATTAGTCAACAAAAAATAAAATGACTACATATCATAAATTAAATAATATAATTGTACTGGATTTTGGTCAAATTAACCATATGAGTCAAAATGAGAAAAATAAAAAATGTTGTTTAATTGAGTAAAAATTAAGAATCATATGAAACCAAAGAACATTAGTCAACAAAAAATAAAATGACTAAATATTATAAATTAAATAATATATTGTACAATATTGATAACCTCCTTTTAATACGAATAAAAAAAAAAGAATACAGGTGTGCCATTTGAAAAATTAAAAAATTAAACAAAAACTATTTAAGAAAATAAAGTGAAAATGTTAATAAAATGTTTATGTACGTCAATTCTGAAATATTCGGAAAACGTAAGCCAAATTCAATCCATGTAGAAGTGAGTAAAAAATATATATTAATACAAACATAGACATAAATAATAAGTTAAAAGAAAAATGCATGAAATTAATGAAAAAATTGAATATTAGAAAGTAGAAACTAAAAATCATATATATGAACCGAAATAAGTTATATAAGAGAAAAGTTACAAATAAATATAAATTAAATAATATAAATTACAAACATGAAATTAATGAAAAAATTGTATATTAGAAAGTAGAAACTAAAAATCATATGTATGAACCAAAATAAGTAATATAAATTAAATAATATAAACTACAAACATGAAATTAATGAAAAAATTGTATATTAGAAAGTAGAAACTAAAAATCATATGTATGAACCAAAATAAGTAATATAAGAGAAAGGTTACAAATAAATATAAATTAAATAATATAAATTACCTTATTGATACAATTATATGAAAGTCGCAATCAGAAAAGAAAATTAAGTTGTGCAACTAATTTTTTTTAAAATAAATAAAAGCTATTGACAAAACAATGGAAGAGGGTGCCAAAATCTCCATGGGAACCACCGTATGAAATATGAAAAAGATTGAAGAGAATATATGTATATATATATATATATATATATATATATATATATATATATATATATATATATATATATATATATATATATATATATATATATATATATATCATAAAAGTGTAGTCAAATTCAACATTTTGAAATGTCCTAAATTTTGGGGGAGGTTGGGGTTCTTAATTGATATAATTGCTCATTTTCTGCAAATCAATCAATCTCAATTAACATATTCCTTATTTAATGAGCAGGTTATATTTTTCAAATGAAGAAAATCTCAAAATTAAATTTTAAAGAAATTCAAAATTCTGAAAAAATAGTATTTGGTCAAATTTGAGCAATTGGAGTCAAAAGACACCCTTCAAATATATATATGTATTAGATTAGATTAGATAAGATAAGATAAGATAACTAATATTTCATAAACATTTGATTGATCTAGTGAAACTAGTTACTTCAAATTAGCAAACTCATGTTTGAATTTTTGTTCGGAGAAGTTCCTACTTTACGTGTATGAAGCTCTTCAAAAGGGATAAACCCATAATAAACCAAAATAATAATGACTAATATTACAATTTTTTAAAGCAGCGTATTAAACTAAAAGAAACTATTAATTAGAAAAATAAGAAACAATCAAACACAAATAATGAATCAAATATAATCATTCCTCCAAATTGAATTTTTCCATCAAATTAAAAACGGTGGCAATAAAGTGCAACGTAACTGATTGAAATTGTAAGACGTGTTGTGATTTTTGAGAACATATTTGTTGTCATCAAAAGTTTTGGAATGAAATGGTGCTCAGAGTTGTGTGATTTTGATAATAATTTTTTTATTAGTAATGAAATAATCATAATATCACATAATAAAAAATTATATATGAAAACATGTTAGTAAATTCATTAGTTAATGGCTTGCATATCATACAATTTCAGTATAATTCTAATTTTAGTTTAAAAGAAAATTACCAATCACATTTTAAAATAGCAACCACTTTCTTAAATATATTTCTTTCTTTTCACTTAACTTTGGTTTACTCTAGTTGGTTAGGTTATCATAATAAAATAACATTTATTGAGATCATTATTAATTATAAATGAGTTGGAAAAACTTAGACGATAAGGTCTAAGTAAGAATTTTTCATAATATATTATAATATATTGCTGAAATCACCATCTGATTATATATAACTGGATTTTTTGCACTTTGAACCCCCGAAATATGAAAAATAGGTATTTTGCACCCCCGAAACTTAGATTTAGCACTTTGCACCCTTGAAATGTGAAAAATACAGCACTTTGCACCCTCTTTTATTTTCAAGCAAAAACTCAGGGACAAAATAGGTAATTCTATTGTAAATCTTTGGCACTTTGCCCCCCAAAAATAAAATTAGCACTTAACACTCCCTATTTAAGAATAAATTAACAATTTGCACCCTTGAAACACAATAAATGGACACTTTGCACCCCAAAATACAAAATTAACACTTAACACCCTCAATTTAATAAAAAAAAAAAAAAAACTCAAACCCCTCATTTTTTCCGACAAAGTTGACCATTAAGGTGAATTTTTTTTTAAGGCAAAATAAGTAATTATTTATGGGTCTTTGATATGTTGAAGTAGACAATGAGTCTTCGAGAAGTTTACTTGTACTTTATTTAGTTATTTATGGTTATATTGTTGAAAAGAAAGATGGAGAGAGAAATGAGTATTCGAGTAGTTATAATTGTATTTTGCAAAAATTAAGTATAAAAAATGAATTACCTATTTTGCCTTAGATTTTTTTCACTCTGATAGTCAACTTTGACGAAAAAAAGAGGGGTTTGGGTTTTTGAAATTTGAGGATGTTAAGTGTTAATTTTGTGTTTTGGGGTGCAATGTGTCCATTTATTGTGTTTCGGTGGTGGAAGTTGCTGATTTATTCTTAATTAGAGGGTGTCAAGTGCTAATTTTATTTTGGGGGTACAAAGTGCGAAATTCTCAAGTTTTGAGGATGCAAAGTGCCAATACTATTGAATTACCTATTTTGTCATTGAATTTTTTTGCTTGCAAATAAACGAGGGTGCAAAGTGCTGCATTTTTTATATTTCGAGGGTGCAAAGTGCTAAATCGATGTTTCAAGGGTGCAAAATGCCTATTTTTCATGTTTCAGGGGTGCAAAGTGCAAAAAACCCTATATAACTAGACCCTCAATTAATAAGATTGCGCGCTTTCGCCACTATAAAGGAGGTGAAAAAATAACAGTTACAATAACATTTACAACTTATAAGAGGCCAATTAAACGATTTTTTTTTTTTTTTTTTTTTTTTGAGAAAAAACGTAGGAAATCATGAATCTCATCTCTTCAAAAATCATCCTATTTTTTGTATTGTTGAATGTATTCATACATTTGGTTTTTCCTGTCACCCTGTTTGATTGGAACATCGAAGTTATAAATTCTTCAAAAACTCAAACATTAATTGCAAATTGCAAAGCAAATGGGGAGGCAGTTGGAATATTTAACGTAGCACCACATAATCTTAATGTATTTCCATGTCCAGATCTAATTAAACAAAAGAATATTGCTTCATGTGACTTGACTTTGGGAAATTTGCGTGGAAATTTTGTTCTATTTGATCGAGACAGAGATCGTCGTACGTGTGCTGGTAGCAGGGCATGTATATGGGCGATAAACGAGGAGGCTTTGTACTTGAAAATGGGTTCTACTTTTCGTTTGCAATATGAATGGCCAAAATAAATTTTGTGGTCAATCTGAAATAAAAGGATTGTAATGATCTTATGATATTAAAATGAAGCTTTATTTTGAAAAGTTTGCACCCTGGCTTGTCTTTTTCAAATTATCAATTATCTTGTTCAATTGTATGGATTTACAAATTATAATTCAAATCTAATTTGGATGTATATAGAAAATTTGAGGTAAATTTCACAGTGAATTTGACCTTTTTTTTTTTTTTTTTTTTTACAATATAAAATTAGATAATTTCAATATCTAGAGAAAATTAATTTGATTGTTTTTTCATTCAAAATTAAAGTTACGGACATATGATGTGACTTTGACTTGCAAATTTTGGAGTCTGAATGTGAAATTCTCAATTTGTAAATGTCACTCGACACATGATATATTTGGCGAGAAATAAATTTTCCGATCAGATAGGACAATGTCTTTAAGCAAAAAAATAAAAATAAAATATAGATTGTCAATATACACATAAAATGACCAATTTTAAAACGCAATCACTTTAAAGGTCCAAAAAATAAAGTTTTGCCTATTTTAAACAAACCTTTTGTGAATTTTTTTTGTTGGATAAAATTCACACTTAAATAAGTAATTACGGTTACGCCGAATAATATATTGATGAAATCACAATTTGATTATGTATAACAAGTTTCTGTAATAATTAAGTTAATTCTCAATTAATACAATTGCACGCTTCTGCAATTATAAAAAGAGACCAATATTTTTTTTTAAAGCATATATAAAATTAATCACGATTCTTCTTTTGGTCATACCGTCACCTTGTTTGTTTGGTTGATTCAACTTAAAAATACTTCAAAAAATGAAGGATTAGTTGCAAATTGCAAAGCTAATGGGAATTCTGCGGGGTTATATATATACTTTAAACCAAAATGCTATAAATGTATTTTCATGTCCAGATAAGATATTTTAAAAAAAAGGGACTATTGCTTCGTGTGACATGACTTTGGGAAAATTGCAAGGAAATTTCGTTTTATTGATCAGGACAGAGACTACCGAAAATGTGCTGACATGGCATGCTTATGGATAATAAATGAGGACTTGGAATAATTTTGGTAAATATATTTTCCAATTTTGGTACTTGGAATACTTGATCTTCCTTAGAGAACTTTACAAATTGTAATTGGCGACTGCTTCTTGATTAAAAGTTTCCGGTTTGACTCTAGAAAAATAATAAAAGTGTAGTAATGATGATGATATTATATTAATTATATTTTATTGTATAACAATAGAAACATCTTGATTCATTAATTATAAGAGTGAAAAGTCGATTTGGAGTCGAAAAATTCATTGTTCGAGTTTAGCTTTATTTTGTTATGAAATTTGAGAGTTTAAGCTTAAATTTGATTAACTTGATACACGACAACTATAAATTAATATAGTCATGACTTAAATTAGAGTAAGGACGTATTTATCCTTTTTAATTTACGAAAAATTAAACTTCAAAAGCTAATTGATAAAGGTGCTCCAATTTTATTTGTCATGTGTAAAGAGATGTGCTCAACTCAAATGGAAGATTAAATTTTTAGGCTAAATTTTCATTCCTAGCTATAAAGATTGAGGCAGTTGATGGGATAAAAGAAATTCTGTAATAAGAGAATAAATGATATGATTCGAATTGAGTAATACATACTTGATTTTTTTTTTTTTTTTCTATTGAAATTGAAGTATGTTTGAGTTTTTTTTTTTATTTTACTTTAGTTTGAGAAAAATTGTAGATTTTACAAATGAATTAAATGGCTTCGACCAATACAATATTAAAATTCAATTCGAGTAGTTTCACTGATTTTCAGCAATGTTATTAAAACCGGACCGGACTGGTCGGTCCGATCGGTTCGACCACGAACCGAAAGCTGGTCCCGTTCGGTTAATTCGCTGGTTTTAGCGGTTCGATCAGTAAAACCGCTAAACCAATAGGCTCACTGGTTCGCTTTCCGGTCCGGTTTTAAAAACATTGATTTTCAGCCTCAAGGGACTATAATTGGGCCAAAAAAAATTCTTGAGACTTCTATTTTGGAATATTTTGGTCACCCCGGATGAAAGGTCCAAATTCCTCTCAAGATTTGCCTATGTTTTCCATGGTCTAAATTTTAAATTCTAGTCTTGCAGGCAAAGCCCACATATAAATGGGCCAGCCAAAGCTGAAACATTTTATTAGGGAGTACAATGGTACTTAAGCAAATTTGCGATTAAAGCAAAATTAAGGCATTTGGGTCAAGTGATGGTGGTTACGATTCTTATAAATGAAATTGAAATTTGAATCTTACTTGAGACACTACACTGGAAAGAAGGAAGACCTATACTCAATGCAGTTTTTGATCCGAGCTGTAAATAGATTAAAAAAAAAACATAAACAATTTTGCTTCCATTTTAATTTGAATTAGGCCCTAAATATTTCCATACATATATTGAAGGGCCATTTACTAGCAACACCGTATTTAACTTATGAATATTTATTCAGTTCAATACTACCTTTATAATTAGTTTATTTTTGTACTTTTATATACCAATAAAATATATTCAAATAATTTTTTTTTTATAATTTGTTTATTTTTATACCTTTATACCAATAAAATATATTCAAATAAATTTTTTAATATGGTGATTGATTTAATAACTTATTAAATTGTGAAGCTTTAGACTAAATTTCAAGTGCGTTGTCGGCAAAATGACATAATCTTTTGGAAATGTCTGGAGTGTGTATTGTTGTGTATTAACTGGTTCTGTGGGCTACCACCGGTGGTTTTTTAAACTTAATTCCACTAAGGGAATGAACAATATAATCGAATCTCATTTATTTCAATATTTGGATCCGATTTTAATACTCCCAATTATTATGAATTAATCGAAGACTCTAAATCAATTGGAGTTCCACTTTTGTACGCCTATGTGGTTCTGACGTGGAAAATAGAATAAGCTAAGTTAAAATAAGACCATAGTCAAACCAATATTATGAGTCCTTTTTTAAAAAAAAAAAAAATTTATTTTCATTATGAGTCAATCATTTTCTAAAATATTATGCATATAGAAATCGAAAAACTAAGAACAGGAATAATAGAAGAAGAGGAGTAGAAAGAAACAAAGAAAAATAGCCATGATATATGAGATCCGACAAAGAAATGGTAAACCCAATGGAAAGAGAATAAAAAACCAAGTTTTAGGGTGCCGCTACGTTAGGTGCCGCTAGAATTTATACCATAGAATGTGACACACATTGCGTGGTAATAACACCTAATTTGGAATAAATACTACATGATGTGGGGGTCATACTAAATATATGGGGTTAATATTATGTAATGTGATCATGTACCATAGAATGTTATACACATTGTGTGATAATACCACCTAATGTGATATTAGCGGCACCTAACGTAGCGGCACCCTAGAATTTTCCTAATAATTAAAGCCTTTGCTATATATATACACTTGTGTACCTAACTATTTATTATTTTACTAACGAATAAGGTTAAATATATATTTAAGCTATAAAGAATGGTGCAAAATGTAAATTCGCACAAAAATACTACTGATATAATGATAACTTCAGTTTTAACTTCACTATCTAATATATACATGTCTCTAACCACCCATTATTCTCTAATAAACCAGCACATGGCATGCATGAAATTGGTTTTAAGTAATTATTGACATTAATTTACCCCCTTGATATTTTCACGTAACCAATCGTTAAGTTTATTATTAAAAATGAGTTTCTAAAATAATAATAGATTAATGTATTTGTATTTAGTTTTAATATAATTTTGTTGTTTTTGATGTATATAACACTACTAGAAAACAGAGAAATTTCAACGGAAATTTCAACGGATTTTATGAAAAATCCATCGAAATTTACATATTTCAACCGAAATTTCGACAGATGGAAAATTTTTCGACGGAAATTTCGACAGAAATTTCAACGGAAAATATTTCCGTCGAAATTTTAGAATTTCTACAGAATTTGTTTCCGTCGAAATTTGCCAAATTTCGAAGGAAAATGTTTTCCGTTGAAATTTTCAATTTTTTTTTTGGCACCTGTTAATTATACCTAAATTATTCGACATTCGACAAACAATAATATAACATTTTAGTAAACATGATTCAATATTCAAAACATACATTGATCAAACATGCCATCCAACTACGAAATTCCAAATCGAAATACAATCACAAATTCAAGTAATTAATAAACCTTTGATGCAAACAACTCACTATTTCATTGCAAGAGATAATTTTCTCATTACATTGAATCAAAAGTTGATTACAAACTCATTAAAGAATAACAATCCTTAAAAAAAAAAGGGATATAAAACCAATCTAAAAACGAAAGATGGATCTAGAAAAGGAAAATGGTTTGGGTACAACTTCATAAAGGTCTGTAAGAAATCCAGTATTTTATGATGTATTAAAATAATACGTGTAGTCCTCTAAGATGAACCTTCTAGGATATTTTTCAGCTTTGTAATCCCTTTTTTATGAAGTCTCATCCTTGTTCTAAATCAATGGTGTTCCGCTGGTTCATTGTCATCTTCTGTACCAGCCCCAAGATAAAAAAAAATCCAACACCTAATTCCACTTCAAATCCTAAAATTGACAAACAAACATTAAACGAAGCAGATAGAAAGAGGAAAACATAAACAATTCCACAACTCACTAATTCAATATTTAACACCAAATTAACCAACCCATT
Source organism: Penstemon barbatus (assembly GCA_003313485.2). Classification (NCBI taxonomy): domain Eukaryota; kingdom Viridiplantae; phylum Streptophyta; class Magnoliopsida; order Lamiales; family Plantaginaceae; genus Penstemon; species Penstemon barbatus. The sequence continues at coordinate 2,450,700 of CM064884.1, forward strand.
AAATTCTAAATTAGAATCAAATTTATCCATATATATATATATATATATATATATATATATATATACACAAGAACTCAAACATAAACAATCACGTTAACAATTGAATAAGGACTAATTTTCATTAACAATCACATTAACACAAGAATTCAAACATAAAAATCTCACAACTCACTAATTAAAGAGGTGAGATTCGTAGCGCCTTGAAACCATTTCTTCAGATTATTCTCTTTCTTTTTGCCAATATTTTTCACAATAATTGCATAACGTATAAATAAATAAATGTAGAACTGCTAGGCAACATACAAGCTTTATTTTACAAGTTACAGCAGCTTCAACTACAGTTGCACAAAAATATTGATTTTGCTTTTAAATTTTGTATGTACTCTGTGCATGCATATATTAAGAAGTTTCAGCCTACTAATACATTCAAAATTATGCAAGATTTAGGCCTAAAAGAATGTAAAGACATCAATTTCAACATTGTCTCAGAAGAACTCTAATATCTCCTCTGCGCTTATAAAACTAGATGACAACACAATTACAAGGTTCTTTCACTGCATTTTGATATTGCTAAGTAGTTAAAGTCTTTGATGCTTTTAGCATAGCCGGATCATTGAATATTCTTACATGTAAATCAAACTAAGTAGTTCTTTTATCTCCGGTTAAGTTTGTATTTACTAAATTATTTGAATTAATTAAGTTTAGAAAAAAAAAAAGTTATATCATATAATATAATATTTAATTATATTAAACAAATTATTTGAACTTGAAATATTATTATTTAATAAGTAATAAAAAATTTAATTTTGATGCTATGTACATAAAATTATTTCTTAATGAATGAATAGAATTTTACAAGTTGTGGAATTATGTTTTGGAAATGTTGGGTGAGAGATGTAATATGAAAAAGTAATTAAGACCCAAAATCTCCAGATTTGTAGAAAATGTCAATCTGATGTAAAAAAGTTTAGGGTGGGAGATTTTTAGGAATTATTACAATCAAATTTTTATTATTTAATTCAATAAAATATATAAAAAATAAATTATTACCAGCATACAAATTTGACCAAATTCATTTCAATATATGAAACACACGTGTAATAAAGAATAAAATATTTTGAAAAGTCATATCTTTCTGTTGTGAAATCTTGGTTTTACAGTAAATTTAAATAAATCATAGTTTTGAAATAAATATCATATAATTTTATAATATGATATATGACATAAAATAACTAAAAATACAAAACGACTGGCTTGTAGAAGAGTCACGCCACTAGATGTTGTCCTAAGAAAGTGATTGCTTCATCCCCTCGTGCAGGTATTGACAGCTGATTACAATTCCAAGATAAAACCCAAATGGCCTCGCCGACATCCTCGTCTGTGACCACATTCACAGGAAGACAAAGAACCAGACTTTATCTCTATTGTCCAATAACAATATAAAAAGTATTTCATGAATGCAACCTAGCTTGCTAGTGAGTGTGTGTTACTAAGACCCTAGGACACTCCTATTAATGCATTAAGGGGTTGTTAATGCATTTGAAGTTACAAAGTTTATGAGAGACCTTAATGGTCAAAATATTAAGAGCCACATAATGGTACATTAAGGGGCTGTTAATGCATTTGACGTTACAAAGTTTATTTTTTTATTTTGAAGTTTAAAAACTTCTAAATCATGATTGAACCTCGGACATTATAAGTACCCCTTTTCTATCCAATTCCATATTCACATAAATTACTAACAAAAACCTTCTCAAGTTTCTGAAAGAATAAGGGCCGCTTTTTAACCGTTTTTTTGGTATTGTTGCTTCTTTTGGTAACTGATTAGTACTATACATATATCACTCGCATATCATTTTATTTCAATTATAATTTTTTACAATCATAGAGATAATTCCACTTTTGGTATCATAAGTAACCACACTTTATGGTTATGGTACCATAACTTTAAAAATATACACATTTAGTACCACGTATTAGCTATTCACGATAACATTTGGTACTTCCATCAATTTTTTTATGGAAAATTCAATTTCAGACGGAAAGTTGAGAGAAAATTTGCATAATTCAATAACTGGTTAGTACTATACACATATCACTCGCATATCATTTTATTTCAATTATAATATGTTACTGTCATAGAGATAATTTCACTTTAGGTATCACAAGTAACCACTCTTTATGGTTATGGTACCATAATTTTAAAAATATACACATTTAGTACCACATGTTAGTTATTCACGATACATTTGGTACTTCCATCAAAATTTTGATGGAAAATTCAATTTCGGACGGAAAGTTGAGAGAAAATTTGTATAATTAGTCCTATAGTTATAGATTACCGTCAAAGTTGTTCCACATATTTTCTGATTGATAAATTTACCTTTACCTTAAAGTTCACTCACATGTCATTTTATTAAAATTATAACATGTTACAATCATATTTTGCTTCGTGCAAACCTTATTTTCATTCCATTGTAACTTTTTAATCATATTTTGACCCCTTAGATGTTGATTCGGTTTGGTTAGATCGTTAAGATAGGTTCCTTTTTTGTCGGTTCCTATTAACGAAGAGACTTAACAATTTTTAGAAAAATTAACCAATTGATGAATTGTTAACAGAGATAGGCCCAACGGTAGAACAGTCATATTTGTGAAACAGTGAGCAAAAATTTCAAGGGATGGTGCTTTTTCAGGTCCAGCTGCGCCAAGGTTTGCTATGGTGAGGGGGAAACCGGCGGCCATTGTGGTTTTAGGAATTTCTTGTGCTACCATCCTTGTTAATAAGCTTATTCCGGGTTTTCGTGGCTGGTGGTTTGTTATGGATTTTATGGTTAATATTTTTGTTGTAAGAAGAATGTATTTTATCTTTTTACGTTTGGGGGTTTGGGGATGTTTAATTATCTATGTGCAAATTAAAAGTCTCTTGATGTAAGACTTTTAGTTGTGGTGTGTAATGACAATAAATTTGTGTTGACATTATTAATATTTGTTATTGTGCATTTTAATTATTGCTTAACTAGTATGCCATGTTTTGAAAATCGGACCAATTGATCCGATCGGTTTAACCACTAAGTAGGCAGCAGTTTGATCCGACTAACCCCTAAAAGTTAGTTTTCTTTATAATCAGTATGAACCGATCAAAACCGGTGGTTCAAGAGAAACAAAAGTTCACTTAAGGGAGAAAATATCAATATTTTTTTTAGGTTAGAATGTGTTCTACTGCTTGCATATAAGTTGATTCAACTATTCTCCTTGTTAGAATACATACCACAACTTATTTTCATACATAATCAAGATGTTATCCTCCTCGATTTGTCATAACCACAAAATCTGGTATTATCGAATATCTATGGGGCCGTTGGTTTGATGTTTGGTAGAGAGATAGAGGTTTATGAAATAATTTCGATGTCAAATTATGCTTATACGTTAGATAAGTTGAGAGATGAGTTGCTTTAATCAAAGTATAGATTGTATAAAAAAATTCTTGTTTGTTTGGTTTTTTAGAGAATAGTTTGAGAAAATCCAGAAATGTTCAAAAAGTAAAAATAAGTTTATTTCGTTTTTCTCAAACACAAAATAATTTTAGGAAAAGTCATACAAACAGACCATATAATTGTCTGTTAATTTATATGTTTTATCTTTGTTGTACTTCTCATGGCACGATCATATACAAATTGAAAATGAAATACTACAGTGCATCACCGATAACATAATTAGAGAAGGTATCAATTTGTATAGTGGAATGGAATAGTACTCCTAAAGTGGCGACTCAAGGGCAAATCTCAGTTGGGGGAGAGTTTCATTTAAGAAAAATTCTTATCCAAGTCTGGTTTGGACAAATCCATCCAATTATCAAACAAGTGTATTGCACTTGCTTTGTGATTGGATACTCTCATGTGAGTTACATTCAATCCCAAAACAAGTATATTACACTTACCATGTAGTTACGTTGAGTTCGACTAAAGTCGATCTGGGTAAGAATTTTCCTTCATTTAATATGTCCAATGCGTCTCGAAATGAATTAAATCATTGAGTTCTACAATGAAAGTTCATTTCCCCAAAAAGAAAAAAAGAAAAAATTATAAACATAAACATGGATCCGGTTAATATTTAATCGGATTCGAAATCGATTTTGCTAATAGATTTGGGAATTAAGTTGGGGAATTGGTGGTCTGGACCACATTATCCCGAAACACTGAATTAAAAACATAATATCCATTTCACTCAATTTTCATTGGTACTTCATGTTTGACGTAACAAGTTCAAACTTAAGAGATGGACTGCAAATTATAGATTCAATCATAGTGCATAACTTCATATACTAACTACTATTTGCCCACATGATGGACAGTACGTACAAGCAAATATGTTTTGTCCAATCCAATATCTAAATTTGTCTAGAGAATTCTTGCAATTTGCTACACTTGAAAAACAGTCGATCTATGTTCATCCGTCCATATCCATTCCCCCTAAGAAATGAATGGTTTCGCACCAATTAAAGAGTTGGACAATGGGTTGAAATATTGCATACGTCCTCCAAGGAAATTTTTAAAATAGAAATAGAACTGACTAGCTACTATTGCACGCAAGGTAAAAAAATTTACGTGTGAATAGATTATTTCGACTTGAAACTTGTCTTGTATATTTAAAATGCATTAGAAACAAAAAGGGCCGAAAGAGGCTTGTTAGCCAAATAAAAATAAAAAAAAATATGTTAAATGAAACTATACAAATGATTTTTCTTTAGACCTTAATTCATCACCAGGCAAGTCAAGTCTTTTGAAGTTATTCTAAAATAAAAGAAAGATAAACAAATTAAGGATTTAAATTGTTCAATAGAATAGAAGTTGAATCATTTCACATTGTGAAGGAAAAACAAAAAATAAAGAGTGGGATAGCGAAAGAGGAACCATTTAACATTAGGAGAAAAGTTAAAGTGACAATGCTATTGCTATGAAGATATTCAAAAGGTGGAAGTCAAATTTTCAAAGAGGCCTTCATATTCATTAATTTTAAATAACAATTAAATTTGAATTGTTCATTTAAAAATTCAATTACAATTTCATATAGCATCAAAATATTTCTCACGTTATATATACATTTTAGCCCAACTTTATATGATATGTTTTATTTAGGAAAAAAATGTATGAATTCGTTGAAATTATATTCTACAAAAAATTCACATTATTTAATATTTTAATTCCTTATTTTCTAAATAATTAAAATATTGTTTATATAATTGAATAAAAAGAAAGAATTTCTCAATATTTTTTTTAGAAAAGGGATCTTCTTCCTCGTGAACTCCACACAAAATAGAAGTCTAATTAATTTTGAGGATTTTGATTGTCTATGAAATGTAAATATAAAACCTCCAAGCAACGTTCCACAACTTGCCTGCTTCTGGAGTAGTCCCCCGTTCTGAAATATCCAATTGCTAGAAGATAAAGCTTTTCTCTCATCTGCAATGGGCTGCTGGAGCCAGCCAAAGAAGTTGCATGCCGAGTTTCCAAAAACACACAGTGTAACCTTATTTTCCACACATAGAAGGGAGAAGGAGAGCAATGTTTGAGACAATGAATCAATTGACCAAAACCGAGAATAATGGATGAAACACAGAAATGAGACGAAAATTTGGTGGAAGAATAGATACAAAATTTAATGGATTAGCAAGCTTCTTGGTTATATCCAGCAAACACAAATTAAGTGTTGCTTTACAATCAATGGACAAGATAAATCTATTTTTTTTACAGAGGTTGGGATTGGTTTGTTGTGGTGACTCTTCTCTTATCCAAGAGTCACCATAGAATCCCCCTTAATATATTTAGGGATAATTACAGGGGCCTCCCCTGAGGTTAGATGTAATTATCGTCCAGTCCCCTCCGACTATCATAATTACAAGGATCTCCCCTGGGGTTTCAGAAGGATTACATCGGTTAGGGTTCGGTTAGTTTTTGCTGACGTCATCGTTAATTTTTTATTGAACTTCTTATTTTACCCTTAGGGTTACTGTAGCTATTTTGGTGGACAATTTTGCCCTTGTTATGTTTTATTCATACGAAGGTTTTCTTTGCAATGTATATGTATATGTATGGGTTCAGATGTTATAAATTTACATGTAACTTATAATTAGTGTATATAAATTCTTAAATTAAAATATAATAACATGTCAATATTTTTTCATAATACTTTACAATAAAAATACAAGGAAAAATTAATAAATTATGATTAATTATAAGAAAAATATTGTTTAACATAGAGAAAAATGTAAATACATTCAAGTTTCACATTAACCCAAAATTGTAATAATTTAAAAAAAAAATCATAATTTAAATACAAAGATAAATAAATGAATTACATATAATCATGAGAATAAAAAAAAACTTGAACATGAGTTATTAGACATTATAAAAATGCTCAAATGTTCATAATTAGTCCGTATTAAAAAGATTCGTAAAACTTTAACTAAAAAATTATTTTTTGTACAAAAAGTAATCATTCAGTTACCTGATATAATAGAATAGTTATTGTATAAATCATAAATGTTGGATAAAGATGAAGATGAAGAGCAAAAAAGACAAGTAATTAAGGGAAGGTTTTGATGATTTCCAAAACATCATAATCAGCTAAGTATGGAAGCTTAGTTCCCTTAGAAGAATTTTGAACAAGTAAAAGAAGACATCAGAAGAGTTCAAAGTTCAAAGCCCTGAAAACTAGTGATCTCATGCTGAAACAGCAAACAAAATGGTAGGTCATCAGCCGAGTCAAATCAGATTAGTTCAGTATTTGATCAGCAGAGTATCTATCAGCAGAGTCGCTTCGATCAGCAGAGTAGAAGAGATCATGAGAAGAGTCCAACGGTAATAAATGCCCCGAGTGTAGTAAATTATTTGAATTAATTAAGTTTAGAAAAAAAAGTTATATCATATAAAATAATATTAATTATATTAAACTAATTTTTTGAATTTGAAATAATGTTATTTAATAAGTAATAATGAATTTAATTTTGATGCTATGTACATAAAATTATTTCTTCATGAATGAAGAATTTTACAAATTGTGGAATAATGTTTCGGAAATATTGGGTGAGAGATGTAATATGAAACATTGATCAAAATTTCATTTCGAGTGTATGTTTCGGTCAGTCAAATATTGAAAACTTTTCGAGACTTTTCGGAAATATTTCGGAAACACTAAGGAAAATTTGTAATAAAAGTTACTAAATTTAGATAAATGACAGAGTTTAAGACAAACAAATAGTTTCGGAATTACATCTTATTTTTGTATCGCTCGATTCAGAAAAAGAACTTTTCGATATTTTCGAAGGAAAATGTGAAAATTTTGATCCATGATATGAAAAAGTAAGACCCAAAATCTCCAAATTTGTAGAAAATGTCAATTTGATGTTAAAAAATTTAGGGTGGGAGATTCTTAGGAATTAGTATAATCTAATTTTTATTATTGAAATCAATAAAATATATAAAAAAAGTAAATTATTACCAGCATACAAATTTGACCAAATTCATTTCAATATATATAACTCACGTGTAATAAAGAATAAAATCTTTTGAAAAGTCCTATCTTTTTGTTGTGAAATTTTGATTTCACAGTAAAGTTAAATAAATCAAAGTTTTAAAATAAATCTCATATAATTTTATAATATGATATATGACATAAAATAATTGAAAATATAAAACGATTGCCTTGTAGATGAGTCACGACACTAGACGCTACCCTAAGAAAGTGATTGCCTCACCTCGTGTTGGTATTGGAGGCTGATGACAATTCCAAGATAAAACCCAAATGGGCTCACCGGCGTCCTCGTCTGTGAGCACGTTCACAGGAAGACAAAGAACCAGACTTTATCTCTAGTGCCTAATAACAATATAGAAAGTATTTCATGAATGCAACCTATCTTGCTAGTGAGAGTGTTACAAAGATCCTAGGAAACTCCTATTAATGCATTAAGGGGCTGTTAATGCATTTGAAGTTACAAAGTTTATGAGAGACCTTAATGGTCAAAATATTAAGAGCCACGTAATGGCACATTAAGGGGTTGTTAATGCATTTGACGTTACAAAGTTTATTTTTTATTTTGCAGTTTAAAAACTTCTAAAATTCCAACACTTTTTTCATTTCATGATTGAACCTCGGACATTATAAATACCCCTTTTCTATCCCATTCCATATTCACATAAGTTACTAACAAAAACCTTCTCAAGTTTCTGAAAGAATATGGGCCGCTTTTTAACTGTTTTCTTGTTGTTGTTGCTTCTTTTGGTAACTGATTAGTACTATACATATATCAATCGCATATCAGTTTATTTCAATTATAATTTGTCACAATCATATAGATAATTCCACTTTTGGTATCACAAGTAACTACATTTTATTGTTATGGTACTATAACTTTAAAAATATACACATTTAGTACAACATGTTAGCTATTCACGATACATTTGGTACTTCCGTCAAATTTTTAATGGAGAATTCAATTTCGGACGAAAAGTTGAGCGAAAGTTTGCATAATTCAATAACTGGTTAGTACTATATATATATCAATCGCATATCATTTTATTTCAATTATAAAATGTAACAATCATAGAGATAATTTCACTTTTGGTATCACAAGTAACCACACTTTATGGTTATGGTACCATAATTTCAAAAATATAAACATTTAGTACAACATGTTAGTTATTCACGATACATTTGGTACTCCACTCAAATTTTTGATGGAAAAATTCATTTTCGGACGGAAAGTTGAGAGAAAATTTGCATAATTAGTCATATAGTTATAGATTACCGTCAAAGTTTGTCCCACATATTTTCTGGCCGATAAATTTACCTTAAAATTTACTCGCATGTCATTTTATTTCAATTATAACATGTTACAATCATATTTTGCTTCGTGCAAACCTTATTTTCATTCCATTGTAACTTTTTAATCATATTTTGACCCCTTAGATGTTGATTCGGTTTGGTTAGATCGTTAAGCTGTGTTCCTTTTTTGTCGGTTCCTGTTAATGAAAAGACTCAACAATTTTTAATAAAAGTAACCAATTGATGAATTGTTAACAGAGATAGGCCCAACTGTGGGACAGGAATGTCGAACAATAAGCAAAAATTTCAAGGGAATGTGCTTTTGCAGCACCAACTGCGCCAAAGTTTGCAACGGTGAGGGGGGAACCTACGGCTACTGTTGGTATTTTAATTGCGTGTGCTACCTTCATTGTTATTAAGCTTATTCCAGATTTTCATGGCTGGTGGTTTGTTATGGATTTTATGGTATTTCCGTTGTAAGAAGAATGTGTTTTATCTTTTTACATTTTGGGGTTTAGGAGTGTTTAATTATCTATGTGCAAATTAGAAGCCTCTTGATGTAAGACTTTTAGTTGTGGTGTGTAATGACAATAAATTTGTGTTGACATTATTAATATATGTTATCATGCATTTTACTTATTGCTTAATTAGTATGCCATGTTTTGAAAAACGGACCAATTGATCCGATCGTGTTAACCACTGAGTAGGCAGCAGTCTGATCCGACTAACCCCTAAAAGTTAGTTTCCTTCATAATTAATATGAACCGATCAAAACCGGTGGTTCGTGAGAAACAAAAGTTCACTTAAGGGAAAAATGTCAATATTTTTTTTTAGGTTAGAATGTGTTCTACTACAACTTTTTCTTTCTTTCTTTTATTTGATCAAACTATTAAACTTTGTCGACTCTCTTCGAACTTCAAAGAACAAGAAATTCTTGCATATTCTAGTTGTGCAACCTTTGAGTTTTTTTTTTTTTCCAATATAACCTTCTAGACAATAGTATTTTCTAATATGACTCAAACTGAAAATTATTTCCCTAAATGTACCTATTGCGATAAATCGCAGTTGGTAACTGTGATTCTTCAAATAAATCGCAGTTGTCAATTGCGGTTCTTTTATTTATACAAAATTGTAAAAAAAAAAAATTCAAGAATCGCAGTTTCTAACCGCGATTCTTGTTAATTATAAAAAAATTCGGAATTTATATAATCTCTAATAGCCAATTTCTCTCATTTATTTCAATTGTAAGAAACAACATCAGTAAAACCTCTTCTAAGTCTAAACTCATCAAACCATAGAAAATGAGGAAAGAACAAAATCAATCCACCCTCCCATGCTATTCTCATAGAGAAAATAGAGAAAGAGGGAAAAACAAAATCCGAAAAAGCTACGATTTTCAACGGTTTCATTATTTTCTCCATCAGCCATTGATGCATAAATTCTGTAAGTATTTTCTGAATTTTGTTACACTAAATGATCTATAAATATATGAATGTATTTATTAATTAGTTCCTGTTTTTGCTGTTTATTCTTTTTGTAGGAATTGTGGTATATGAGGATTTTACATAAAAAAAATTGTAAATTTGATGAAGTTGAATGTGAGAAAGGGTCAGTGAGGAAGTTTGTGAGTTTCCTTAGATAAAGGATTTGGAGTGTTTGGGGATTCTTTTGGCGATTAATTAAGGCTTCTTTAATATTATTTTATACTCCCTCTGTCCCAATTTATCTGTCGTTTTAGGTATTTTCACACATATTAAGACACCCATTAAATAGCCTCACTCTTAGGGAAAAAAATAAATGATATTTCTAAAATACACTTACACTCTCTCTCTTACTTTTTCTATTAAAGAGAGTTTTAGATACATTAAATAAGGGCAAAATGGGAAAATTTGTATTTAATAGTGTATTGAAATTTTGAAGTGACAAATAATTTGGGACAAAATAACTCTCTAAAACGACAGATAAATTGGGACAGAGGGAGTAATTAACAAGAATCGCAGTTAACAACTGCGATTCTTTTTTTTTTTTTACAATTTTGTATGAATCGAGGAATCGCAGCTTGGAACAGCGATTTATCGCAAAAGGTACATTTAGGGAAATAATTTTCAGTTTGAGTCATATTGGGAAATACTTTTATCTAGAAGGCTATATTGAAAAAAAATCATGCAACATTTCTATCATTATTCGGTACTATTTTTATGCATGGACCAAAATGTGTTGTTACAAGTACATAATTAGATTGCCCCACCAGGGCATATCTCCAACTGGCTGACCAACAATTCATAAGGCTTGCTCCAACGGCAAGGGTGAGGGTTCGAATCCCATTTGGAACTTGAATTGAAGAATTTCTATGGGTCTATCTAAGGGTAATTTGTCGTGAAGACCCCTTTGTGCGCAGAGTGTACAACAGTATGGTGGGATCCTGAGATTTGGTGGAGGTACATCCTGCGATTTACATCCTTCAGGGTTCTAGGACAAGGATTCTGAGGTCCAGGATTAGTCTAGTGTAAGCTTATACACCTGGGTTATATATATATATATATATATATATATATATATATATATATATATATATATATATATATATATATATATTAAAAAAAAAAAAAAAAAAGAGGTACATAATTAGATTTATCGAACTCTTTATGTTCATGTTCAACATAATGTGATTGAGACGATATTGTATAATTATCATCTAAAATTATTCTTATTCCAAGAATATCATCAATCACATCCATAATTTTTATGTCAAAACTATTTGATAAAAATTTCCTAGTGTTCTTAACTTGTTCCAAGTCAGTACCATATATTAACATGTTATCTACATACAAACATATAATGACGACTTTTAAATCTACAGATTTACTACAGACACATAACAAAAAGACATGCATGCAGCATGATTATTTTGGCACTTTCCACTTTAGAAATACAATTTAATTGACACTTTGCACCCTAGTGTTTGTTTTGAAGAAAAAATTCATTGATGGAAGAGTAAAATAACCATTTTTTAATATTTTTGCTACTTTGCACCCTAAAAGTATAAAAAATTGACACTTTGTATCCTGAAAATATAGATATTGACACTTTGCACACAACACATATTTTTTTGACATTTTCATCTCGCAATCAAGAGATTTCTAGACCACTTTGGAACCTAATTCGCGGGGTTCCCTATGTAACAGAGTCAATGACCTCGATCTAGTCAATGATCTCGGCCCAACACACATTCTGACTAATGAAAGCAGGTAACATAAGAGCAGTTCTTGAATCGTGAGATCTCCGTGATCTCATTTACATGTATATATATCTAATAAAGGTACACTTATATCTCTCTTGGTTTCATATGTGTAAATTCAGCTTTTAAGTTAAAGTTCATTCATTGATTTAAGCATCAAAGTGATTTTGTCGGGATGTCCTGATCTAGCTCAACCCATGTTTTATTATATCAGTCAAGATAAACAGGAGATTCACAAATTATTTATCAAATTATGGTTGATATGTATAACAAATTTAATTCCAAACGAGTTTAATTTGATTGTTTCTTATTCAAACCCAGAATAAAAGGGTTCTATATGTTCTTACTTACAAATCTAATCTCATTTTGATCCCACTCGGCTCTTTATTTTGAATCTTGGCTCCACCCCTGAATATCAATCATGTTCTTCAAAGCATGGTGAACATTTCTCAAAATTCGAAAGCTTGAAGTGAGAAAGCCACAAAAAATGCAGCATAGCTCAAAAGATGAATCAGTGGCGTAGCCAGAATTTTTTTTCACCGGGGTCACTATAATATATTTAATAAAAAATTTACCCAAAAAAAGTCAAATCTAACTATAAAGTAGAATAAATCTTGTTCAAACTTAATAAAATATGGACTCATATATAGGTTATTTATTTTTAAAGTTTTCCGCATCCAAATGCATTTAAAGATATATGTGGTTAAATCTATATAGAAATATTTATTTTGAAAAGAAAATGAATTATTAGTACATATAAACAATTTTTAATACATTTCCGGAAAACAAATATCCAATTTTTGAAATTGGATATCAACAACTTAATTAAAATTTATATACAAAAATGACTTTTATTGGTGAATTGTTAAGCTATGCGTCGACATCATCCTCGATTTCAAAATTATCATTCATTAGGGATAAAAATATTAATTTATACAAAATGTTATCTTGTATACTTAATTTAATTTTTACCTAACAAAGAGTTCATTTCCGCATTTCTAACTTTTAAAATGTTATCTTGTATACTTAATTTAATTTACTTTATAATATTTTATTGCTATTTTTTATTTTAAAAATCAAATGAGTTTATATATATCTCATTTAACCAAAATATATCTTGGACCCTTTACAATGTAATTTTTCATTATATTTATTGGGGTTCATTTAAATACAAATAAAGTGAATACAAAAGATATAATTATGCATTAGACAAAAATTTCAGAGAGTTATAACTAATATGAAAATTTCACTAGGGTCATTGCACCCCAGTGGCTTGGCTGTATCTAAGCCATATAATCCCTTAGCATAGCTGCAATGCTTTGTGATGGTAGTGGTGAAGCTGGCAGAGTCTGGCTGCCTTTGCTGCCCTGTCATATACCCAAATGTTAAAGAAAACGATTAAAAAGAAAAAATAACAACGAATTGTAATTGGCGATGCCAATAGTTTTCTTTATGAATTAGATGCACTAATTCTTACTAACGAGAATAATAAACACAAAAAAGTTCACTAATCAGACAATCATGATTACAATTGTAAAATCCCCAAGCTACCCTTAGTCCTATCTTTTGTTGTGAAATTTCGATTTTACAGTAAATTTAAATAAATCATAGTTTTGAAATAAATCACATATAATTTTATAATATGATATATGACATAAAATAACTAAAAATTAACACTACTGGCTTGTAGAGGAGTCACGCCCCTAGACGCTGTCCTAAGAAAATGATTGCCGCCCTTCGTGCAGGTATTGGCGGATGATCACAATTCCAAGATTAAAACCCAAATGGCTTCGCCGGCGTCCTCATCTGTGTGCACTTCACAGGAAGACAAAGAACCGGACTTTATCTCTAGTGTCCAATAACAAGATAGAAAATATTATGAATGCTAGTGAGTGTGTGTTACTAAGACCCTAGGACACTCCTATTAATGCATTAAGGGGTTGTTAATGCATTAGACGTTACAAAGTTTATGAGAGACCTTAATGGTCAAAATATTAAGAGACGCATAATGGCACATTAAAGGGCTATTAATGCATTTGACGTCACAAAGTTTACAAGAGACCTTAATGGTCAAAATATAAGAGCCACATAATGGCACATTAAGGAGTTAATGCATTTGACGTTACAATGTTTATTTTTTATTTTGAAATTTAAAAACTTCTAAATTTCCAACACTTTTTTCATTTCATTATTGAGCCTCGGACATTATAAGTACCCCTTTTCTATCCCATTCTATATTCACATAAATTATTAAAAAAAACCTTCTCAAGTTTCTGAAAGAATATGGGCCACTTTTCAACTGTTTTCTTGGTGGTGTTGCTTCTTTTGGTAACTGGTTAGTACTATACATATATCATTCGCATATCATTTTATTTCAATTATAATTTGTTACAATCATAGATATAATTCTATTTTATGGTTATATTACCATAACTTTAAAAATATACATATTTAGTACAACATGTTAGCTATTCACGATACATTTAGTACTTCCGTCAATTTTTTGATGAAAAATTCAATTTCGGATTGAAAGTTAAGAGAAAATTTGCATAATTCAATAACGGGTTAGTACTATACATATATCACTAGCCTATCATTTTATTTCAATTATAATATGTTACAATCATAGAGATAATTTTATTTTTGGTATCACAAATAACCACACTTTTTTTGTTATGATACCATAATTTTAAAAGTATACACATTTAGTACCACATGTTAGTTAATCACGATACATTTGGTACTTTCGTCAAATTTTTTATGGAAAATTCAATTTCGGACGAAAAGTTGAGAGAAAATTTGCATAATTCTATAGTTCAAAGTTTGTCCCACACATTTTCTGGCCGATAAATTTACCTTAAATTTCACTCGCATGTCATTTTATTTCAATTATAACATGTTACAATCATAATTTGCTTCGTGCAAACCTTATTTTCATTCCATTGTAACTTTTTAATCATATTTTGACCCCTTAGATGTTGATTCGGTTTGGTTAGATCGTTAAAATGTGTTCATTTTTTGTCGGTTCCTGTTAACAAAGAAACTTAACAATTTTTAGAAAAAATAACCAATTGATGAATTGTTAACAGAGATAGGCCCAATGGTTGGACAGTTAGTGGAAGAGGAAGAGGAAATCAAAACTTGTCCATCAAAGAGCAAAAATTTTAAGGGATGGTGCTGGACCAGTACCAAATGCCACAATGTTTGCGGTGATGAGGGGGCACACCGCGGCTACTGTAGTTTATTTACATGCATGTGCTATTTTTATTGTGGTGTGTATTGACAATAAATTTGTTTTGACATTATTAATATCTCGTTCATTTTAATTATTGCTTAACTAGTATGCCATGTTTTGAAAATAGGACCAATTATTCCGATCGGTTTAACCACTAAGTAGGCAGCAGTCTGATCCGACTAACCCCTAAAAGCATGGATCAAAATTTCGTTTTGAGAGTAAGTTTTTATCAGCTAAATATTGAAAACTTTCGAGACTATTCGGAAATGTTTCGAAAACATTAAGGAAAAATTGTAAAAAAATTTACTAAATTAGTAAAATAAGAGAGTCTCAAGGCAAATAAATAATTTCGAAATTATATATTATTTTCGTTTCGCTTGATTCAAAAAGGGAAATTTTTCGATGTTTTCGAAGGAAAAGATGAGAATTTTGATCCATGACTAAAAGTTAGTTTCCTTTACTGATCAATCAGTATGAACCGATCAAAACTGATGGTTCGAGAGAAACAAAAGTTCATTTAAGGGAGAAAATGTCAATATATTTTTTTAGGTTAGAACGTGTTCTACTACAACTTTTTCTTTCTTTGTTTTTTCAGATCAAACAATTAAACTTTGTCGACTCTCTTCGAACTTCAAAGAACAAGAAATTCTTGCATATTCTAGTTGTGCAACATTTCTATCATTATTCGTACTATTTTTATGCATGGACCAAAATGTGTTGTTACAAGTACATAATTAGATTAGAGGGGGAAGTTGGAACAAGTACATAATTAGATTTATCGAACTTTTTAATGTGATTGAGTTTTTAAACTAATTTCACATGTTATTCATCTGAATTTTTCATTGATTAAATATGTTTTTACCAACTTTCCGTTTTTGACCGAATTTACCCTATTTTCACCGATTTTACCCAATTTTACTGGATTTCACAGGTTTCATGAAATGTCATTCGAATTAATTTGCATCGATTTCACATATTTTGACCCGTTTATTTTAATCGATTTTACCAGTTTTAGCTATTTTTCACAAAGAAGTTGTTAATGTCAGATCAAAATTTGTCTACCTACCTAATCTGTCCTTACACATAAATCAAAATTTCCCAAAATGTCCTTACACATAAACCTTCATTTACCCATTTCTTCAATTAAAGTTTCTTTATTTCTTCTCAGTTCTCACTTTGTCGATTTTGTATCTATTCCCAGGAAGAAGTGAGTTATATTTAACTGAATCTTTATTTCATTCAATAGTTTTAATAGGAAAAACAAAAAAAGAGACAATTTCATTAACCCAGAAATATTGAATCTTGGGGAATTATATTTCAACATCCTTCGTTTATAACTTATTGAAAGTCTAATTGTTCCTTTTTTTTCTAATTGTTCCTTTTTTTTTTTTTTGGGGAAGTATGTTCCTTTTTTTTTTCCTAATTGTTCTGAAGAAATTGTGGTTGATGTTTAGGAAAATTTAATTAATTATAGAAACTTAATAACTCGTGAACGGGTACACAAAATTTAGCAAATAAAAACATCAAAAGTTAATTTTGAGGGCACTTATGAAAATATGTTAATTTTGCCTCTTTTATAACAAATACCTCCCTTTATTATAGTATTATTATATATAAATTTATCTATCCATCAAATAATATTATATTTCAAACAATATTTTTCGCATTTCAAACTTAAAATTAGCAAATTGAGCTGATGGTGACGTGGATAACATATACGGACTTCTATGTATATGACATTGTTTTTGGAAATATTCATGTATTTGTTCGGATTCCGATTGCATCGAGCTATTTCTGTAAAAGAAGTACGTGAGGGTAGATCGGGGGTGGTGCCCATGAGAGACGAAGATGAGAGCAAATTAATGTTGAGCAAGGAATTCAGAAGTTAAGATGATTTTATCATTATGTCACTATAGTAATGGAATTAGTTGGGGTTTTATCAAGATGAAATCAGGTAAACCTGATAAAAAAGATAGGGTGAAAATTGTAGAAAGATGATTTAAATTATAAATAAAAAATAAAAGAAATCAATAATAACAGGGTAAAATAATGAAAAATAGGATATAATTGATAAAAGGTGAAATCAGTAACTACATATGAAATCGATTAAAATTCAAATGAAACTTATGAAACAAGTCAAATCAGTAGAAAAAAGATAAAGTCAATTACAACATGTTAAATCGATGAAAATTCACATGAAATTAGTGTAAAAATATGTGAAATCAATGAAAAAAATGTGTAAAAAAATCGATCAAACTGGATTAATTTGATAAAAAAATGAATGAATCAATAAAACAAAATGAGTTTAACCAACAAAAATATGATGAAAATGAAGCTTTTGCTTGAAAACTTTGCACCGTGGTGCGTCTCTTTCAAAATTATCAATTTTGTTCAATGCAGCTAATTGGGTATTCAAGACCCTTACATATTAGGGGTTCTAGCACATTCCAAATTAAGGCTTTATGTCAAAAAAAAAAAATTAAGTAAACAAATTAATGTAAAAATATTAATTAAATGTTGATATATTACTTTTTCTAACTTATTATTTCCTACATAGATAAACGATAAGTGTACCTGTCAAGATTAACTTCTAGCTATAATTGATGCGAGTAAAATCATCCGAATCCTGATTTGGGTAAGGTCCGTTTGGTCTGCTTCAAGAATTTGATAACTTGTACATCTGAATCTGCAAAAGAGATAAATACATAGTATTAGTTGGGACTGTGTTGATGGAGCATTTTCTGATGCTCATGATCGGTCCTGAGATGACAGTGGCCTTAAGCCAACTTTAAAATTGTGGCCCACAAATTTTCATTTACAACTATATTATGTTAATAACTAATATTACATAAATATGTGATTGATCTAGTGAAATTAGTTACTACAAGTTAGCAAACTCATGTTTGAATTTTTGCTCGGCGAAATTCCTACTTAACGTGTCTGAAGCTCTTCAAAAGTGATAAACCCATAATAAACAAAAAAAAAAAAACTAATATTATAATTTTTTAAAGCAGCGTATTAAACTAAAAGAAACTACTAATTAGAAAAATAAGAAACAATCAAACACAAATAATGAATCAAATATAATCATTCCTCCAAATTGAATTTTTCCATCAAATTAAAAACGGTGGCAATAAAGTGCAACGTAACTGATTGAAATTGTAAGACGTGTTGTGATTTTTGAGAACATATTTGTTGTCATCAAAAGTTTTGGAATGAAATGGTGCTGAGAGTTGTGTGATTTTGATAATATTTTTTTTATTAGTAATGAAATAATCATAATATCACATAATAAAAAATTATATATGAAAACATGTTAGTAAGTTCATTAGTTAATGGCTTGCATATCATACAATTTCAGTATAATTCTACTTTTAATTTTAAAAAAAAAAAATTACCAATCACATTTTAAAATAGCAACCACTTTCTTAAATATATTTATTTCTTTTCGCTTAACTTTGGTTTACTCTAGTTGGTTCAGTTATCATAATATAATAACATTTATTGAGATCATTATTAATTATAAATGAGTTGGGAAAATTTAGACCATAAGGTCTAAGTAAGAATTTTCCATAATATATTATAATATATTGCTGAAATCACTATCTGATTATATATAACTGACCCTCAATTAATAAGATTGCGCGCTTTCGCCACCATGAAGGAGGTGAAAAAATAACATTTACAATAAAATTTACAACTTATAAGAGTCCAATTAAACGTTTTTTTTTTTTTTTTTTTTTTTTGAGAAAAAGCGTAGGAAATCATGAATCTCATCTCTTCAAAAATCATCCTATTTTTTGTATTGTTGAATGTATTCATACATTTGGTTTTTCCTGTCACCCTGTTTGATTGGAACATCGAAGTTATAAATTCTTCAAAAACGCAAACATTAATTGCAAATTGCAAAGCAAATGGGGAGGCTGTTGGAATATTTAACGTAGCACCACATAATCTTAATGTATTTCCATGTCCAGATCTAATTAAACAAAAGACTATTGCTTCATGTGACTTGACTTTGGGAAATTTGCGTGGAAATTTTGACGATAAACGAGGAGGCTTTGTACTTGAAAATGGGTTCTACTTTTCGTTTGCAATATGAATGGCCAAAATAAATTTTGTGGTCAATCTGAAATAAAAGGATTGTAATGATCTTATGATATTAAAATGAAGCTTTATTTTGAAAACTTTGCACCCTGGCTTGTAATCTTCAAATTATCAATTATCTTGTTCAATTGTATGGATTTACAAATTATAATTCAAATCTAATTTGGATGTATATAGAAAATTTGAGGTAAATTTCACAGTGAATTTGACCTTTTTTTTTTTTTTTTTTTTTTACAATATAAAATTAGATAATTTCAATATCTAGAGAAAATTAATTTGATTGTTTTTTCATTCAAAATTAAAGTTACGGACATATGATGTGACTTTGACTTGCAAATTTTGGAGTCTGAATGTGAAATTCTCAATTTGTAAATGTCACTCGACACATGATATATTTGGCGAGAAATAAATTTTCCGATCAGATAGGACAATGTCTTTAAGCAAAAAAATAAAAATAAAATATAGATTGTCAATATACACATAAAATGACCAATTTTAAAACGCAATCACTTTAAAGGTCCAAAAAATAAAGTTTTGCCTATTTTAAACAAACCTTTTGTGAATTTTTTTTGTTGGATAAAATTCACACTTAAATAAGTAATTACGGTTACGCCGAATAATATATTGATGAAATCACAATTTGATTATGTATAACAAGTTTCTGTAATAATTAAGTTAATTCTCAATTAATACAATTGCACGCTTCTGCAATTATAAAAAGAGACCAATATTTTTTTTTAAAGCATATATAAAATTAATCACGATTCTTCTTTTGGTCATACCGTCACCTTGTTTGTTTGGTTGATTCAACTTAAAAATACTTCAAAAAATGAAGGATTAGTTGCAAATTGCAAAGCTAATGGGAATTCTGCGGGGTTATATATATACTTTAAACCAAAATGCTATAAATGTATTTTCATGTCCAGATAAGATATTTTAAAAAAAAGGGACTATTGCTTCGTGTGACATGACTTTGGGAAAATTGCAAGGAAATTTCGTTTTATTGATCAGGACAGAGACTACCGAAAATGTGCTGACATGGCATGCTTATGGATAATAAATGAGGACTTGGAATAATTTTGGTAAATATATTTTCCAATTTTGGTACTTGGAATACTTGATCTTCCTTAGAGAACTTTACAAATTGTAATTGGCGACTGCTTCTTGATTAAAAGTTTCCGGTTTGACTCTAGAAAAATAATAAAAGTGTAGTAATGATGATGATATTATATTAATTATATTTTATTGTATAACAATAGAAACATCTTGATTCATTAATTATAAGAGTGAAAAGTCGATTTGGAGTCGAAAAATTCATTGTTCGAGTTTAGCTTTATTTTGTTATGAAATTTGAGAGTTTAAGCTTAAATTTGATTAACTTGATACACGACAACTATAAATTAATATAGTCATGACTTAAATTAGAGTAAGGACGTATTTATCCTTTTTAATTTACGAAAAATTAAACTTCAAAAGCTAATTGATAAAGGTGCTCCAATTTCATTTGTCATGTGTAAAGAGATGTGCTCAACTCAAATGGAAGATTAAATTTTTAGGTTAAATTTTCATTCCTAGCTATAAAGATTGAGGCAGTTGATGGGATAAAAGAAATTCTGTAATAAGAGAATAAATGATATGATTCGAATTGAGTAATACATACTTGAATTTTTTTTTTTTCTATTGAAATTGAAGTATGTTTGAGTTTTTTTTTTTTATTTTACTTTAGTTTGAGAAAAATTGTAGATTTTACAAATGAATTAAATGGCTTCGACCAATACAATATTAAAATTCAATTCGAGTAGTTTCACTGATTTTCAGCAATGTTATTAAAACCGGACCGGACTGGTCGGTCCGACCAGTTCGACCACGAACCGAAAGCTGATCCCGTTCGGTTAATTCGCTGGTTTTAGCGGTTCGACCAGTAAAACCGCTAAACCAATAGGCTCACTGGTTCGCTTTCCGGTCCGATTTTAAAAACATTGATTTTCAGCCCCAAGGGACTATAATTGGGCCAAAAAAAATTCTTGAGACTTCTATTTTGGAATATTTTGGTCACCCCGGATGAAAGGTCCAAATTCCTCTCAAGATTTGCCTATGTTTTCCATGGTCTAAATTTTAAATTCTAGTCTTGCAGGCAAAGCCCACATATAAATGGGCCAGCCAAAGCTGAAACATTTTATTAGGGAGTACAATGGTACTTAAGCAAATTTGCGATTAAAGCAAAATTAAGGCATTTGGGTCAAGTGATGGTGGTTACGATTCTTATAAATGAAATTGAAATTTGAATCTTACTTGAGACACTACACTGGAAAGAAGGAAGACCTATACTCAATGCAGTTTTTGATCCGAGCTGTAAATAGATTAAAAAAAAACATAAACAATTTTGCTTCCATTTTAATTTGAATTAGGCCCTAAATATTTCCATACATATATTGAAGGGCCATTTACTAGCAACACCGTATTTAACTTATGAATATTTATTCAGTTCAATACTACCTTTATAATTAGTTTATTTTTGTACTTTTATATACCAATAAAATATATTCAAATAATTTTCTTTTTATAATTTGTTTATTTTTATACCTTTATACCAATAAAATATATTCAAATAAATTTTTTAATATGGTGATTGATTTAATAACTTATTAAATTGTGAAGCTTTAGACTAAATTTCAAGTGCGTTTTGTGAAGCTTTAGACTAAATTTCAAGTGCGTTGTCGGCAAAATGACATAATCTTTTGGAAATGTCTGGAGTGTGTATTGTTGTGTATTAACTGGTTCTGTGGGCTACCACCGGTGGTTTTTTAAACTTAATTCCACTAAGGGAATGAACAATATAATCGAATCTCATTTATTTCAATATTTGGATCCGATTTTAATACTCCCAATTATTATGAATTAATCGAAGACTCTAAATCAATTGGAGTTCCACTTTTGTACGCCTATGTGGTTCTGACGTGGAAAATAGAATAAGCTAAGTTAAAATAAGACCATAGTCAAACCAATATTATGAGTCCTTTTTTAAAAAAAATATTTTTTTATTTTCATTATGAGTCAATCATTTTCTAAAATATTATGCATATAGAAATCGAAAAACTAAGAACAGGAATAATAGAAGAAGAGGAGTAGAAAGAAACAAAGAAAAATAGCCATGATATATGAGATCCGACAAAGAAATGGTAAACCCAATGGAAAGAGAATAAAAAACCAAGCTTTAGGGTGCCGCTACGTTAGGTGCCGCTAGAATTTATACCATAGAATGTGACACACATTGCGTGGTAATAACACCTAATTTGGAATAAATACTACATGATGTGGGGGTCATACTAAATATATGGGGTTAATATTATGTAATGTGATCATGTACCATAGAATGTTATACACATTGTGTGATAATACCACCTAATGTGATATTAGCGGCACCTAACGTAGCGGCACCCTAGAATTTTCCTAATAATTAAAGCCTTTGCTATATATATACACTTGTGTACCTAACTATTTATTATTTTACTAACGAATAAGGTTAAATATATATTTAAGCTATAAAGAATGGTGCAAAATGTAAATTCGCACAAAAATACTACTGATATAATGATAACTTCAGTTTTAACTTCACTATCTAATATATACATGTCTCTAACCACCCATTATTCTCTAATAAACCAGCACATGGCATGCATGAAATTGGTTTTAAGTAATTATTGACATTAATTTACCCCCTTGATATTTTCACGTAACCAATCGTTAAGTTTATTATTAAAAATGAGTTTCTAAAATAATAATAGATTAATGTATTTGTATTTAGTTTTAATATAATTTTGTTGTTTTTGATGTATATAACACTACTAGAAAATAGAGAAATTTCAACGGATTTTATGAAAAATCCGTCGAAATTTACATATTTCAACCGAAATTTCGACAGATGGAAAATTTTTCGACGGAAATTTCGACAGAAATTTCAACGGAAAATATTTCCGTCGAAATTTTAGAATTTCTACAGAATTTGTTTCCGTCGAAATTTGCCAAATTTCGAAGGAAAATGTTTTCCGTTGAAATTTTCAATTTTTTTTTTTGGCACCTGTTAATTATACCTAAATTATTCGACATTCGACAAACAATAATATAACATTTTAGTAAACATGATTCAATATTCAAAACATACATTGATCAAACATGCCATCCAACTACGAAATTCCAAATCGAAATACAATCACAAATTCAAGTAATTAATAAACCTTTGATGCAAACAACTCACTATTTCATTGCAAGAGATAATTTTCTCATTACATTGAATCAAAAGTTGATTACAAACTCATTAAAGAATAACAATCCTTAAAAAAAAAGGGATATAAAACCAATCTAAAAACGAAAGATGGATCTAGAAAAGGAAAATGGTTTGGGTACAACTTCATAAAGGTCTGTAAGAAATCCAGTATTTTATGATGTATTAAAATAATACGTGTAGTCCTCTAAGATGAACCTTCTAGGATATTTTTCAGCTTTGTAATCCCTTTTTTATGAAGTCTCATCCTTGTTCTAAATCAATGGTGTTCCGCTGGTTCATTGTCATCTTCTGTACCAGCCCCAAGATCAAAAAAAATCCAACACCTAATTCCACTTCAAATCCTAAAATTGACAAACAAACATTAAACGAAGCAGATAGAAAGAGGAAAACATAAACAATTCCACAACTCACTAATTCAATATTTAACACCAAATTAACAAACCCATTAAATTCTAAATTAGAATCAAATTTATCCATATATATATACATATATATATATATATATATGTATATATATATAAATACACTCAAGAACTCAAACATAAACAATCACGTTAACAATTGAATAAGGACTAATTTTCATTAACAATCACATTAACACAAGAATTCAAACATAAAAATCTCACAACTCACTAATTAAAGAGGTGAGATTCGTAGCGCCTTGAAACCATTTCTTCAGATTATTCTCTTTCTTTTTGCCAATATTTTTCACAATAATTGCATAACGTATAAATAAATAAATGTAGAACTGCTAGGCAACATACAAGCTTTATTTTACAAGTTACAGCAGCTTCAACTACAGTTGCACAAAAATATTGATTTTGCTTTTAAATTTTATATGTACTCTGTGCATGCATATATTAAGAAGTTTCAGCCTACTAATACATTCAAAATTATGCAAGATTTAGGCCTAAAAGAATGTAAAGACATCAATTTCAACATTGTCTCAGAAGAATTACAAGGTTAAAGTCTTTGATGCTTTTAGCATAGCCGGATCATTGAATATTCTTACATGTAAATCAAACTAAGTAGTTCTTTTATCTCCGGTTAAGTTTGTATTTACTAAATTATTTGAATTAATTAAGTTTAGAAAAAAAAAGTTATATCATATAATATAATATTTAATTATATTAAACAAATTATTTGAACTTGAAATATTATTATTTAATAAGTAATAAAAAATTTAATTTTGATGCTATGTACATAAAATTATTTCTTAATGAATGAATAGAATTTTACAAGTTGTGGAATTATGTTTTGGAAATGTTGGGTGAGAGATGTAATATGAAAAAGTAATTAAGACCCAAAATCTCCAGATTTGTAGAAAATGTCAATCTGATGTAAAAAAGTTTAGGGTGGGAGATCTTTAGGAATTATTACAATCAAATTTTTATTATTTAATTCAATAAAATATATAAAAAATAAATTATTACCAGCATACAAATTTGACCAAATTCATTTCAATATATGAAACACACGTGTAATAAAGAATAAAATATTTTGAAAAGTCATATCTTTCTGTTGTGAAATCTTGGTTTTACAGTAAATTTAAATAAATCATAGTTTTGAAATAAATATCATATAATTTTATAATATGATATATGACATAAAATAACTAAAAATACAAAACGACTGGCTTGTAGAAGAGTCACGCCACTAGATGTTGTCCTAAGAAAGTGATTGCCTCATCCCCTCGTGCAGGTATTGACAGCTGATTACAATTCCAAGATAAAACCCAAATGGCCTCGCCGACATCCTCGTCTGTGACCACATTCACAGGAAGACAAAGAACCAGACTTTATCTCTATTGTCCAATAACAATATAAAAAGTATTTCATGAATGCAACCTAGCTTGCTAGTGAGTGTGTGTTACTAAGACCCTAGGACACTCCTATTAATGCATTAAGGGGTTGTTAATGCATTTGAAGTTACAAAGTTTATGAGAGACCTTAATGGTCAAAATATTAAGAGCCACATAATGGTACATTAAGGGGCTGTTAATGCATTTGACGTTACAAAGTTTATTTTTTTATTTTGAAGTTTAAAAACTTCTAAATCATGATTGAACCTCGGACATTATAAGTACCCCTTTTCTATCCAATTCCATATTCACATAAATTACTAACAAAAACCTTCTCAAGTTTCTGAAAGAATAAGGGCCGCTTTTTAACCGTTTTTTTGGTATTGTTGCTTCTTTTGGTAACTGATTAGTACTATACATATATCACTCGCATATCATTTTATTTCAATTATAATTTTTTACAATCATAGAGATAATTCCACTTTTGGTATCATAAGTAACCACACTTTATGGTTATGGTACCATAACTTTAAAAATATACACATTTAGTACCACGTATTAGCTATTCACGATAACATTTGGTACTTCCATCAATTTTTTTATGGAAAATTCAATTTCAGACGGAAAGTTGAGAGAAAATTTGCATAATTCAATAACTGGTTAGTACTATACACATATCACTCGCATATCATTTTATTTCAATTATAATATGTTACTGCCATAGAGATAATTTCACTTTAGGTATCACAAGTAACCACTCTTTATGGTTATGGTACCATAATTTTAAAAATATACACATTTAGTACCACATGTTAGTTATTCACGATACATTTGGTACTTCCATCAAAATTTTGATGGAAAATTCAATTTCGGACGGAAAGTTGAGAGAAAATTTGTATAATTAGTCCTATAGTTATAGATTACCGTCAAAGTTGTTCCACATATTTTCTGATTGATAAATTTACCTTTACCTTAAAGTTCACTCACATGTCATTTTATTAAAATTATAACATGTTACAATCATATTTTGCTTCGTGCAAACCTTATTTTCATTCCATTGTAACTTTTTAATCATATTTTGACCCCTTAGATGTTGATTCGGTTTGGTTAGATCGTTAAGATAGGTTCCTTTTTTGTCGGTTCCTATTAACGAAGAGACTTAACAATTTTTAGAAAAATTAACCAATTGATGAATTGTTAACAGAGATAGGCCCAACGGTAGAACAGTCATATTTGTGAAACAGTGAGCAAAAATTTCAAGGGATGGTGCTTTTTCAGGTCCAGCTGCGCCAAGGTTTGCTATGGTGAGGGGGAAACCGGCGGCCATTGTGGTTTTAGGAATTTCTTGTGCTACCATCCTTGTTAATAAGCTTATTCCGGGTTTTCGTGGCTGGTGGTTTGTTATGGATTTTATGGTTAATATTTTTGTTGTAAGAAGAATGTATTTTATCTTTTTACGTTTGGGGGTTTGGGGATGTTTAATTATCTATGTGCAAATTAAAAGTCTCTTGATGTAAGACTTTTAGTTGTGGTGTGTAATGACAATAAATTTGTGTTGACATTATTAATATTTGTTATTGTGCATTTTAATTATTGCTTAACTAGTATGCCATGTTTTGAAAATCGGACCAATTGATCCGATCGGTTTAACCACTAAGTAGGCAGCAGTTTGATCCGACTAACCCCTAAAAGTTAGTTTTCTTTATAATCAGTATGAACCGATCAAAACCGGTGGTTCAAGAGAAACAAAAGTTCACTTAAGGGAGAAAATATCAATATTTTTTTTAGGTTAGAATGTGTTCTACTGCTTGCATATAAGTTGATTCAACTATTCTCCTTGTTAGAATACATACCACAACTTATTTTCATACATAATCAAGATGTTATCCTCCTCGATTTGTCATAACCACAAAATCTGGTATTATCGAATATCTATGGGGCCGTTGGTTTGATGTTTAGTAGAGAGATAGAGGTTTATGAAATAATTTCGATGTCAAATTATGCTTATACGTTAGATAAGTTGAGAGATGAGTTGCTTTAATCAAAGTATAGATTGTATAAAAAAATTCTTGTTTGTTTGGTTTTTTAGAGAATAGTTTGAGAAAATCCAGAAATGTTCAAAAAGTAAAAATAAGTTTATTTCGTTTTTCTCAAACACAAAATAATTTTAGGAAAAGTCATACAAACAGACCATATAATTGTCTGTTAATTTATATGTTTTATCTTTGTTGTACTTCTCATGGCACGATCATATACAAATTGAAAATGAAATACTACAGTGCATCACCGATAACATAATTAGAGAAGGTATCAATTTGTATAGTGGAATGGAATAGTACTCCTAAAGTGGCGACTCAAGGGCAAATCTCAGTTGGGGGAGAGTTTCATTTAAGAAAAATTCTTATCCAAGTCTGGTTTGGACAAATCCATCCAATTATCAAACAAGTGTATTGCACTTGCTTTGTGATTGGATACTCTCATGTGAGTTACATTCAATCCCAAAACAAGTATATTACACTTACCATGTAGTTACTTTGAGTTCGACTAAAGTCGATCTGGGTAAGAATTTTCCTTCATTTAATATGTCCAATGCGTCTCGAAATGAATTAAATCATTGAGTTCTACAATGAAAGTTCATTTCCCCAAAAAGAAAAAAAGAAAAAATTATAAACATAAACATGGATCCGGTTAATATTTAATCGGGTTCGAAATCGATTTTGCTAATAGATTTGGGAATTAAGTTGGGGAATTGGTGGTCTGGACCACATTATCCCGAAACACTGAATTAAAAACATAATATCCATTTCACTCAATTTTCATTGGTACTTCATGTTTGACGTAACAAGTTCAAACTTAAGAGATGGACTGCAAATTATAGATTCAATCATAGTGCATAACTGCATATACTAACTACTATTTGCCCACATGATGGACAGTACGTACAAGCAAATATGTTTTGTCCAATCCAATATCTAAATTTGTCTAGAGAATTCTTGCAATTTGCTACACTTGAAAAACAATCGATCTATGTTCATCCGTCCATATCCATTCCCCCTAAGAAATGAATGGTTTCGCACCAATTAAAGAGTTGGACAATGGGTTGAAATATTGCATACGTCCTCCAAGGAAATTTTTAAAATAGAAATAGAACTGACTAGCTACTATTGCACGCAAGGTAAAAAAATTTACGTGTGAATAGATTATTTCGACTTGAAACTTGTCTTGTATATTTAAAATGCATTAGAAACAAAAAGGGCCGAAAGAGGCTTGTTAGCCAAATAAAAATAAAAAAAATATGTTAAATGAAACTATACAAATGATTTTTCTTTAGACCTTAATTCATCACCAGGCAAGTCAAGTCTTTTGAAGTTATTCTAAAATAAAAGAAAGATAAACAAATTAAGGATTTAAATTGTTCAATAGAATAGATCGAAGTTGAATCATTTCACATTGCGAAGGAAAAACAAAATTAAATAAAGAGTGGGATAGCGAAAGAGGAACCATTTAACATTAGGAGAAAAGTGAAAGTGACAATGCTATTGCTATGAAGATATTTAAAAGGTGGAAGTCAAATTTTCAAAGAGGCCTTCATATTCATTAATTTTAAATAACAATTAAATTTGAATTGTTCATTTAAAAATTCAATTACAATTTCATATAGCATCAAAATATTTCTCACGTTATATATACATTTTAGCCCAACTTTATATGCTATGTTTTATTTAGGAAAAAAATGTATGAATTCGTTGAAATTATATTCTACAAAAAATTCACATTATTTAATATTTTAATTCCTTATTTTCTAAATAATTAAAATATTGTTTCTATAATTGAATAAAAAGAAAGAATTTCTCAATATTTTTTTTAGAAAAGGGATCTTCTTCCTCGTGAACTCCACACAAAATAGAAGTCTAATTAATTTTGAGGATTTTGATTGTCTATGAAATGTAAATATAAAACCTCCAAGCAACGTTCCACAAGTTGCCTGCTTCTGGAGTAGTCCCCAGTTCTGAAATATCCAATTGCTAGAAGATAAAGCTTTTCTCTCATCTGCAATGGGCTGCTGGAGCCAGCCAAAGAAGTTGCATGCCGAGTTTCCAAAAACACACAGTGTAACCTTATTTTCCACACATAGAAGGGAGAAGGAAAGCAATGTTTGAGACAATGAATCAATTGACCAAAACCGAGAATAATGGATGAAACACAGAAATGAGACGAAAATTTGGTGGAAGAATAGATACAAAATTTAATGGATTAGCAAGCTTCTTGGTTATATCCAGCAAACACAAATTAAGGTTGCTTTACAATCAATGGACAAGATAAATCTATTTTTTTTTACAGAGGTTGGGATTGGTTTGTTGTGGTGACTCTTCTCTTATCCAAGAGTCACCATAGAATCCCCCTTAATATATTTAGGGATAATTACAGGGACCTCCCCTGAGGTTAGATGTAATTATCGTCCAGTCCCCTCCGACTATCATAATTACAAGGATCTCCCCTGGGGTTTCAGAAGGAATACATCGGTTAGGGTTCGGTTAGTTTTTGCTGACGTCATCGTTAATTTTTTATTGAACTTCCTATTTTACCCTTAGGGTTACTGTAGCTATTTTGGTGGACAATTTTGCCCTTGTTATGTTTTATTCATACGAAGGTTTTCTTTGCAATGTATATGTATATGTATGGGTTCAGATGTTATAAATTTACATGTAACTTATAATTAGTGTATATAAATTCTTAAATTAAAATATAATAACATGTCAATATTTTTTCATAATACTTTACAATAAAAATACAAGGAAAAATTAATAAATTATGATTAATTATAAGAAAAATATTGTTTAACATAGAGAAAAATGTAAATACATTCAAGTTTCACATTAACCCAAAATTGTAATAATTTAAAAAAAAATCATAATTTAAATACAAAGATAAATAAATGAATTACATATAATCATGAGAATAAAAAAAAACTTGAACATGAGTTATTAGACATTATAAAAATGCTCAAATGTTCATAATTAGTCCGTATTAAAAAGATTCGTAAAACTTTAACTAAAAAATTATTTTTTGTACAAAAAGTAATCATTCAGTTACCTGATATAATAGAATAGTTATTGTATAAATCATAAATATTGAAAAGAATTATTATTAAAAAAATTAATATATATTATTTAATTAAAAAAACCCACCCAACCCCCCACTCCACCCCACCTCACCCCACCCCGCACCCTCCATCACCCCTCCTGTTAGGAAGTTGTGGTACCGACACCTCTATACAACTAAAGTAGAAATGAGAAAACGTGTGGAAATGAGATAAAACAATTGGAGTCGAGCAAACCGTAGAAGGATTTTATTATCGCAAAAGGATTACAATACTTTGAATAAAAAAAGAGAGACTAAATATTAGGAGAAACCTCACTTTTATTCTCTCTATATTTTCCTCACACCCTCTCAATGTTATTCTCTCGAGTGGGAATCAATCCCTATTTTTCTCTCAAAATGGGATTCGATTACATCTTCACCACTCTCTACCAAATGTTAAATGTTACAACTAATGTAACATATATATAGATGTCTTGAGGAGGTTAGTAAGTAGCCAAGTTCGATTTGGCTTCTTCCTTATCTTCTTAGTCGTAAATGTTGACTGGAAGAAGCCAAGTTCGATTTTACTTCTTCCTTATCCTTTTAGCCGTAAATGTTGACTTCTAATTTCTTAGCATTGATGATTACTTCTTTGCTAAGTAATTCCACCTCCTAAACTCTTCTACACACTTCAAGAGAGTCGTCAATTTTGACTTCGATTCCTTGGTGTAGAAGGTTTTCTTATTAAGGAAGAAATGCCAACAAAATGGTTTTATCCCTTAACAATCTCCCACTTAAAGTCATTTTGTTGTAATTCTTCATCCTTTCTACATTGCTATTTCCATGCTGCTTACATTTCTGCTAGGCCAATAGAGGATCGACACCAAATGAACTTGTCTATTTAACGGCTTTGTCAGAACATCTGCTAGGTTGTCCTCTGTATGGATTTTCTGAAAATCCACATTTTCTTCTTCAACATTCTCTCGTACAAAGTGGTACTGAACCCGTATGTGTTTTGTCTTTGAGTGAAATGTTGGATTCTTTGCCATGTGCAAAGCGCTCTGACTATCACAAAATAGAGCAACTTTCTCTTGTTTGTGTCCGAGCTCTTCCAGTAACATTTGCAACCATATTGCCTCTTTGCTAGCTTGTGTAGTTGCTACGTATTCTGCTTCCGTCGTAGAAGTAGCCACGATAGACTGCAGTTTTGAAACCTAGCTTACAGCTCCTCTAGCAAGAGTAAACACATAACCCGTGGTGGACTTACTTTTATCAAGATCACCTGCAAAATCTGAATCAACATAGCCTCTGACAGTAAAGTCTGATCCCCCATAACATAATGCAGCATTTGAGGTACCCTTGATATATCTCAAGATCCTCTTCATAGCACTCCAATGCTCTTTACCAGGATTCGCCATGTATTGACTAACTGCTCCCACTGCTTGTGCAATGTCTGGTCTAGTACAAACCATAGCGAACATTAAGCGACCCACTGTTGATGCATACAGTACTTGAGACATTTCCATCCTCTCTGCTTCGTTGCTAGGACTCATACTTGGGGATAACTTGAAATTAATAGGAAGAGGGGTAGAGATTGGCTTACAATCTTGCAGGTTGAAGCGCCGCAAGATTTTCTTCAGATAATTTTGCTGAGAGAGCCAAATCTTCCTATTATTTCTATCTCGGTAAATTTGCATCCCTAGAATCTTGTTTGCTGGTCCCAAGTCCTTCATTTCAAATTCCCTAGCCAGTTGAGCCTTTAATTCTTTAATACGATCTTTGTTGGGGCCTGCTACCATCATGTCGTCAACATACAACAACAGAATAACTAAATTACCATCACCAAATCTCTTGTAGTAAGCATAAGGATCTGAACTAAGTCTGTTGTATCCAAGGCTCATGATGAAGGAATCAAATCTCTTATACCAACACCTCGGCGCCTGTTTTAAACTGTATAGAGATTTGTTCAACCTGCAAACCAAGTTCTCCTTTTCTTTTTCTTCAAAACCTTCTGGTTGGAGCATATATATTTCTTATTCAAGATCTCCATGAAGAAGTGTAGTTTTCACATCTCTACTGATTAACACCTTGTGGACAGTGGGATCCCACAAGCGGTACCCCTTAACTCCATCAGCATACCCCAAGAAAATACATCTCCTGGATTTTGGATCCAACTTCGATCTTTCTTGGGCATTGTACATAACGTACAAAGGACTTCCAAATGTATGTAAATGAGAATAATCAGCTGGTTTACTAGTCCACATCTCCATTGGCGTTCTCAGATCAATTGCGGTTGATGGTGACCGATTGATCACATAACAGGCGGTCTTAACTGCTTCTACCCAAAATAATTTGGCCATCCCTGCAGTTCTCAACATAGCTCTTGTACGTTCTAACAAGGTTATGTTCATCCGCTCTGCTACTCCATTTTGTTGTGGAGTGTATGCCACTGTGAACTGTCTCTTGATTCCTTCTTGTTGATAGAAGTTATCAAATTCTTTGCCGCTATATTCTCCTCCATTGTTTGTCCTCATACACTTTATTAGTGTATCCCAAATCTCTTTTGCCGTCTTCTTCTCGACCACACTTGACAACACTTCGACAGCTAATGCTAAGTGCAAATCACCAATAGCATTGCCATCCATTTTGTTCAACTTGTCGTCAGTGATCCCCTCGAGTTTATCTCCAATTGCCGCTAGGCAATTATCTTTTCTTAACACTGATTTCATTCTCGTTTTCCATAATGAGAAATTATTTCCATTGAACTTCTCTATTTCGTACTTTGTCGTCATCTTTGAGGATGTCTTCTTTTTACCACTAATTGCATCTTACGATATTACCAAGAATCGGCTAGAAACCTGGTGGCTCTGATACCACTGTTAGGAAGTTGTGGTATCGACACCTCTATACAACTAAAGTAGAAATGAGAAAACGTGTGGAAATGAGATAAAAAATTGGAGTCGAGCGAACCGTAGAAGGATTTTATTATCGCAAAAGGATTACAATACTTTGAATAACAAAGGAGAGACTAAATATTAGGAGAAACCTCACTTTTATTCTCTCTATATTTTCCTCACACTTCTCTCAATGTTATTCTCTCGAGTGGGAATCAATCCCTATTTTTTTCTCTCAAAATGGGATTCGATTACATCTTCACCACTCTCTACCAAATGTTACAACTAATGTAACATATATATAGATGTCTTGAGGAGGTTAGTAAGTAGCCAAGTTCGATATGGCTTCTTCCTTATCTTCTTAGTCGTAAATGTTGACTGGAGGAAGCCAAGTTCGATTTTACTTCTTCCTTATCCTTTTAGCCGTAAATGTTGACTTCTAATTACTTAGCATTGAAGATTACTTCTTTGCTAAGTAATTCCACCTCCTAAACTCTTCTACACACTTCAAGAGAGTCGTCAATTTTGACTTCGATTCCTTGGTGTAGAAGGTTTTCTTAATAAGGAAGAAATGCCAACAAAATGGCTTTATCCCTTAACACCTCCGTCCCTTCCAGGCCGACGCTGGGACATTTAGACTCAACACATTCCCCATTGCTCGAAAAAAATTTACTCCCTTCACACCACAAAGGATGTCCAGTATTCTAGCTTTAGTTAGACCAAAGTCCTATACCTTAAGTAGGCATTTATAACTGAAGTGCCTAAGTAGTCTTCAACCAAAGATGAGAGAGAATTAAATCTCATTCTTTCCATTTCATGATCACCACATTACGGAAGGAACATTCAGCAGTAAGATTCAACCTTCACTTAATTAATATGGGGTTAATTTCAATGAAAGCTTTTCAGTGTAGAGATTAATTCAACATTTCGTAAGGCCTGTGTTGAAGAACCTAGGCCTGCGACGGCCTCAGGGGCAGACCGCTTCAGGGGCTGGGGGGGCGGTCGCCACCCCCAAGAAAATTCTGAAACAAATATTTATATAGAAGTTCGTCAAATATTATCAAAATTTATCATGAGATCAGCTGGTGAAATGCTCCACTTAGACAAGAAGGCGTCCAGGTTCGAATACCTCTGACATCAGTTTTCTTTATATTTAGTTATGGGCTGTAAATAAATCTTTCTTTTATATTAGAGCTATGTGGATTAGTTATAAATATGGGCTTTATATCAATCTTTCTGTTATAAAACTAAGCTAAAAGGAACAACAAAGCCAAGCAACTAGTAGAATATAAAAAGGGTAAACACCACTTGTGGTCCCTCTTATCATTAACTTTTTACAGAGTGGTCCCTCTTATGTTTTTTTTCCCATTTTAGTCCCTACTATGAATTATTTGTTTCACTTTAGTCCTTTTTCAAATGGTCCAAGGCGATTCCGATAACATGTGATATGCTCATGAGGACAATTTTGTCATTTCAAGTAAAATAACATGGATATTTTCGTCTTTCTAATTATTAAAAAAAAAGACTAAATTGTCAAACTAGGCTTTCATTCCAATCGAACTTAATCGTACATTTCGTTTCAAACTAAAGTTTTTTCCTAAAATCTTTTTCAAAAACCAAAATTGCTCACCAATTAAACAATATCTCAAATAGTCTCAATAGTGAACGGACGAAAATGCCCAAAAAAATATTCATATGCATGTCACGTGTTATCGAAACCACCTGATAAGGACTAAAGTGAAACACATAATTCATAGTAGGGACTAAAGTGAAACAAATAATTCATAGTAGGGACTAGAGTGGGAAAAAAAACATAAAAGGGACTACTCTGTAAAAAGTTAATGATAAGAGGGACCAAAAGTGGTATTTACCCATATAAAAAACAATGTAGAATGTAGGGAGAGAATATTATATTATTCATTCTTGTTCTCATCAAATACATAAGAATGTCCTCTATTTATAGGACTACATGACCAATACAAAAACTAAGAATTTAGACATGAGAGTTACAAATTATCTTCAATGGTGGGGGTTACAATTGTAGGAGTTACAAGTCTCATGGGAGTTACAAAAACTCTTTCATGAACATCCACCAAAATATGACTATATTCATAACACTCCCCCTTGGATGTTCATAATTTTATGGAATATGCCTCGTTAAAAACCTTGTCAGAAAAACCCAATGGGAAAAACCTGAACAAGGAAAAAAGAGTACACATCCATATGGGTTCAATAAGCATGTAATGCTGTCTCATTAAAACCTTGCCAAGAAAACCCATTGGGACAAAACTTGGGCAAAGGAAAAAGAGTACAGTGCGTAGAATATTATTGATGACACGCTCCCCCTGATGTTGACACAAGGTCCACAAGTTGACGCATACAATGTGGTGGGCCATTTATATGAATGATGTAGTCGACAATGCTTTGACTTAATTTGACGAACGTCAATATCACCATTAATCCGAAGCTCGTGGGTGAAGAATACTTAGGTGATATGTGTTTATATCATCTCCGATATAGTCAACATTATTTTCAAATAATAATTGATGTATTCCTTGTGGAAGGAAAGCAACTCACATCACTCTAAAATATATTAAATCGTAGATCTCAACCATAAACATTCAGGACATGATTCGTGCAATGCTAAAATTTCATATTGGTAGGAATAAGTGGATGCTAAAATTAATTAGTTACATATATCGTCATGATATCGTAGCACCACCCCAAGTAAATACATACATACTTTAAGATCTACTTTTATTCGGATCAAAAAGATAAGCAACGTATATATTAACCACCACTTGTGGATTGGAACCTTGCAAGAAAATTAACTGAGAATGCCATATCATGCCTTGTACAATTTACAAGATATATTAAGGCTCCAATTTCACTTAGATGTGGTACTTCAGGACCAGTTAGTTCTTTAAATGACGAAAATAAGTTATCTTTATATCTAAAGATCGAACAATCATGGGACTGCTCAATTGATGATCTTTATCAATATAAAATTTCAATTGATGGACAAAGATTCTATCTGATAAATGCTCGATCTGCAGGCCGAGAAAATATATTATTTTTTCAAGATTTTCCATCTCAAACTCTTTCATCAAATGATTTGCGGTCATTGTGAGTCTTTCATGAGTTTCTATGAGATTTAACTCGTCCACGTGTACCGTAATGATAGAAAATATATTTTCAAATCGTTTGATAAAAATACATGGAAAACTTGGATTATCCATGAGTCATTTATTTAAAAGGTAATCATTGAGCCGATTATATCACATCCCTTCAGACTGTTTTAACCCGTACAAGGAGCATTGCAGTTTTAATAAAATATAATCCATGAGACATTTGCTTTTCTGCTATAGTAATCTTAAATCCCTCATGAATTTTCATGTAAACGTCACTATCAAGTGATCTATACAAATATGCGGTAACTACATCCATTAGACGCATGTATAGTCTTTTAGAGACTACAAAGCTAATTAAATACCGCAACGTGATTACGTCGATCACGGGGGAATATGTCTTAACATAATAATTACAAGTCTTTGTGAGAAATCTTGTGCAACAAGTCGTACCTTGTCTCCCACATTTTTGTTTTCCTCATTTTGTTTTCATACAAGTACTCATTATACTCAATCGATTTTCACGACTTCAGGCGTGTGGACTACTAGTCCAAATACTATACGCTTTCAAAATGATCGATTTTCACGACTTCAGGCGTGCGGACTTCTAGTCCATAGCGATATGGTATCGCATCTTTCTATATTGGCCAATTATTTTATGTCGACATTCATTCAACCGATCGATCAAGGTTCAGGATCCTGATTTACAATTTTATTGCGACCTTATGAGCAAAAATATTTTCTATAAAAAATTTCTTTCTATCCCAGTTTTCTAGAGTTTTCATATAACTCAAAGAGATCTATTCATTTGTTCTGTTTCATGTGCCTCTTAATGCATGGGCATCTCTTGAGTTGGACTGATCAGTCATATTTTATTTTATAGCGCTTTGTTTTGAAACAGTTTCCTCTTCCGGAGGAATATGTACTTTAAGTACCATTTTCTCTTATCTTTTGCACCATCGTAAATCTTCTCTTTAAATGCGGTAATAATGTGCTAACATATTATCCTTCAAGGACTTCAATCCATGTTGGTGCAATTTTTAAATCTTGCTCATATTATTATTTGTGTGTGGGTCCAGATGAGATAAATATTGTACATTCACGCCGTTCAATATGAACCGACATCAATTCTCCCCCTAACGGCGGGAAAACTGTCTCATCAAAATGATTATCACCATATCTTGATTTAACCATATTGCCTCGTCAGGCGCTCACGATATATGATTACAGACGGGGAATAAAAATCAACCAACACATCTGTATGGACCCATATTTGTTCGAGTGGTGGAGAAACTAGAAATAATTCGCACAATCATAAAATTCTGTTAAAAATATTAGGCTTTGAGCCTGACATAATTTGCAACGTTGCTATCAATCTTATAATTTGAGCAAGAATTTCAGCTAAAGCCATACCAGTTGACAATAGGCATACATTAGACCATAAAAAAATGCGTCTAACATGACCAAAATGGTCCATAAAGTGGATATAAGTCTACATATATCCCATTAAAACTATCGTAAATATGTTTGAAATTCATGACCAATCTTCACAGAAGATGATCTTACAAATTAATTTCTTTGTGAGCAATCAACACACATAATCATATATAAAGAATCATATGGTTCTTTAAAAGATGCCCGTAATTATTTGGCGCATTGTAATTATCTCTGGATAGTCAACTTCATCATGCCATTTGAATCAATGAACTGCTGGTTCAACACAAATTTTGATACTATATTGTTATGGTCGCATATTTCATTTTTGATGAGAAAACTGGGATATATTCATCAATATTTATCTGGCATGGAATGTTCGATGTAGTACATGTATATTCATAGGATATATTCATCAATATTTGTCTGGCATGGAATGTTGGATGTAGTACACGTATATTCATATTCCCCTTATTTATAACTTTTATATTAAAACTCGACAATACATTTATCAAGACGAATGCCTTTGGAAATTCAACAAATTCATGTTGGATTGTAAAGTGTACAAAACCTCTTTCACATAAAATATTTGTTCATCCAGACAATATTATATTTATCCGCTCTTCTGGAGCTTTTATAGTATCTTGTGGTACTAATATTTGCTTTTGCTAATTTGAAGTTTAAGAATATTTTCTATCTCAAATAATTGTGTGTGTTGACCCACTGTCAACCAAATAAATATTTCCACCATTCTTCTACAGTGCTCACCATTTTCATGCATCTTCGGGATGCTCACAAAATTTTATCCATCTAAAATGATGCGTATATTATTGTGCATCTTCGTGATGCTCATATCAATATCATTATCCAATATATATAACCAAGTGAATAAAGTTTAGAAAATAATAAGTTTTACCAAATTGTTTCATTATTCAATTCAAATAAGACCTCCCAGAGTTGAGAAAATGATACGTCAAATAGATAATTTGAATTATTTTGATATTCAAGTAAGTTCAAAACGTAATGTAACATAAACTTACCATCAAACATATAATTATAGGAAATTTTTTTTTTCAGTATTATCAAGTCTTAGTAAAATAAATCACTCATGTTGTGCTAGTGATTTCAAGTGATTCAATTTTATCACCAAAAATATTCTTGACATCGCTGAATTAACATCATTTTCTTTACATAATAGATGTTTAGAAAATACCCAGAAAGTGCATTTGCATTCGACATGTTCAAGTCCAATGTCATTTACTTCACATCTTCATAAGTGTTATCAATTTATGCACATTTATTTTCTTTGCTTACCACATTAGCCGTTTCACTTCGAGTGGTAGTAATGCAATCATTCTATGTAATGCATAATATCAATTTTACTATGACTAAAACATGTCATATATATTGTTAATCACATTCTCTTCAGGGAATGTAATATTTTCATTTACTTCTGGAAATGAATAATTTATATCAACATTGCTTTCACTTTAGGTAATGCAATTATGATTTTTGAGTTCATTGTTCAACAACAAAATAGATCAATTGAGAAATCGAGAGTATTCTTAAAACCTCTCTTTCGATATTGCTTCTTCAAGAGCATTTTAGAATCATAAAATATGATACTTAATCTCCACATATCTCAATTGAGATTTAATTTTATTAAAAAAAATGTGGAGTATTTAAAAACAAATTTAACTTCGGGTGCATATATTTATAGTGAGTAATTTGCGAGTATTATTCACATTTGGTGATTGGGTTGCTCTTTCGAAATATGATGCAACTTCAAGTTTCACCACTCATATATTACCATCACTTTATCTTTCATTTGACCAATTTTTCATTGCATGACAAAATTTTCAAGGCCTTATTTTCATTCAAATGGATTTCAACATCAATAATCCATTTCATATCATTTTTCAAATATGTCAAGAGCAATTCAAGCTTGGTGATATTTGTTATATTTCTAAAGCACATAATAAACATAGTATTAGACTCAAATCTTCGGGATTGAGATGATCACCTAGGCCCCCTTTTTTTTTTTTGTTTGTTAAGCAAAATACAAGCTTGTTAAAATATACTCAAATTTTCGGATTTGAGTTTATCACATAAATTTCAAGTCTAAGTCTAATAGAACTCGAATCTTCTAGTTTGAGTTTCCACCAAGGCTTCAAGCCTAACATAAATATGTACTCAAATCTTGAAGTTTGAGATTATCATGTAGGCTTCAGGCCTAATATAATATATTTCATTTGTTAGAACTTCAAGTTCTTGATATAACAAAAATTCAAAATGATTAATCATTCATTTAAACACAACATCTTCCGATAAACATACTTTTCAATATAAAAATCTTGAAGCTAGATCATGAGTACTAATCTGGTAAAAGCATTTTTATTTTCCCTTATAAGTATTTGTATTTGTTTTTTTTTAACCTTAACAAAGGTATCACAGTATCATTAACTATATAATATATTAACTTAAGCTGTTAGAATCATCAAAATGACAATGAGACATATGACTATAAATTAAATCACATTGGAATAGTATAAGTAAACAATGGAATAAAATAATCATATATACCTCCAACGCATTACTTACACATTCTTGGTTTTTGTATTGGTCATCTCTTTGTTGATCCGATTTCCTAGTTTAGAATCAAAAGATGGAGCAAATTCGTGCTGATAACGTGTTATAAAACTAAGCTAAAAGGAACAACAAAGCCAAGCAACTAGTAGAATATAAAAAACAATGTAGAATGTAGGGAGAGAATATTATATTATTCATTCTTGTTCTCATCAAATACATAAGAATGTCCTCTATTTATAGGACTACATGACCAATACAAAAACCAAGAATTTAGACATGAGAGTTACAAATTATCTTCAATGGTGGGGGTTACAATTGTAGGAGTTACAAGTCTCATGGGAGTTACAAAAACTCTTTCATGAACATCCACCAAAATATGACTATATTCATAACAATGTAGTCCTATAAATAGAGGACATTCTTATGTATTTGATGAGAACAAGAATGAATAATATAATATTCTCTCCCTACATTCTACATTGTTTTTTATATTCTACTAGTTGCTTGACTTTGTTGTTCCTTTTAGCTTAGTTTTATAACACTTTCTAATATATTAAATATAAGATATATTTAGTTATGGGCTGTAAATAAATCTTTCTTTTATATTAGAGCTATGTGAATTAGTTATAAATATGGGCTTTATATCAATCTTTCTACTATATTAAATATAAGATATATGGATTAGTTATAATTTATAAGCTATTTTTCTTTCTTTCTTCTAGATTATAAATATATGGATCAATATATAATAGTAATATGGTCATATATACTAAAATTAATGTAAATATTTGATTTTATAAAATGCACTACAATAAAGAAAAATAAATTTTAATATTAATTTTGATACTTTTATAGCAATTTTTTTACAGTACTGAATTTATGTTGTAAAATATTTATGTGTTTTAAGATTACTCAATATTTTGAGCCATTTATTGAATGGGACTTTTTAAACAAATTACTAATATATTTCTTCACCTTTTATTAGATAAATATACAATATTACTTATTTTCAATTAATTGTCATTCTATCACAATAACTGAAAAATACCGAGTGCTATTTAAATAAATCTTGCCCCCCCAACCAAAGTTGTCTAGGTCCGCCCCTGGACGGCCTGACTCCTTGAAGGCCGGCGGCGTCGGCCTTGAAGGAGGTGGGTAGGGGAGGGTGCGGGTGGGATGGGGATGGGGGGTTTAGGGGATTGGAAATTTTCTTTTATGTATAAAATTAATTTTTTAAAAGTTAGGGATTAATGTGCAATTATGAATTTTTATTTCTATTAAAATTTAAGTTTGGTAAGGGTAGAATGATAATTTTGTGCATTATTTTAAGGGTAAATTGGACAATTCATTAATCAAGTTTTATACCTATTTTTTTTAAGTAATATTATCGAGGGCAACAACGTCATTTCATGATTTCCGTTTAGTTCTTTTAAAATCCGTTAGGGTTTTGTAATCTTTTTGAAACCTCAGGGGAAGTCCTTGTAATTATGATATTCGGAGGGGATTGAACGATAGTTACACCTAACCTCAGGGGAGATTCATGTAATTAACACATATATTTAATATACTATATAAATACTCTTTGTCATCGAACTAATATTACAATATAAATACAATTTTAGTAATGGTATAGAGATTGTTGAAAACTAAATCGTTTTAAAATTTAATCCATCACGAAGAGAAAAATGGATAAATATATCCATTATTAAATCTTTCTTTTCTTTTAAATATTGCACTTCATATTACTTTATAGCTAAACGAAGAACGTATCCTTGCCATTTTTCTTTCTTTCTAAAACCTTCTTTTTTAAGACGGTGAATCTATTAATCACAAATTTCAAACACAGAAAATCTATTAAAAGAAGAAGGAACCTAACTCAACCAAATCTTATAGAATTCTCTAACATAAGTAGGAAATATATTAAGGAACCCCATACATATCTAACCATGAAGTAGTTCATTTCAGTCTCCTTTCAAAAAGCTAAAATTTATTATATTATACTAATAAAATATCAAACTACTGCATGGATTACAAAGCTGGTAGTAAGCTAAGAAACCAGAGCTCAGAATTAGGCAAGAAATTCAATGATACGTCAACAACAGAATTAAAATGAACTTATCCCCAATTACTTAAACTAAGCAAATATGAAATATACCCTTGCCACAACACAATTCAGCAGACACGAATGAATATGTAAAGTTGAACTATCTTTAGAACAAAAATGTAGGGTTAATTACAGGACCTCCCCTGTCAAACTCGCGCCCATTCCCCTCCAAGAATACTAATTACTCAGACCTCCCCTGAGGTTTGAAAAACCTTACAAAACCCTAACGGAGACTAACGGAGGTGGATGTCATGCGTGAAATTACCCTCTTGTCCTCATCAATTTTAATTACTTCGACCTCCCCTAAGGTTTACAAAACCTTACAAAAATTTATATTTGCCTATTAGTCCCCAAACTTTAATAAAATTAAATGTACACATAAAAGAAAAAAAAAACTAACCCCACCCCGATTTATATCACATAAAAAGAAAAAAAATAGTTTATTAATTATGCAATTAATAGTAATAATAAATATGTAAATAAGATTTTATTTTTGTATTTTATAATAAAATATTATTTAATTGTATTGTATTTAAGTAAGATATAAATTTATGATTTTATGGTTGAAAATATTAAACACTTATATATATATATATATATATATATATATATATATATATATATATATATATATATATATATATATAT
This sequence comes from Penstemon barbatus, assembly GCA_003313485.2. NCBI lineage: Eukaryota > Viridiplantae > Streptophyta > Magnoliopsida > Lamiales > Plantaginaceae > Penstemon > Penstemon barbatus. The sequence goes on from CM064884.1 coordinate 2,494,068, forward strand.
ATATAAGTTTAAAACTGAAATAACCCATAAATTTAATTATTTACAAATACCTCATAGATAATTATTTTATAAAAGGGTATTTGAATTAATATCTTTAAATTTTGTGAAAAAAATATTTATTTATTTTTTTAGTTAAATTTTTATAAAATGCATATTTCAATATTGTATAATTTATCAATCGCGTAAAAAATAATTTATTAATTATGTAAACAAGATTTATTTTTGTATTTTATAGTAAATATTATTTAATAATATTGGGTTTAAGTAATCAACAAATAAATTAATAATTCTTATTTTATTAAATGTGTATTTGAATGAGTATTACTTAATTTTTTTAAAAAATAATTGATTTTCTTAATTATTAATATTTTAGCATTTTTATAATGCCTTTTCTGTTCAAATTTTTCCTTATTAATCATAATTTTTATTTATTATCCTTGTTGGTAAATTTTTTTAGAATTATGAAAAGAAATTGATATTATTGAAATTACGGTTTGGATATGGATAAATCTTAATATTTTTGCATTTCAATAATGATCTTTTTATTTATCTTTAATTTTTCTTATGATTAATAATAATTTATTCACTCTTCTTTGTACTTCAATTTTAAAAATATTATTAAAAAAGATTGAAATTAATATCTACACATTATTGTTAATTTATTCATTTTAAATTACAAATTATATAAATTTTACATGCCTTCATTGAAATAATTTGATATATAATAGTTACTAGTGTATTTCTCTTTGCATATATTTTACATAAGTAAGAAAATACTTTAGAAATATTTAAAATGTTATTTTAAATATGAATATACATTATTAATGTCATTACCCATTATATATAAATTTAACAACATTTTAATCCACAAATGTCATTTGACATTGCTATTAGATCCTTTCTCATGCAACAACATAACATTTGCTGAGAGGGGCAATATAGTCCATACAAATTTGCTACAGTAAGTCTGGGCCAAAATTGGCAATCGACCGAAATTTTTATGATGACGTAAGCAAAAATTAACGGAACCCTAACGGTTGTAAGGTTTTGCAAACCTCAACGGAGGTCTGACTAATTAGCATTCTTGGAGGGAAATGGACGCAAGTTTGACCAAACCTCAGGGGAGGTCCCTGTAATTAACCCTAAAATGTAAACTTATCGTCCCTTCCCTGCCACAATCTTGTTGATTCACCTGATGATCAAGTCCTTGTTATTTTGGCATATGCAATAAGTTTCATTTTCGAATCTTTTTGCATGGGTTAAAATTTTCATCCCAATTTTGTGCGGCTTCTAAATCCCTAGCTTTCTCACAGTACTCTTTGGCCGACGTCGAATGGGCTTGCTCCTATATTGTTGGACTGATCCAATTGGGCCGGATCGGATTTGGTGCGCCCATGTGAGCTGACCCGAACCGGATTCGGATCCAGTTGGTTAGTGGGAGTTTTTTGATAACTCCTCACTCCTACTATTAAGGAAATAACCCCCCTCTCTCTATCTCTCTTTGTCAGTTAATATACAAGACATTTTATTTTTCATCAGTTAACATAATTGAAAATCATAGAAACAAAAAACAAGAGAGAAAAATCAGAGAGAAAACACTTTTGGGGTAGATATAATTTGATCAATCAAGAACATCAAAGTCCAGGGTTATTAGGCTGTGATTAGTATCTATTTTCCGTTCGTGATTGGAGATCGACTAGAGTATTGGAATATAACCAGAAATCAAAAGAAGAGTTCGTGATTCAATTGCTGGTTCCAATTGTTAAGTATGATCCCTATACTTTATTTGCTTCGAATATTTGTATTTGAAGCATGTATGTTGTTTAAAACCCACATATATTATCAATTCAACCATATGTTAATATAGCGACTTTGACTTATAAATCAAACGGTAAATACTCATCCATCACATCGTAGTGTTAAACTTATATGCATTAAAAATAGATGAACATGTAAAATATTGATTTGGAGAAATACCCGGAGATTCCATAAGTATGGTAAACTACACCTTTTCTCCGACTGCTTTTCAATACTTTGGATAGCTGTGAAAGTGAAAATTACGACTGATCCAATTGTACGAACGCGCGTCTAGGATATCGAAAAAAATGTTAAAGTTGTACCTTTCATAATTTTTCCACTATCTAGCAGTAAATTGATGTGTATCTCAGCGAATACTTCAAGTTGTTCAGCTGATGCCCCAATTATCTAACCAACAAACAAATATTCAGATTTTCTATAATCAAAAACAAATTTTTTATATATATGCAAATTTATGATTTTGTTTTTTATACCTTATAGTCTATGTTAGAGTTAGAGTTATAGTGTGTTAGGAGTATTAGGTTTAGGTTGGGTATTTTGGTGTTTATGGAGTCTTATCTCTTTGTATAAATACCCCTTCCTGGGTTCATTATTAATAACAATTTCATACTTTCTCCCTACATCTTTTCTCTTATAACATGGTATCAAGAGCTTAGATTTTTGGTTACCTAGGGTTTTGAGGAAAAAAAAAAAAAGAAGTACACAAGATAGAGTAAACCCTAGCCGTCGCGGTGGCCATCTAACTCATCGCTGCGGCGGCTGGCCATTCCAAGTAAGCCGTTGTCTTTCGTTATTGTCCCACCATCATTAAAAGGAAAAAAAGAAGTTCTACCATCTTCTTAAACAAATCCATTTTTTTTACCCACCCACTCAGCTCAGATTTAAAGAAAAGAAAGGGGCGTCTCAAGCCATAGTTCAAGTCACAACTAGCCCCGTCCACGCTCAATTTTCGCAGCCGTAACGACTGCTTCAGATAGATCTGCTCGTTTTCATCTTTCTTTTGCAATTGTTTATGGTGCCACGGTTTCAGATTATTTCAACCCTAGCCCAATTCGGGGAGTAGTGCAAAGATGAGTAGTTGTTCTGGACTTCTGGTGGTTATATTTTTGGATTGATGTGTTGAGAAACTCTATGGTTAGTTGCTCAAGGGGAGTAGTGAGTAATAATTATTTTTTGCTTTCTAGGTATTTTCGTTGTTTGGTTTGTTGGGTTTTGGTTGGTGATATTGTTGTTGTTGATGGAAGTTGTTGCAATTTAATTGTTGCTTGGTAATTTTCGGTAGTGTGGTCGTCGCGCACTATTTGTTAGACATTTGGTTGGAATCAAATTACGGTCGAGGAAGCTACAGAGTGTTAGCGGATGTTATCCCCGGCGTCGGCATTGATCCCCAAGATTGTCGCTTGTGTGGATCAAGTGATCCATTTATTATGTTTTGATTGGTGGTTTGCCAATTGTTGTCATCGGTGTTCGCAGGTGTTAGTTTCGACGTTAAAATTGTTTACCAAGAGTTCTCCAATTCAATGCAGTTCGTTATCAAGTTCATCATCAGTTGTCAACCTTTGCTACAACCTTTACTTAGTTATTCTTATTTATGGTGTTTTATTTTTCGTTGTTATCGAGTGATTATCGTATTTGTAACAAGCTTAGAGCTACTAGCTCTAGCTTGAGGGGGAGTGTTAGAGTTAGGGTTATAGTGTGTTAGGAGTATTAGGTTTAGGTTGGGTATTTTGGTGTTTATGGAGTCTTATCTCTTTGTATAAATACCCCTTCCTGGATTCATTATTAATAACAATTTCATACGTTCTCCCTACATCTTTTCTCTTATAACGGTTTACAGCATCAAATTCATCTCCAAGAAGTTTCAGTGCTTGTTTGTTGTCTCCCTTTCCAAAGTTATATATAGCTTCCGCAAGCTAGAATAGAGTATTATATTTCACAATAGGAATTGTTAGAAAGAAGAAAAAGCCATCTAGCTAGTTCACTAAATTGATGAACATAAATAGATGAGTTTATACCCACTTGTTTCAAATATTACAATGACACCCCCCTCGACCAAAACTATATTACAAGGACACCCCCTGCTACCCCCTAAAAAATTACAATTATCTATTTTCCAAAATTAATTTGGGAATTTTGTTCATCTCATCAAGACGAGTTCATAGACGCCAACCCTGTCAAATTTCATCGAGTAATTTGGGAGAAATGACGACCGAGTTTGAAATTTCAGATATAGGGTTCTTCGCGAACCAAACTTTTAACAACAATTTTTCTCAAATTACTTGATGAAATTTGATAAGGTTGGTGTCGTTTTTTCCCTCTCGTCAAGACGAGTTCACAGACACCAACCTTATCAAATTTTATCAAGTAATTTGGGAGAAATAGTTGTTCAAATTTTGATATTTAAGAACCCTGTATCCAAAATTTCAAACTCGGTCACCATTTCTTGGCTTCTATTTCTCAAAATTAAGTTGGGACTTTTTTGGCCTTTTTTCCTCACATCAAGACGAGTTCATAGACATCAACATTATCAAGTTTCATCAAGTAATTTGAGAGAACTCATTGTTCAAAGTTTGGTTCCCGAAGAACCGTAGATCCAAAATTTCAAACTCGGTCGCCGTTTCGTCCAAATTACTCGATGAAATTTGACAAGGTTGATGCCTATGAACTCGTCTTGATGAGAGTAACAACAACACCAACTTAAATTTGGAAAATATACAATTATAATTTTTGAGGGGGTAGCAGGGAGTGTCCTTGTAATATAATTTTGACTGAGGGGGTGTCTTTGTAATATTTAAAACACGAGGGTAAAATCCTGTAATTAGGGTAATAGCCAGGGGTTGTCTAGGTAAATTTCCCTGAAAATAACACAAAGGTATTTTTGCTAATCAGGCAAATCATAGACGGTATCTTTGTATTTCATTCTTTCCAAAAATACGTACACCTAGCACTGAACCAAAGATTCTCCTCCACAGTCAAATTTCCATGCACAATATCATCTTGAGGAACATATCCAATAATTCTTTTGTACGATTGCATTTTGATACATTTGGTACTTTCGTCGATTTTTTGATGGAAAATTCAATTTCGGACGGAAAGTTGGGCGAAAATTTGCATAATTCAATGTCTGGTTAGTACTATACATATATCACTCGCATATTATTTTATTTCAATTATAATATGTTACAATCATAGAGATAATTTCACTTTGGTGTCACAAGTAACCACATTTTTTTGTTATGATACCATAATTTTAAAAGTATGCATATTTAGTACCACATGTTAGTTAATCACGATACATTTAATATTTTCGTCGAATTTTTGATATAAATTCAATTTCGGACGGAAAGTTGAGAAAAAATTTGCATAATTAATCCTATAGTTATAGATTGCTGTCAAAGTTTGTCCCACATATTTTATGATCAGTAAATTTACCTTAAATTTCACTCGAATGTCATTTTATTTCAATTATAACATGTTACAATCATATTTTGCTTCGTGCAAACCTTATTTTTATTCCATTTTAACTTTTTAATCATATTTTTACCCCATAGATGTTGATTCCGTTTGGTTAGATCGTTAAGTTGTGTTCATTAACAAAGAGACTTAACAATTTTTAGAAAAATTAACCAATTGATGAATTATTAACAGAGATAGGCGCAACGGTGGGACAGCTAAATTGTCCATCAATGAGCAAAAAATTTTAGGATGGTGCTGGTACAAGGCCAGCTGTGTCATTGTTTGCAAGGGTGAGGGGGAACCGGCGGCTACTGCAATGTTTATTTTAAATGTGTGTGCCTCCATCGTTGTTAGTTTGTTATGGATTTTATGGTTACTATTTCCGTTGTAAGAAGAATGTGTTTTATCTTTTTACGTTTGGGGGTTTGGGGGTGTTTAATTATCTATGTGCAAATTAAAAGTCTCTTGACGTAAGACTTTTAGTTGTGGTGTGTACTGACAATAAATTTGTGTTGACATTATTAATATCTGTTATCGTGCATTTTAATTATTGCTTAACTAGTATGCCATGTTTTGAAAATCGGACCAATTATTCCGATCGGTTTAACCACTAAGTAGGCAGCAGTCTGATCTGAATAACCCCTAAAAGCATGGATCAAAATTTTGTTTTGAGAGTAAGTTTTGGTCAGCTAAATATTGAAAACTTTTCGAGACTATTCGGAAATGTTTCGAAAACATTAAGGAAAAATTGTAAAAAAAATTACTAAATTAATAAAATAAGAGAGTCTCAAGGCAAATAAATAATTTCAGAATTATTTCTCATTTTCGTTTCGCTTGATTAAAAACGGAAACTTTTCGATGTTTTCGAAGGAAAAGATGAGAATTTTGATCCATGCCTAAAAGTTAGTTTCCTTTATAATCAGTATGAACCGATCAAAAATGATAGTTCGAGAGAAACAAAAGTTCACTTAAGGGAGAAAATGTCAATATATTCTTTTCGGTTAGAACGTGTTCTACTATAACTTTTTCTTTCTTTGTTTTATCTGATTAAACAATTAAACTTTGTCGACTCTCTTCAAACTTCAAAGAACAAGAAATTCTTGCATATTCTAGTTGTGCAACCTTTCTATCATTATTCGGTACTATTTTTATGCATGGACCAAAATGTGTTGTTACAAGTACATAATTAGATTTATCGAACTTTTTGTGTACATGTTCAACATAATGTGATTGAGTTTTTAAACTAATTTCAAATGTTATTCATCTGAATTTTTCATTGATTAAATATGTTCTTACCAACTTTCCGTTTTTGACCGATTTTACTCTATTTTCACCGGTTTTACCCAATTTTACTGGATTTCACAGGTTCCATGAAATTCATTCGAATTAAATTGCATCGATTTCACATATTTTGACCCGTTTATTTTAACCGTTTTCAGCTATTTTTCACAAATTTTACCTTATTTTTTTTTATCAATTTCAAATGTATTTAAAATTTCACATGCATTTTTTTCACTGGTTTAAAGTGTACATACATTGTACGTGTTTATTTAATTTCAATGGTATTTTGTTGTAAATCATAGTAAAATTAATTCCATTATGTCATAAAATATCACATTAATGAATGTTATTCAATTTATTGACTTCATCATGTGTAATTTTATCGATTTCTTTAGTTTTTCGGTTTAAACCATTTTTCTAATGGTTTGACTTTGTTTTTGTTGGTTGAATTTTTTTCATTTAATTGATTTCACTAATTTTAACCAATTTTCACATGTTTTCACTCATTGATTTCACCTGTGCTTACCGAATTTTCAACTCAAATAATTATACATCTTCAATTACTTTTAAGTATATCTCAAATTATTTCACTAACCTTATCATTTGGTTTTAATGCTTTTGCCTGTCTCGTGATGATATTCCGTAATTTGTCCGTCAAATGTCATAGAGTTGGTGATTGAGTGATGCTATTAATTGTAACTTGAGTGACTATATATATTATTCTTGAAAGTTGAGTGACCATTGTGTGTTTAGAGTTAAACTTGGGTGACTAAATATGCATTTTTCCCTCTAATGTGAATATACTTTTGTTTTTCTTCCTTATTCATGGTGCTTGGTTAGGAAGAAAAGAAGTCACAAATTTTCTTAAAATATTTTTTTACCAAATTTTTTGATGAAAAAATTTAAGGAAAATTCATGTCTAACTACATTTTAATAATATACTTAACAACATGAATAAGGGCATTTTTGTCTTCACAAAAAAAGAAAAAAACTTAAACTATATTCACACTTTTAGTAGTAGTATAGATATAGATAAATTAATCTAGGAATATTAATGATTAGTGGATATATTCGGAAAATTCATCTAAAGTTCATTGAACCCGTATGTGAACTTCTCTTGATACTACTCTGCCATCTTTGACAAGAATTGTCATAACTTTTTCATTAAAACTCCAAATTTTGAACCTTTTGGTGCATTGGAAACTAGGCTTCCAGAAGGTTCCATCCATATAAAATTCATTTTCTAAGTCCTTCTAGATTGAGTGATACATGCATTTAAAATTGACTGAATTTTCTGTCTCAACTCTCCAACTTCATACATTAATTTTAAAATTATTTGAATGGTTGAATGCATGGGAATGCTCCTGCATCACCCTATCTAACAGAGCCAATGACCTAGATCTAGTCGATGATCTCGGCCCAACACACACATATTCTGACTAATGAAAGCAGGTAACATAAGTGCAGTCCTTGAATCAAGATAAATATCTCAAAAAGGTACGCCTTAAACTTAATCTCTCTCGGTTTCATATGTGTAAATTCAGCTTTCAAGTTAAAGCTCATACAATGATTTAAGCTTCAGAGTGATTTTATCGGGATGCCCTGATCTAGTTCACCCCATATTTTATTATAACAGTAAAGATTAACAATAGATTCAAACAGTATTTGACAAAATTATAGTTGGTATGTATAACAAGTATAATTCGAACGAGCTTAATTTTATTGATTTTTAATCGACCCAATATAAAATGGTTTGATTTGTTCTTACTACAAATCTATTCTCATTTCTTCAAAGCTTGGTGAACATTTCTCAAAATACCACAAACAGTGCAACATAGCTCTAAAGATGCCTCAACATATAATCCCTTAGCTTAGATGCAATGCTTTGTGGTGGTAGTGGTGAAGCTGGCAGAGTCTGGCTGCCTTTGCTGCCCTATCATGAACCGAAATGCTGAAGAGGAAGAGGTTAAAAATGAAAAAGAGCAAACAAATTTTAATTTACAATGCCAGTAATTTTTCATGAATTAGAAACAGTAATTCTTACTAACGAGAACAATAAATGCAAAAAAAGGTTCACTAATCACACAATCAAGATTACAAATGTAAAATGTTATGAGAAGACTTGTAATGAAATAATGTTGTAAAATACTAATGAACTTTGATATTATTTTTGGTATTTTTTGTAATGTTAATGCAACAGTAATACAAAAGAAAGATAGATTGAGCAAGAACTTAAGATAATTACCAGCAGAATAGGAAGATAGATAGAAAATCAGAGAGAAATGAGCAAGAACTTAGATTAATAATTTTCTGGATTAAACGGCACATCCCCCTAGGTGGGAATATATGGTTCAAAAAGTAGGGTAACCCTAAAAATTAGTGTACCTGAATTAGTACAATCCTTAGGTAAATTAAAAATGCAGGAATAAAAACAAAACAATTACTAAAGTGTCATCATCTCCTTTTTAATAGCAACTGAGCCTCAATCCCTTTTTAATAGTAACGGGGCCTAAATCCCTTTTTTAACAATAATTGGGCCTCAATCAATCTGCCCACCTAAGAACTCTGCCAGCGTGACCTTGCACTTCCTTCCCACGACTTCAGCCTCCTGTTCATTGTACTCTTCTGAAGCTTCCCCATCTTCTTCGTTCAAACCTAAACTCAGCTCCCAGATTCCTTTGCCTTCTTCTACCTCCTCATGCCATTCCTCTTTCTTCTTGTTCTTCATGCCTTTACCGACAGTGATCCTTACATAAAATCCTCAAGTTACCTTTAGTTAATAAATTGGTTATGCCAGATGCCCTAATGAGATTACAAGGTCGGCTCAAGTACAAACACGATGTAATGTGTTAAATTAGACTCTATTATATTATTTAGTTAATAATAAATTCGTGGAAGTTCTTATATTATTTGACCTTACCATTTCACCCATTCTGGTATTGTAGGAAACTCTATTACATCGCATTTATATTAAAATTGATAGGATTTACGATTATTAAATATTAAAAAGTCGCAATTTCATTTGTTTGATATATCACTTCATAGAGGGTAATAGAGTCAATAGGAAGGCATACCATTGATCTAACAGAACACAACTCAGGTTGTCTGACAATATATATCAGATCCCCATGGCTGTCATCTTTGTAAATATCCTGATTCCTGTGTCATGTCCATAGAGCATGTGTTGAATTCATAACCTGCATGTAATTATTTTTTTCGATAGTAAGGAGCTAAGTAAATCAAATAAGTACTTAAATTCATGAAGAATGTAATATTTCATTAATTACCTCGAGTATTCCGTGTCCAAAGCTACTCTCTCTATAGGCACTCCACTCAGGTTGGTGTCCCAGCAAAACTTGCCTTTAGCTGGGCCAAATGAGAATTTCATATGACATACACCTCCAAATTCAGGTATGTTATCACCGAAAGAAGGACATTTGCCAGGTTCATCTGCATGATCAACATCAACTTTCTCGATATTTCCCCCATCTCCAACTGTAATATATACCGGTCCACATGAATCTCAAGTATAGTTGTATATTCATTCGCTCATAAGCATGAACCTGCCTCAAAGAAAATAATGTCAGTTTTCATTAGAAAAGCAATAAATCCATGGAAGTCGGGAAAAGAAGACAAATTTGTTACATATAAATTTATAGCATGCGTAATATATTGTCAAAAGTGAGAATACAGTGTATATGTTTGTTCCATGTTAAACAATCACAGGAATACCGTAAACTCTTTTGTTCTAAGTAACTAGAAGGCTCATATGTAATAAGAATCTTAAACAGGAGAAAGACCTCGCATCACTTGTATTAAACTATCTTTCCAACCGCATTAAACGCGAAGATACTTGGTAATACAATATACAAATATTTAGGTAATATAGATTTCCAATTAATGACAATTTAACCCCTATGATATGCATATTGTTCAATTTACCCTTGTGATTTGAAAAAGATGACTTTATTCCCCTATAATCTTATAAAAGTTTCACATCGTCTCCCTGGCTTTTTTAAACTTAAAAGAAAAAAAAACTGACAAAACTACCCCTCTTTATACTATACTTTAATCCCATCAACTTGCAAATGAGGACTGAAAAGCCACACAGCATTTAACTTACATGACCCGAAAAGACAATATCCACTCTATATTGATACACAATTGATTCCATTTGCAGCCTCGTGCATTCAAATTCTTGATAGTGTGATGAGTAGCTATTATAACAAGGTGGATGCCAAGAAGACACAACCAAAGGAGTTTTGTCTCGATCAGGAGTTTTGTCTCGATCTACTTTTTCAAGATCTCGTTGGAGCCAAGCGTACTGATTTCCTTAACAAATAATCACAAAATTCCTTGTAAATTAGCTTTCTTTAAAGCAATTTCATTGTCAAAAAATACATAATATGAACAAACATTAGTTACAGCTACCATTTTGATTGTAATCCACATAGGCACCCAACATGATGAAATGTACACCTCCAGCATCAAAAGTATAGTAGAGGTTACTTCCAGAACCAGACTCGTTAGAGGGAACTGAGAATCTTATTAAATAGGACAGGAATGTTGTGTTTGCAACTTGCGGCTCGATGTCATGGTTTCCTTCTATTACCATCATTGGAATTCTTGATGTCGAAGGTTGCATGAACCTGAAAACAACCAAATCATCGTGCAATTAACCAAAAGATCAACCCGACAACAAGGCCAGTCCTACTCTTTTAGGGACTTATGCCTAAATGTACTATCATAACTCTATGTCACCAAAAATTGTACTCCATATCATATGTAGAATTGATTAAAAATTATTGATTTAATCTTTATGTTCTGGTTTTTCTTTATATATATTTTTCTATAAATAAAATGGATGGAAACTAAAAAAAAAATGGATAAATTACTTAATCTTTCTTGTGACTCAGACGATCAATAATGTGTTTATTTAATTTTGAAAACTTCTTTCAAGAGAAGCAACTTTTACCGGTGTAGAAAAGCAAGTTATACATCATTTTCCAAGCATGTATGTGAAAACAAGTAGAATTTTCAACCAAAAATGGCCTAAAAGTGGTCAAAATTTACCTTCCCCATCCATCCCATCGAGGTTGATATGTTTCGAGTAGGTGAATTGGGAAACTTAGAAGAATAGCAAGACGCACCCTTCCCTCCAGTAGTGAGATACATATTGGCATAAGTCAAGTCTCCAACCATCAAAATCATTGATGGATCATTCACGATGAGATGATCAATGGTCGTTGATGTATTGCTCGTAAGTCCTAAATCACCCACGACTGCTACTCCTCACTCATTTCTGCTATAGAACTATCACCAGACTTGTAAAAATACTTTGTTTGGGGTTCATGACCTACATAAAGGATAAAAGAAAACATCTGCATAACAAACTAAATCAATGATGGAATTCCAACACGTAAATAATATTGACAAGAATTACAATATGTTCTAACATTTACTAAAATTAATACAAGCTAAATGCAAAAATACACCCTATGCTTTACCTAACTGGAAAAATCCGTGTTATTTTTATTAGCAAAAATCCCGCTGTACTATTTTTATTAGCAAAAACACTCCTCCCAAGCCGAAGTATATATTTTGCTGGAAAAATGACAATTTTACTCCACCCTGAAATGGGAAAACAACCTTATTCACAAAAAAAATTGACAATAATCCCTCCGTCAACTTCGAAAATTGGCAATAACCTCCCTTTTCACTTAAAATATTGACAATGCAGTAAGCTAATAAAATGTCGATACATGAGGTTCTTGCTAATAAAAAAGAACACATTGGGTTTGCCCAAGCACAAGTGGTATTTTTGCATTAAGTTTCAAAATTTACCATCAATTCTCACATGATGACTGATTCCAGAAGTGTAATTCCATAGCCCTTCATATGGATATAATTGACTATAAACCAATGAAATCCCACTTCTTTTCTCAGCGTAATTTCCACTTTCTTTTCCATACCACATCTCACTACCAACAGTCAACGGGTCAATTGGTGTCACATTTAGTCCAATCTGTGCATCCCCTTAAAAAAAATCAAATTGCAAAAAGGAGACAAATATATATGCTATTAAAAATCAAGAAATGCAAAAATGATAGCATATACCAGTTACCCAAGAAACCCACATTGAGGGGTGGACAATGCAAGAGAAATTTGTTCTGGGAAATTAGAGGTCACATTTTTCCTTAAACTAGAATGCTCCATAGGCAAGTCATCACTTCCACGGCGTAATGAAGGATCGAATCTCCGATTTAAGGGCTGAAAAGGGCCTTCTAACGTTGTCGGAATTTGAGAAGCAACACCATTTTTGTTACTATGATAAGCAGAAGAATAGCTGAAATTGAACAATTTGTACAGTCCTCCATTGCTATTTGAAGATTGATTGTTATAGATATGGAAAAATCAAGAATGTTTTGCTTTTATCGAGTGTATATACAATTTGGAATTTTCGCGATTATAGTTACCTTGGCTACTTTCTTATTGCAATATATATGGTGAGAATATTTTTTATTAGAGATGCTGAAATACTTGGACCTTTTTTGGAAAAAATGGAATTTAATTTAAGAATAGGTTAAATTTATATCTCACGTTTTTGTGCAGTTTTGATATAAAATTATAAGGTAAATTTTTGTTTTGGGAATTAAAAAAGGAAATTGTTGATGACAGAACAAAATTTGTCAACCTAACATCTAACATGTCCTTACATATAAATCAAAATTTGATGTATAATCTAAATTTCCCGAATTTGTTACCCATTTTAAAGTTTCTCTATTTCTTCTCAGTTCTCACTTTTTCGGTCATGTATCTTTTCCCAGGAAAAAGTGAGTTATATTTAACTGAAACTTAATTTGAGTCGTCTAAAATGAGATTTCAAGGGATGGGGAACATATAAGATAACATTTATCTTAGTGACATGTGTCATCTTAAAATTCAAATTTAAATAATATAGTTTCTTAAAAATTGATACCATGGTTGTTGGATAAGGATGAAGATGAAGAACATTGAAGACAATTAGTATAGGGAGGTTTTGATGATTTCCAAAACTTTAAATCTGCTAAGTATAGGACAACTTAGCTGATATCCATTAGAAGAATTTTGACTCTGAAGGAAAAAAATCAGACTGGTGAAGAACAGCCGACTCAAATTAGATTTGTTCAAGTTTGGGATCAGCTCCGTTCATCATCAGACTTGCACTTTCGATCAGCCAAGTGGAAAGGATCAAGAAGTCGTCCAAACGGTAATAAATGCCTCTGGAAGTAATAAATGCTGAAGTACAAGGTTATTAAAGACAAATGATTGAAGAAAGACTTCGTATTAGCTTGGTGCATTTAATGCTGCCTGACAGATCGTACAGTTCGCAGTACTGTCACTGTGCAGAGAGCCGTTTGCGGAAATTAAGGACCAGAAATCAAGAAATTTGAATTGTGTCTCTCTTCGACGGACATAATTCAAAGAGTGACTATAAATAGCTGAACAGACAAAGAGAATAAGAAGAACACAACTTCTGAGAGATCGAAATCAAAGCAAATATTTTCTAAGTCTCAAAAGCTCAAGAACAGCTCACTCGTCTGTTGAACGTCATTTGTTGACTGAAGCCGTTGAAGTTAAAATGAAAACATTTTCTGAGTGAATATGTAAGAGAGAAAAGAGTTGTGAGGAGTTCTTATCCATCTTTCTGAGTGATAAGACTCTGTAGAATATGTTTTCTTTGTGATTTCCTATTGCGCACTTGTGGTCGTATCATTTGTTGTTCGACGCAAGCAGAGTATATTGTAAACTTTGTGATTATAGTATAACCCAAGATCTGAGTGACTTGGAAGAGTGGACTAAAGGATTTAAATCCATATAACCACTATAAAAATATTGTGTGTTCAAACTTGCATTATTTTCTAGCATATTTACAAAATTGCATAAGAACACTTGAAAAACTGTTTGAAAGGATTTTAAAAGGAGTTTAATAAAACTGGGGATAAAAATCTTTCAATCTACCAAACTACTTGTGAAAAACACTCAAACTATCCGCTGCAAGTATTTTGGTATTAAAACTAATTTTGACTAAATCAGCTAAGTGATTATCAGATTAGTGGTCTACTGTGTTGTTCAAAGATTTGTTCGCGATCAGCTTAGTCAGCTTAATGTTCTGTAACAGCTTAATCTGCTAACAGTTAAGTAAAAAGTTTTAAAGTTAAAATTTGTTTAAAATTTTCAGAGGTCTATTCACCCCCCCCCCCTCTAGACCTCATCTGACCACTTGGGACCAACAAGTGGTATCAGAGCAGATGGTTCATCCTAATCAACGAGCTTGATTCGAGTGTTTTTCAAAGGTTTTTAAACTTTTCAAAAAGAGCATATTTTTGAAAAACTAAAATTTTTGAAAAATGGATTGTATCAGCCATGTTCCCCACATAGCTGGTATGAGCTTTGAAGACTGGAAGATCAGAATGGAGATCTTCTTAGCCGCCTAAAATGACAACATGTATACATGTATCATAAAAGGTCCATTTAAATCCACCAAGACCATCAATGTTGATGAGGTCGATATAATGGTGGAAAAAATTTGAATGAAATGACGGCTGAAGAAATAAAGCTGTTCAATCTGGACAAAGTTGGGCATTTCATCATGACCAAGGCCCTTGACAATGATAGATTTGACAAAGTCAAGCACTGCAAGACTGCCAAAGAAATGTGGGATAAGGTCCGTGATATGAGCGAAGGAAACGACGCTATCAAAGAGCATCAGCTGAGTGTTGCTCTGGAAAAGCTGGACAACTTCAAGATGAAGTCTTCGGAAACCATTGATCAGATGGATACAAGGTTTACAAGGACGCTGAATGAAGTGTTGAAGCTTGGAAAAACCTTCACTGATAAGGAGATAACCGTCAGAGTGCTGAAGGCTCTACCTCTGAAGTTCAACATGAAGGTGACAGCCATGGAGGAGTCAAGGGATCTGGGAAAGATCTCACTCACCGAGCTGTTCTCAGTACTCAAGGCATACTAGTATAAACTGCCAATAATGGGTGTTGAAGAAACCTCTACTTCAAGTCCCACAGCAGCCCTGGTTGCTGCTGAAAATCCTAGAAGGCCAGCCTACAAAAGCAAAGATGTGGACTCATCTGATGAAGCCATTCTACTCAACAAAAAGGAGTACACTGCTAGAGACGTTGCATTGCTGATGAACAACTTCAAAAAGTTCTAAAAAAGAAAAATGAAGAACAAATACAACAATGCTTCTACTTATAACCCTACTTCTTCTTCTCAAGATAAAGATTCTTATAAATCTTAAATGATATGTTATAACTGCAGGAAATTGGGTCATTTCATCAGAGACTTCCCATATCCTAAAGCTGAAAAATACACAGAAGAAGAAAAGAGAATCAGAAAAGAAAGAAAGCATCAGAAAGGCAAGGTGCTGGTAGCAGAAGCGGAAAAGCTAGCTGCTATCCACTCATCAGATTCGGATTCAGACACGTCTGATGAAGACTCTTCTGATGAAGAGAGTCCTGCTCTTCTCTGCCTGATGGCTAAGGAATCTGATGGCTCTGAGGATGATGAGGTAACTCCTCTTGATAATAAATTATTTAATTCATTTGAACAAATGATGCTTAACAATACAAGTATTGCGGAAGCATTTACAAAGCTTAAGGAAGAGATGATTTTGCTAAGAGAGCAAAACAGTTCACTGAAACTCAGGGCTGAAAAGCCAAAAGAATCAGATGAATATAAACAGCTTGAGCAAGAAAATGAGTCTCTGAAAGCTGAATGTGAAGTCCTTAAAGGAAAAGTAATGGAACTTGAGAAAACAATTGAGTCTCATGAAAAGTCATATGTTGCATCCACTCACATGTCTAGTAAACAGAAGACACCTTTAGATCAGGATAAGTTTGAACTGAATCATACTGAAAAATTTATATCAGCTGACAACAGTAAGGTCATTTTGTATGTTCAGACTACTAAACCTGCTTCACCTAAGAAAGTGTTAAAGGAGACGAAAACTCCTAAGGCTAAAAAGAGCAAAGAGCCTAGTATAGGAAAACAGACTGGTAAGTCCAAACAGAAGAGTCCTAGGATTCTGATAAGGTCAAAACCAATCAGACTAGTGATAAAACTAAGTCGTCTATCAATGAGCAAGCATCTAGTAAACCAAAGAAGCATAAAAACAAGAAAAATCAAAATGCATGGTATGGAAATGAGTCATCTTATGTACAACCTGCTGCATATCCTCCTATGTATCATGCACCTCAATTTCCTACTTACTATGCACCATATCCTGCTCATCCAATGCATTCATATCCTGCTTATCATGCATCTTATTCTGCATATGAATATTATCCTTATCATGCTGATCATCAACAATATGGCAAATCTGATGAACGTGATAAAGGCAAAGTTGTTCATGCTCCTGTTGAAACCCAAAAGCCTAAGAAGCCTAAGACATCAACATCTTGGGTTGTCAAAAGTTGAACTAATCCTTCAGGACCCTCTCAATAAGGGTACCTAAAACAATTTTATTTTTTTTTGTAGGTTAGGATTAGGAGTAAGAGTAAAATAGAAAAGACCTGGTACTTGGACAGTGGCTGTTCAAGACACATGTGTGGAAACATACATGAGCTGACTGATGTTGTTGTTGTGGATGGCCCAAATGTGACGTTTGGAGACAGCAAAGAAGATAAGATTGAAGCAAGTGGAAAGCTGATCAAAGGCAACATTGAGATATCTGACGTCTCTTATGTTAACGGCCTCAAATACAATTTGCTAAGCCTAAGTCAATTTTGTGACAAAGGATATTCAGTCATCTTCTCAACAGATAAGTGCTACGTTGAACAGATTGGTACAAAGAAGGTCATTTTATCTGGAAGACGACAAGGGAATGTCTACACAGTGGACTGGAATTCTGCTGACAAGAATTCAAGTGTTTGTTTGGTGGCATCAACACCAAGTGAAGTCAGTTGGCTGTGGCACAAAAGAATGAATCATGTGAATTTCAAGACCATCAACAGACTTATCAAGAATGATCTGGTAGAAGAAATTCCAAAGAATGAGCAAAGACAAGCTTTGTGACGCATGTCAGAAGGGTAAACAAATCAAGTCATCATTCAAAAGCAAGAAGCATCAATCTTCTGGAAGAATATTGAAGCTGCTACATATGGACTTATTTGGACCCATTGATCCAATCAACAATGGTGAAAAGAAATAATGCCTAGCTGTTGTGGATGATTATTCAAGATACACTTGGGTGATTTTCATGAAGAAGAAAAGTGAAACCAAGGAGCATCTTACAAATCTGATGGAAAATATTCAAAATGACAAAAGTATGAAAATACTAAAGATCAGATCAGATAGAGGGACTGAGTTTACAAACTCTACTGTTGAAGAGCATTGTAATGCCAGAGGAATCAGTCATGAGTACTCTGCTGCCCGAACCCCTCAACAGAACGGAGTTGCTGAAAGGAGAAACAGAACTCTGAAAGAAGCTACCAGGACAATGATAGCTGAAGCTAAGCTGCCTCAAAGATTTTGGGCAGAAGCAACAAATACAGCATGCTTTACCAAAAACAGATGCATGATCAACAAACACCAAAACAAGACTCCATATGAAGTTTGGAACAATAGGAAGCCAAACATTCATTATTTTAGAATTTTTGGTTGTAAATGCTTTGTTTTAAATCATGGGAAAAATCACCTTACTGCTTTTGCAGAGAAGGCTGATGAAGCAGTATTTGTAGGATACCCTACTGTTAGTAAAGCTTATAGAGTCTTTAACAAAAGAACTTTACGTGTAGAAGAATCCATTCATGTAGTATTTGATGAACCTAGTCAATATTCTGAAAAGAATCAAAGTGCTAATCAAAATCTGTCAACTGATTTTCAGAAATCGAGTATTGAAAAGAATGAAGAATATATTCCCATCATACTACCTGATCTCAACTCAGCTGCCAACTCAAGTACTGTTCAAAATCACAATGCTGATTGTCTAACAGAGGAGTTGCAAACAGCTGATAGACCAGAGAATGTTCAACAGACAAGTGATGTTCAACTGACTACTACTAGAACTCCAACAGTAGTGTTGCAAGATCACAACAGAAGACAACATTATGATTTGCAACCTGATCTTAGATGGCTCAAGAATCACCCACCAGAGCTGGTGATTGGTGATCCTTTAGATAGAGTAAAGACAAGAAGAGCTGCTGCAAGTGAAGCAATGTTTGTCAGCTTCCTATCTCAAATTGAGCCCAAGCAGATTGAAGAAGCTCTAAATGATTCAAACTGGATAGAAGCTATGCAAGAAGAGCTAAATCAATTTGAAAGGAATGAAGTCTGGTACTTAGTTCCTAGACCAAGTCATCAAAGAGTCATTGGCACTAAATAGGTATTCAGGAATAAAATGAATGAAGATGGTGAAGTCACCAGAAATAAAGCAAGATTAGTTGCCAAAGGGTATTGTCAAGAAGAAGGTATTGACTTTGATGAAACTTTTGCACCAGTAGCAAGATTAGAGGCAATCAGACTCTTTCTTGCCTATGCTGCTCATAAGAATTTCACAGTCTATCAGATGGATGTGAAATCAACTTTTCTCAATGGAGAATTGTAAGAAGAAGTTTATGTTGAGCAACCACCTGGATTTGAAGCATATCAAGAAGAAGACAAGGTGTATCGTCTGAAGAAAGCCCTATATGGACTGAAACAGGCTCCAAGAGCATGGTATGATACCCTATCTGATTTTCTTTTAATTAAAGGATTGCGTAAAGGTAACGTAGACACGACCCTGTTCACCATTGAATGGGAAGAACATATTTTGCTTGTGCAAATATATGTGGACGACATTATTTCTGGTTCAACAAATCAACAGATGTGTGATAAGTTCTCAAAGCTGATGCAGAACAAGTTTGAAATGAGCATGATGGGAGAACTTAATTATTTTCTTGGCTTGCCAAGTAAGACAGTTGCCTGATGGAATATTTATCAGTCAAGCAAAATACACAAAGGATCTGTTCAAGAAATTTGGTATGGAAACTAGCTCTACTGCTAATACTCCAATGTCTACTAGTCTTCGTTTGGATAAAGATGAAGATGGTAAAACAGTGGACATAACCAAGTACAGAGGAATAATTGGGTCGCTGCTATACTTAACAGCTAGCAGACCTGATATTATGTACTCCGTTGGGGTTTGTGCGAGGTATCAATCAAATCCTAAGAAATCTCATCTCCTAGCTGCCAAAAGGATACTCAAATATCTTAACGGTACTGAAGATTTGGGATTGTGGTATCCTAGGGAATCTGGATTTGAACTGATAGGATATTCAGATTCCGACCTTGCAGGCTGCAATATTGACAGAAAGAGAACAACAGGTGCCTATCAGTTCTTAGATAGTCGTCTGATCTCATGGATGAGTAAGAAACAGACTTCAGTATCCATATCAACTGCTGAAGCTGAATATATAGCTGCTGGAGCTTGCTGTGCTCAAATATTATGGGTGAAGCACCAACTAGAAGATTACAACATAAAAATCAGTGGAATCCCTATCTACTGTGACAATACAAGTGCAATCAGCCTTACTCAGAATACTACAAGTCATTCAAGGACTAAGCATATTGAGATCAAACATCATTTTATTAGAGATCATGTGGAGAAAGGAAATGTCATGATAGAATATGCGTTTACTGAAAATCAGATTGCTGACATCTTCACAAAACCTCTAAGTGAGACAAGGTTTTCAACTCTAAGAGCTGAACTCATCATATTATCTTCAAGAATTAACTCTCAACAGACTAGTTAACTTATGAATTCTTAAAGTCAGGGGGAACGTGTAAGACTAGCGGTACTTCTGATTAAAAGATGAAATTTGTTGATGACAGTTAGTTGAAATTATGTTTTCATCAGAAAAATTAAAGTCTTGAAGATCGAAGATTAATTATCTAGCTGGATTGACAAACAGCTGAGGAAGGTTATCAGTTATTGGCTTTCACTGATAACAACTTTGTCATCAGGACGGTAGTCCATCAGATAAGTGTTTTAATTACATGTCTGATAAACTGTATAAAAGCTAAGTGTATTAAAAACGTTTTATCTAAAACACTCTTTTATAAGTACAGTAAGGCGGTTCGCATTCCTGCCTCTCATTTAATGCTTTTTGAATTTTAAAAGGCGCAACTGACGCCTCACGATCAGAACTGACAAGAAACGGATCTAACGGTTGGCTGGTATCACGGAAATCGAAATACCCTAACCTCTATAAATTCAGATCTGATCAGCTCAGTCACTCTTTACGCACCCTAAAACACTTAAGCATTCTTGAGAGAAAAATTCCTGCAAATTACTTTCTGCATACTTCGCTTCTTCACTAACTTTTACAGATTCATCATGGGTTCAAACCAAGAAGCAAAGGCTGAGGGTATGTATCTTGTATACGATGCGTACTACCAGTCTGGTACAGATGTGATGAAGCAGTTACTGGAGAAATTTAAGGCTGCCTCACTGGTCAATTTCATGGAGATGCATGAAGGCTTGGTCTGGAAAGATCAAGTTATGGAGTAGTACAACTCAACTGCTGTTGATTTCGCAAAGAGGGAGATCGCTGCTACTGTCGGAGACAAATCTGTTGTTATAACTCCTGCCCTGCTTCATGAGACTTCTGGCCTACCTAACAGTGGTCGACATGACGTCACCACCATAGCTGAAGAAAAACTCCAAGACTTCTGGGCAATCTGTGCCAAAGAAGGGGAGATGTTGACTGGCAACATCAAGAAAAGACAGTTGAAGGACGAATATCAGCGCATGGCTGATATGGTTGCTAAATTAATTGAAAACTGCACCTTTTCTCTGGATGCTGTTACGATGAAGAGGTTCAGCATCATGGCCGCAATCTATTACTCTCTGGAAGTAAACTGGGCAGTTGTAATCTGGTATATACTGGCCCAATTTCACGAGAAGAAAGGAAAGAGGTCTGCTGCTCAATCAAATCACAGGATTACATTGAGCTATCTGTTTCACAGTATGGGCTGTACATTGACTAATGGAAAAGAAATCCATTCTTCTAAAGCAATGGCAAGATATGTGCCTATTCAGAAAAGAAAAGTTGATGAGGTTGAAGCCGATGAAGAAGTTGAGGAACCCAAGGAAGAGGTTCCTGCCAAAAAGCAGAGAAAACTGGTTAAAACAGCTCAGCTTGCTGATAAGAAGAAAGCTGAGGAGCCCAAGGAAGTGGCTCAACAGAAGAGGGTCAAGACATCTGTTCAAACAGCTCGGCCGGCTGTTGAAGCCAGAACAAACCAGTCAGAAGCCAAGGAGGTAGTTGATGCCATCATCCATCAGACTACGGAGGAAATCAAGAACATATCTCCTGCTTGCTCTTCTAGAACACCATCTGCTGAGCGTCCTGGTGAGAACGTTGCTCACAGGACAAGAAGTCAAATTAAAGACACTAGAGCTTCTAAGCCTGTTCAGTGAAGGGCAAGAAGAACTGTCCGAAAAAGAATGACTTTCATTGACTCACCCACTGAGTTGATTGATCTGGTGAGAGAAAGCCCTCAAACCGCAGAGAGGCCTGTTGGAGCTGAAGAAGCCTCTGTTGCTGAACAGACTGGCACGCAACAGATTACTCAAGAAAAGCCAACAGTTGAGGTTACTGAACCTCAAGATGATCAAGATGTTGTGATCATCAGTCCCATTGCAGCTACACCTCTTGCATCTGCTGCTCTTCAACCTGTCCCAGCTGATAAGGGAAAAAGAAAGATCCTTATCAAGAAGAAAAAGATATCTGCTGCTGACAAGAAGAAAAAGGAGGAAGCTGAGCAGAGAAAAAGAGATGAGCTGGAAGAAAATAAAGCTTTGGAAATTAGCAAGATTCAAGCTGCTAAAGACGAAGCAAGAAGGAAAATGTCTGAACCAGAGAGGAAAGCTGTTGAAGACGCTGAACTGGCTATGGTCATTAAGATCAGTAAAACTGATGCTCATGGACCAGTTTATGCTGGAGGCATCAAAATTGATGAGAATAAAGAAAAGAAACCAAAGATGCCTGCTGGTGAGGTCAAGCCAAAGGACAAGTATGAAGTGAGAAGAGCCTTTGATATCATCAATGCTGATAAAGCTCTCTTCAAAAGGTTTGAAAAGGCCTTGGCGTATTATGACCAGAAGCTGATGTTGAAGACTCTGTTCACCCACGAGAAGCCTAGATACATGAAATGGAGGGATTATAGATTGAACAGATCTATTGCATAGCTTCAGGGTTGGAAGGAGTTAGCTGATGAAGAAAGATGGGTTCTAAATTGGCTAAGGACTGACTCTATCCAACAAGCCTTGGATCCTCACTTTGTAAGGGATGCAATGCATCAGTACGCTAAATATTATGCTACAGAGGAGGCCAAGATCATACAAAACACTTTGCCAGCGAAGAAAAGGAAGGCTGATGATGCTGTTGAAAGTGCAATTCAGATTGCCGTGATGACTGCCTTGAAGAGATGGGCTACTAGATCAAGATATCAGCAAGGTTCGTCAAGTGAACTGCCTTTGCTTCCAAGCATTCAACAGATCACCTTCGTCAAAGAGGTAAAAGATTACTATGAGGAGCCTAAGGTAAAGGATCCTACGCCAGCCTTATGGCCTGTTGTGCGACAAATCCGTCAAACAACAACCTTTACTGATGACGGCAAAATCATTAGTAAAATCTTTGAAGACGTAACTGATCAGCCCAAAGCTGCTGATGAACCCTTGGCACTTGAGTGGAATGCTAAGGAGTCCAAAGCTGATCAGGAGACAGAATTGAAGGATGTCTCTGTCCACCAGGAGAATGAAGAAAGGAAAGCTGCTGCCACTTCTGCTTCATCAAGTGATTTGCATTCATCACTGATGGAAGCCTTCCAGATGCTAATGGAGAATTCAACGAAGGAATTGGAAGCGAAGAACAGCACGCAGTTGAAGAAGTTGCAAGAAGAGTTGGCAGAGTCCAACATATTACAGCTTGAGAGTATGCAACTCCTTACTGCAAGAACTATCAGGAATGCCATTGATAGTTTTCCCATGCCTGAAGATCATTCCAAGCATATGATGCAAAGCTTTGTTGAAATGAACAGAAATGTTGAAGATGTGAAGGCTGATGTCAACCATCTTCATGCTGCCTTAAAAAAGAGCTGAAAAAAACATAGCTGATCTCACTGCTAACTTCATACGTGTCAGTGAAGAAGAGAAAGCAGTAAACGTTGCTTTGTTGCAAGAAGTTGGAAAATCTGAAATTGATATTCAAGAAGAACTTGCCACAATGCAAATAAATGTTGACTGTTTAAATGATCAAAGTGACACCATCAACACATCTCTTCATCACCTTACTGCCAGTCACGATGTGGTAAATCAGAATTTGAAGGTTTTATGTGCTGCTATGAAGATTCAGTCTGCTGCCCTCAACCCTCCTTTCAGACCTGCCAGTGTCACCATTTCTGATGATGAAAAAAAGGGGGAAGAGAAGAAGGAAAAGCAAACAGCTGAAGGAACTGCTGCCATTGAAGCTGAAAAGCCTGAAACTGCTGAAGAGACTAAGGCTGCTGAAAAAGAAGAAGGCAAAGACAAAGCTGCTGAAGAAACCAAGGATGAAGATAAGGAAACAGCTGCATCTAAGGATTCTGAAGAAGACAAATCAGAGCCTTATACCAAATATAAGAATGAAGAGAGGATCAAGAGAAAAGTTGAGGAAGCGGCAAATGAGCAAAAAATGAAAGACAAAATGGAAGCTGCTAAATCTAATCTACTCTTGGATGAAGATGCTGATGAAGAAGAAGATGATGAAGAATCATCTTTTGAGTATGAAGAAGTGCTTGAAGAAGATGATGAAGAAGCTGATAGTTAGTATAGACTAATCCTTTGTAATCAGTTCTTTATTTCTTTTTCAGTCATCTCATCTGAACAGAACATGTATCTTGTAAACTTTTATCAAATTATCAATAAAAAAGGTTCAAGTTCTGTTTCCAATAAACTTTTTCTATCTCAGAAAACTTTGAGGATCAAAACTTTAGTATAGGTAAAACAGGTACTTAGCTGAAGTTTTGTCATCATCAAAAAGGGGGAAATTGTTGGATAAGGATGAAGATGAAGAGCACTGAAGACAATTAGTAAATGGAGGTTTTGATGATTTCCAAAACTTTAAATCTGCTAAGTATAGGACAACTTAGCTGATATCCCTTAGAAGAATTTTGACTAAGTATGAAGACATCAGACGAGTCAAATATTCAAGGTCCAGAAGACTACTGATCTGCTGAAGGAAAAAAATCAGACTGGTGAAGATCAGCCGACTCAAATCAAATTTGTTAAAGTTTGGGATCAGCTCCGTTCATCATCAGACTTGCACTTTCAATCAGCCAAGTGGAAAGGATCAAGAAATCGTCACAACGGTAATAAATGCCCCTGGAAGTAATAAATGCTGAAGTACAAGGTTATTAAAGACAAATGATTGAAGAAAGAATTCGTATCAGCTTGGTGCATTTAATGCTGCTGCCTGACAGATCGTACAGTTCACAGTACTGTCACTATGCAGAGAGCCGCTAGCGGAAATTAAGGATCAGAAATCAAGAAATTTGAATTGTGTCTCTCTTCAACGGACATAATTCAAAGAGTGACTATAAATAGCTGAAGAGACAAAGAGAATAAGAAGAACACAACTTCTGAGAGATCGAAATCAAAGCAAATATTTTCTAAGTCTCAAAAGCTCAAGAACAGCTCACTCGTCTGCTGAACGTCATTTGTTGACTGAAGCCGCTGAAGTTAAAACGAAAACATTTTCTGAGTGAATCTGTAAGAGAGAAAAGAGTTGTGAGTAGTTCTTATCAATCTTTGTGAGTGATAAGACTCTGTAGAATAGGTTTTCTTTGTGATTTCCTATTGCGCACTTGTGGTCGTATCATTTGTTGTTCGACGCAAGCAGAGTATACTGTAAACTTCGTGATTATAGTATAACCCAAGATCTGAGTGACTTGGAAGAGTGGACTAAAGGATTTAAATCCATATAACCACTATAAAAATATTGTGTGTTCAAACTTGCATTATTTTCTAGCATATTTACAATATTGCATAAGAACACTTGAAAAACTGTTTGAAATGATTTTAAAAGGAGTTTAATAAAACTGGGGATAAAAATCTTTCAATCTACCAAACTACTTGTGAAAAACACTCAAACTATCCGCTGCAAGTATTCTGGTATTAAAACTGATTTTGACTAAATCGGCTAAGTGATTATCAGATTAGTGGTCTACTGTGTTGTTCAAAGATTTGTTCGCGATCAGCTTAGTCAGCTTACTGTTCTATAACAGCTTAGTCTGCTAACAGTTAAGTAAAAAGTTTTAAAGTTAAAATTTGTTTAAAATTTTCAGAGGTCTATTCACCCTCTCCCCCCCCCCCCCCCCTCTCTCTAGACTTCATCTGACCACTTGGGACCAACAATGGTACAAAAATTGAAAACGCATAGTTCTATGATTCCAAAATTAAATGTATGTTTGCCTTTAAAGGACTGAAAAATAGTTTTTAAAGGGGGAAACAATATTGTGTTAACAAAATTCTGTTTGATAAAAACGTTTGATAAAACTCACGTTTATTCCAATGCCAAACCACTCAAAAGAACTCTGATTTCATAAGATTTTAAAGTGGTGTTACTCTGCTGAACTTAGAAAAACTAAGTGTTTGAAGAACAATCAAGTAAACTGCTAAACTTAAGTTAATTTTAGTGATTGAAGAAAAAGGTTTAAAATATCTTTTCACCCTCCCCTCTAGATCCTTTTGATCACTTGCAACCCCAACATCACTTCTATCTAAAAAATCTCATAATTTATAAATTTTCAGTAGTTTTCATATCTTTTTATACTATTTATCATTTATATTTATATTTTAATAATAAGCGGTAAATTTATTATTAAAAATGAGTTTCTAAAATAATAATAGATTAATGTATTTGTATTTAGTTTTAATATAATTTTGTTGTTTTTGATGTAGTCCTTCTATCTCCGGTTAAGTTTATATTTAGTAAATTATTTGAATTAATTAAGTTTAGAAAAAAAAGTTATATCATATAAAATAATATTAATTATATTAAACTAATTTTTTGAATTTGAAATAATATTATTTAATAAGTAATAATGAATTTAATTTTGATGCTATGTACATAAAATTATTTCTTAATGAATGAAGAATTTTACAAATTGTGGAATAATGTTTCGGAAATATTGGGTGAGAGATGTAATATGAAACATTGATCAAAATTTCATTTCGAGTGTATGTTTCAGTCAGTCAAATATTGAAAACTTTTCGAGACTTTTCGGAAATATTTCGGAAACACTAAGGAAAATTTGTAATAAAAGTTATTAAATTTAGATAAATGACAGAGTTTAAGACAAACAAATAGTTTCGGAATTACATCTTATTTTTGTATCGCTCGATTCAGAAAAAGAACTTTTCGATATTTTCGAAGGAAAATGTGAAAATTTTGATCCATGATATGAAAAAGTAAGACCCAAAATCTCCAAATTTGTAGAAAATGTCAATTTGATGTTAAAAAGTTTAGGGTGGGAGATTCTTAG
The DNA here is from genome assembly GCA_003313485.2 of Penstemon barbatus. Lineage (NCBI taxonomy): Eukaryota > Viridiplantae > Streptophyta > Magnoliopsida > Lamiales > Plantaginaceae > Penstemon > Penstemon barbatus. The sequence goes on from CM064884.1 coordinate 2,521,185, forward strand.
GAATTAGTATAATCTAATTTTTATTATTGAAATCAATAAAATATATAAAAAAAGTAAATTATTACCGGCATACAAATTTGACCAAATTCATTTCAATATATATAACTCACGTGTAATAAAGAATAAAATCTTTTGAAAAGTCCTATCTTTTTGTTGTGAAATTTTGATTTCACAGTAAATTTAAATAAATCAAAGTTTTAAAATAAATCTCATATAATTTTATAATATGATATATGACATAAAATAATTGAAAATATAAAACGATTGCCTTGTAGATGAGTCACGACACTAGACGCTACCCTAAGAAAGTGATTGCCTCACCTCGTGTTGGTATTGGAGGCTGATGACAATTCCAAGATAAAACCCAAATGGGCTCACCGACGTCCTCGTCTGTGAGCACGTTCACAGGAAGACAAAGAACCAGACTTTATCTCTAGTGCCTAATAACAATATATAAAGTATTTCATGAATGCAACCTATCTTGCTAGTGAGAGTGTTACAAAGATCCTAGGAAACTCCTATTAATGCATTAAGGGGCTGTTAATGCATTTGAAGTTACAAAGTTTATGAGAGACCTTAATGGTCAAAATATTAAGAGCCACGTAATGGCACATTAAGGGGTTGTTAATGCATTTGACGTTACAAAGTTTATTTTTTATTTTGAAGTTTAAAAACTTCTAAAATTCCAACACTTTTTTCATTTCATGATTGAACCTCGGACATTATAAATACCCCTTTTCTATCCCATTCCATATTCACATAAGTTACTAACAAAAACCTTCTCAAGTTTCTGAAAGAATATGGGCCGCTTTTTAACTGTTTTCTTGTTGTTGTTGCTTCTTTTCGTAACTGATTAGTACTATACATATATCAATCGCATATCAGTTTATTTCAATTATAATTTGTCACAATCATATAGATAATTCCACTTTTGGTATCACAAGTAACTACATTTTATTGTTATGGTACTATAACTTTAAAAATATACACATTTAGTACAACATGTTAGCTATTCACGATACATTTGGTACTTCCGTCAAATTTTTAATGGAGAATTCAATTTCGGACGAAAAGTTGAGCGAAAATTTGCATAATTCAATAACTGGTTAGTACTATATATATATCAATCGCATATCATTTTATTTCAATTATAATATGTAACAATCATAGAGATAATTTCACTTTTGGTATCACAAGTAACCACACTTTATGGTTATGGTACCATAATTTCAAAAATATAAACATTTAGTACAACATGTTAGTTATTCACGATACATTTGGTACTCCACTCAAATTTTTGATGGAAAAATTCATTTTCGGACGGAAAGTTGAGAGAAAATTTGCATAATTAGTCATATAGTTATAGATTACCGTCAAAGTTTGTCCCACATATTTTCTGGCCGATAAATTTACCTTAAAATTTACTCGCATGTCATTTTATTTCAATTATAACATGTTACAATCATATTTTGCTTCGTGCAAACCTTATTTTCATTCCATTGTAACTTTTTAATCATATTTTGACCCCTTAGATGTTGATTCGGTTTGGTTAGATCGTTAAGTTGTGTTCCTTTTTTGTCGGTTCCTGTTAATGAAAAGACTCAACAATTTTTAATAAAAGTAACCAATTGATGAATTGTTAACAGAGATAGGCCCAACTGTGGGACAGGAATGTCGAACAATAAGCAAAAATTTCAAGGGAATGTGCTTTTGCAGCACCAACTGCGCCAAAGTTTGCAACGGTGAGGGGGGAACCTACGGCTACTGTTGGTATTTTAATTGCGTGTGCTACCTTCCTTGTTATTAAGCTTATTCCAGGTTTTCATGGCTGGTGGTTTGTTATGGATTTTATGGTATTTCCGTTGTAAGAAGAATGTGTTTTATCTTTTTACATTTTGGGGTTTAGGAGTGTTTAATTATCTATGTGCAAATTAGAAGCCTCTTGATGTAAGACTTTTAGTTGTGGTGTGTAATGACAATAAATTTGTGTTGACATTATTAATATATGTTATCATGCATTTTACTTATTGCTTAATTAGTATGCCATGTTTTGAAAAACGGACCAATTGATCCGATCGTGTTAACCACTGAGTAGGCAGCAGTCTGATCCGACTAACCCCTAAAAGTTAGTTTCCTTCATAATTAATATGAACCGATCAAAACCGGTGGTTCGTGAGAAACAAAAGTTCACTTAAGGGAAAAATGTCAATATTTTTTTTAGGTTAGAATGTGTTCTACTACAACTTTTTCTTTCTTTCTTTTATTTGATCAAACTATTAAACTTTGTCGACTCTCTTCGAACTTCAAAGAACAAGAAATTCTTGCATATTCTAGTTGTGCAACCTTTGAGTTTTTTTTTTTCCAATATAACCTTCTAGACAATAGTATTTTCTAATATGACTCAAACTGAAAATTATTTCCCTAAATGTACCTATTGCGATAAATCGCAGTTGGTAACTGTGATTCTTCAAATAAATCGCAGTTGTCAATTGCGGTTCTTTTATTTATACAAAATTGTAAAAAAAAAAATTCAAGAATCGCAGTTTCTAACCGCGATTCTTGTTAATTATAAAAAAATTCGGAATTTATATAATCTCTAATAGCCAATTTCTCTCATTTATTTCAATTGTAAGAAACAACATCAGTAAAACCTCTTCTAAGTCTAAACTCATCAAACCATAGAAAATGAGGAAAGAACAAAATCAATCCACCCTCCCATGCTATTCTCATAGAGAAAATAGAAAAAGAGGGAAAAACAAAATCCGAAAAAGCTACGATTTTCAACGGTTTCATTATTTTCTCCATCAGCCATTGATGCATAAATTCTGTAAGTATTTTCTGAATTTTGTTACACTAAATGATCTATAAATGTTGGTCCCAAGTGGTCAGAAGAGGTTTAGAGGGGGGGGGTGAATAAACCTCTTTAAAAATTTTCTTCAAATTTAACTTTAAAACTTTCACTTTAACTGAACAGACTAAGCTGATCAGATTAGTTAGTTACAATTCTGTTCGCGAACAAATCTTTGAACAGCCTTGTTGACCACTCGTCTGATTGTTACTTAGCTGATTTTGCCAAAATCAGTTTTAATACTTAGAGTACTTGCAGCGGATTTTCAAAGTGTTTTTCACAAGTAATCTTAGTAGTTTGAAAAATGTTTCCCCAGTTTTATAAACTCCTTTAAATCCTTTTTCAAACAATTAAGTTAATGTGTTTTATGCAAACAGAAAATATGCAAGTAAAATGCAAACAAAAACACAAGCAATTTTTATAGTGGTTATATGGATTTGAATATCCTTTAGTCCACTCTTCCAAGTCACACAGATCTTGGGTTATACTATAATCACAAAGTTTACAGTATACTCTGCTTGCGCCAATCAACAAATGAAATGGCCACAAGTGCGCAGTAAGAAATCACTAAGAAATCCTACTTCTCTGAAGTAATATCACTCACTTAGATGGATATCTACTTCTCACAACACTCTCGATTACAAAATCACTCAGAAGATGTATTTTTCTTGATTCTTCAACTCTGCTTTCGTCAACAAATGACTCGGCTGATGAGTGAGCTATTCTTGAGACTTAAAGAATTTTGCTTCGGAAATTTCTCTCAGAAAGTGTGTTGCTTGTTTCTTCTTCGTCTCTTTCAGCTATTTATACTTGAGGATAGAAAAATGTCCGTTGAAGAGAGACAAGTTTCAAATTCCTCGAGTACTGGTCCTTAAAATCCGCGAACGGCTCTTTTGCAGTCTGTCCGTACTGTGAACAGTACTATTCTGCAGGCAGCATTAAATGCACCCAGCTGATGCGAAGCATTTCTTCAATCATTTGTCTTTAATAACCTTGTACTTCAGCATTTATTACTCCAAGGGGCATTTATTACCGTTGGGAACACTTCATGATCTTCTTCACTTGGCTGACGAAAGTACACGTCTGATGGCGAACTCGGCTGATCTCAAACTTGAACAAATCTGATTTGAGTCGGCTGATCTTCATCAGTCTGATAACTTTACTTCAGCAGATCAGAAGTCTTGGACCTTGAAACTTTGACTCTTCTGATGTCTTCTTTACTTAGTCAAAATTTCTTCTAAGGGATCATCAGCTAAGTTACTCCATACTTAGCCAATCTTGAAGTTTTGGAATCCTTCAAAACCTCCCTTTACAAATTGTCTTCAGAGCCTTCATCTTCATTCTTATCCAACAATTTCCCCCTTTTTGATGATGACAAAACTTCAGCTAAGTACCTGTTAAATACCTAAGCTAAAGAGTGTAATCCTCAAAATTTTCTGAGATAGAAAAAGTTTATTGGATTGAACTTGACTTTTCATTAATATTGAAAAAGAGTTACAAGGTACAAGTTCATCAGATGAGATTTCTGAAGAATAGATAGAAGTGAACTGATTACAATGAATTTATAATTTCTAACTATCAGCTTCTTCATCTGATCCTTCAAGCTCTTCTACATACTCATAAGAAGACTCATCATCGTCTTCTTCGTCTTCATCAGCTTCTTCTTCCAAGATTGCTTTGGCAGCTTCCATCTTCTCTTTGAGTTGCTGCTCTTTAATCAGCTCCATTGCTTTCTTGGCAGATTCAGTCTCCTTGTACTTGGTAGTTTCTTTTTCAATCTTTTCTTCTTCTTCAATCTTTTCTTCTTCTTCTATTTCCAAGTTTTTCAGTCTTGTCAGCAGTGTCTTCAGTTTCTTTGGCTTCAATAGTTGTAGCAGCAGTTTCCTTAGCTGTTTCTTCCCTTTTATCTTCCCCCTTTTTGTCATCATCAGCTTTGATGACATTAGAAGGTGCAACAGTAGGGTTGAGGGCAACTGCTGGAATCTTCACTCCAGCACACAAAGCCTTTAGATTCTGATTGACAACATCGTGACTGGCTGTAAGATGTTGAATATCAGTGCTGATGATGTCAGTCTTGTCATTGAAGTAGTCAATATTCAGGTTTACAGTTGCAATTTCATCTTGGACGGCCTGTACAACAGCTGATACTTCATGCAACATCCCTAAATTGACCTCCTTCTCCTCTTCACTGACTTTAATGAAGGTTGCAGTTAAATCAGCAATCTTGTGCTCAGCTGTCTGTAAAGCAGTATGAAGGTGATTGACATCACCCTTCACATCTTCAACATTCTTGTTCAGGTCTCTCAAGCTGTGCACTAACTGCAAGGAATGATCTTGAGGAATAGGAATACTTGTGATTTCAGTCTTAATGATCTTTTCTGTAGACTGTTGCACAGTTTCCAGCTGAAGTCTATTTGATTCTGTCAATTCTTCCTTAAGCTCTGTCTTCAGCTCCTCTTTGACCTTCATCAGCTGCTGTTGATGCTTCTCTTCCAGTTCCTTTAGAGAATTTTCCATCAACATCTGGAAAGCTTCCATCATTGATGAGTGTTCATCACCTGATGAAGCAGAAGCAGCAGCTTCATCATTTTCTTCAATTTCCTGGTGGACAGGAATATCTTCCATCTTTTCGTCTTGATGATCTTCATAATCCTTAGCATTCCACTCAATGGCTAGGGGTTCATTAGCAGCCTTTTCAGCAGACTTGTCTTCAGTCTGATCAGCAGACTTATCAGCAGTTTGATCAGCAGGCTTGTCAGCAGTTTGATCAGCAGGCTTGTCTTCAATCTGATCAGCAGACTTGACTTCAGGCTTGTCCGCAGCTTTATGTTCATCAGTTACATCATCATAGACCAGGTTGGTGATAGTGCCATCATCATTGAAGCAAGTGGTTTGTCTGATTTGCCTCACAATGATCCAGGGGTTAACCAAAGCATTATTCCCTTTTGGCACTTCATAGAACGGTTGCACTTCCTTGCCAAAAATGATTTGCTGGATACTTGGCAGCAGTGGCAAGTCACTTGAACAGCCTTGCTGATACTTTGACTTTTTAGCCCATCTCTTCAGGGCAGCCATAACAGCAAATTTAATTGCCCTTTCTTCAGCATCTTCAGACTTTTTCTTCTTATCAGGCAAGGTGCTTTTAATCTTCTTGGCCTCCTCCAATGCAAAGCCTTTTGCATAACTATGCATGACATCTCTTACATAGCTGGGATCTAGGGCCTTTTGAATGGAGTTTGTTTTCAGCCAAGTCAGAACCCAACGTTCTTCATCAGCTAACTCCTTCATGCTTTGAAGTTCTGTTATTGACTTATTCAACCTGTTGTCTCTCCAACTGATATACCTTGGTTTCTCCTGGTTGAACAGAGTCCTCAACATTAGCTTTTGATCATAGTAAGCTAAGGACTTCTCAAATTTCTTGAAAAGCTCCTTATCAGCATACACTATCTCAAAGGCTTTTCTGACTTCAAATTTGTCCTTTGACTTGATTTTGGGGGCAGGCAGTAATATCCTTTTCTTGTCTTCTTCTTCATCCTTGCCTTCTCCAATCTTGATGCCACCTCCATGGACAGGTCCATAGGCATCTGTCTTGCTCTTTTCAATAACCATAGCCAGTTCAGCATCCTCAGCAGCCTTTCTCTCTGCTTCAGACATTCTTCTCCTGGCCTTATCCTTTGCAGCTTGAGCCTTACTTAGCTCTAGGGCCTTCTTTTCTTCCAATTCATCCTGCTTCCTCTGCTCAGCTTCCTCCCTTGCTTTCTTGTCAGCTTTGGAAACCTTCTTTTTCCTTAGCACTATTTTTCTTTTGCCTTTATCAGCAGGGGCTGGTCCAGCAGATGATATGGGAGCAGCAGCTATAGGATGTATGATTTGAACATCTGGATCTTCTTGAGGTTGAGCAGCCTCAGCAGTTGGTGCAGATTGAGTAATCTGTTGCTCATCAGCTTTGTCAGCAGTAGAAGCTTCAACGGCTTCAACTGGTCTTTCAGCAGATTCTGGACTTGATCTCACCAAGTCCACCAACTCAGTATCTTTCTCTATGAAGGTCATCTGCTTCCTTGCAGACTTCTTGGTTCTTCCTTCACAGTAGTTAGAAGCAGCTGTATCTCTCTGTTGGCTCCTTGTTCTTTGCGAGATACCTTCAGCAGGCTTCTCTGCTGATGGAGTTCTTGATGGTGATGCAGGGGATCCAGTCCTTACATCAGAAATAATATTATCAATAATTTTAGTGGCTTCAGCAGCAGAAGTCACTTTCTCCACCTTCTTAGGAACCTTTTCCTTAGGCTTATCAGCAGCCTTCTTCTTTCTGGACTCAACAGCTAAATCAGCAGTCTTGACCAGTTTCCTTTGCCTTTTGGCAGGAACCTCTTTTGGTTCCTCATCAGCTTCTTCAGGCTCATCAGCCTTCCTCTTTTGAACAGCTAGATATTTGTTCATGGCCTTGGATTTGTGAATTTCCTTGCCATTCTTCATAATGCATCCCAGATGAGACAAAATGTAGCTGAGAGTTATCATGTGGTTTGTGTGAGGTTCTTTTCCTTTCTTTACTTCAAGGAACTCAGCAAAGATGTACCAGATGATCATGGACCAGTTGACTTCCAATCCATAATAAATGGCAGCCATGATGCTGAATCTCTTCATTGTAACAGCATCAAGGGAAAAGGTGCAGTTTTCCATCAGTTTTGCCACGATATCAGCCATCCGCTGATACTCGTCCTTCAGCTGTCTCTTCCTTATATTCCCAGACAGTATCTCCCCTTCCTTGGCGCAGATCGCCCAAAACTCTTGGTGTTTTGCTTCAGTTAACACAGTGACATCATGACGTCCACTGTTACGAAGCCCAAACTGTTCGTGAAGAACGGCAGGAGTGATGACAACAGATTTGTCACCTACTGTAGCAGTAATTTCCAACTTCTCGAAATTAACCTTGGCCGTACTGTAGTATTCCATAACCTGGTCAGTCCAGATTACTCCTTCATGATACTCCAAAAAGTTCACCAAAGTTGCAGACTTGAACTTCTCCAGAAGCTCCTTCATCAGTTGTGTGCCAGTTTGGTAGTAGGAATCATATACTAGGTACATGCCTTCAGCAGCCATTGTAGATCTGTGGAAATTAGAGAGAAAAACGAAGGGATTTTGCAGGAAAATTGCTTAATTCTCACAAGTACTTTTGAAAATTTAGGGTGCGTAAAGAACGACTCGACTGATCAGATGGGAATTTATAGAGTTGGGGGTATGTCGGTTTCCGTGATATCCACCAACCGTTAGATCCGTTTTTCTGTCAGTGATGATCGTGCGGCTTCATTTACGACCTTTCAAATTCAAAAGATATTTTAATGAAGAGCGGGAATATGTACCGCCCGACATTTACTTATAAAAGCGTGTTTTGAATAAAACGTTTTAAATAGCTCGCTTTTATTTAAGTAAACAGATGAGTATAATAAATACTTATCTGATGGACTACTGTCCTGATGACAATGCTGTTATCAGAGAATGCCAATAGCTGATAACCATCCTCAGCTGTTTGTCAATCCAGCCAGATAAAATACTCTTGATCTTCGATAGTTGAGTCTTCTGTTGAAAACATAACTTCAACTAACTGTCATATCTTTAATTCAGAAGTACCGCTAGTCTTACACGTTCCCCCTGAGTTTAAGAATTCATAAGTTAACTAGTCTGTTGAAAGTTACTCCTTGAAGATAAGTATGATGAGTAAGCTGTTGAACTCTAGTCTTCTGATGAGTTCCCCCTCAGCTTATGCATCTAATTTTAATAATCCCAGTTCAGCTCTTAGAGTTGAAGACCTTGTCTCACTTAGAGGTTTTGTGAAGATGTCAGCAATCTGATTTTCAGTAAACACATATTCTATCATGACATTTCCTTTCTCCACATGATCTCTAATAAAATGATGTTTGATCTCAATATGTTTAGTCCTTGAATGACTTGTAGTATTCTGAGTGAGACTGATTGCACTTTTATTGTCACAGTAGATTGGTATTCCACTGATTTTGATATTGTAGTCTTCTAGTTGATGTTTCAACCATAAGATTTGTGCACAGCAAGCTCCAGCAGCTATATACTCAGCTTCAGCAGTAGATATGGATACTGAAGTCTGTTTCTTACTTATCCATGAGATCAGACGACTACCTAAGAACTGACAGGCACCTGTTGTGCTTTTTCTGTCAATCTTGCAGCCTGCAAGGTCAGAATCTGAATATCCAATAAGCTCAAATCCAGACTCTCTAGGGTACCACAATCCCAATTCTTGAGTGCCCTTAATATATTTCAATATTCTCTTGGCAGCTAAGAGATGAGATTCTTTGGGGTTTGATTGGAATCTTGCACAGACCCCAACAGAGTACATGATATCAGGTCTGCTGGCTGTTAGATATAACAGTGACCCTATAATGCCTCTGTATTTGGTTATGTCTATTGATTTGCCATCTTCATCTTTATCCAAACGAAGACTTGTAGACATTGGAATTGTAGCAGTAGAGCTGGTTTCCATACCAAATTTTTTGAACAGATCCTTTGTGTATTTTGCTTGGCTGATGAAAATTCCATCAGGCAACTGTCTAACTTGCAAACCAAGAAAATAGTTAAGTTCTCCCATCATGCTCATTTCAAACTTGTTCTGCATCAGCTTTGAGAACTTATCACACATCTGTTGATTAGTTGAACCAAAAATAATATCGTCCACATAAATTTGCACAAGCAAAATATGTTCTTCCCATTCAATAGTGAACAAGGTCTTGTCAACTTTACCTTTGCGAAATCCTTTAATTAAAAGAAAGTCAGATAAAGTATCATACCATGCTCTTGGAGCCTGTTTCAGTCCATAAAGAGCTTTCTTCAGACGATATACTTTGTCCTCTTCTTGATAAACTTCAAATCCAGGAGGTTGTTCAACATAAACTTCTTCTTGCAATTCTCCATTGAGAAAAGCTGATTTCACATCCATCTGATAGACTGTGAAATTTTTGTGAGCAGCGTAGGCAAGAAAAAGTCTGATTGCCTCTAGTCTTGCTACTGGTGCAAAAGTTTCATCAAAGTCAATGCCTTCTTCTTGGCAGTAACCCTTGGCCACTAATCTTGCTTTGTTTCTGGTGACTTCACCATCTTCATTCATTTTATTCCTGAATACCCACTTAGTGCCAATGACTCTTTGATGACTTGGTCTAGTAACTAAGTACCAGACTTCATTCCTTTCAAATTGATTTAGCTCCTCCTGCATAGCTTCAATCCAGTTGGAGTCACTAAGAGCTTCTTCAATCTGTTTAGGCTCAATTTGAGATAGAAAACTAGCAAACATAGCATCTTGTGCAGCAGCTCTTCTTGTTTTCACTCTGTCTAAAGGATCACCAATCACTAACTCTGGTGGGTGATTTCTGAGCCATCTGAGATCAGGTTGCAAATCATAATGTTGTCCTTTGTCTTGATCTTGCAACACTACTGTTGGAGATACAGTAGTAGTCTGTTGAACAGTCTCTGGTCTATCAGCTGTTTGCAACTCGTCTGTTAGACAATCAGCTCTGTGATTTTGAACAGCACTTGAGTTATCAGCTGAGTTGAGATCAGGTAGTATGATGGGTACATATTCTTCATTCTTTCCAACATTCATCTTCTGTAAATCAGTAGACAGATCTTGATTAATATTTTGATTCTTTTCAGAAGATTGACTTGGCTCATCAAATACTACATGAATGGATTCTTCTATTAGTAATGTTCATTCGAGATTGGATCACTCTTAGTGACATGGAAATCTAGGAACCTTTATCTAATCGAATCAACGTATTGTGTTTTTATTTAATTCGCTTTTATATGTTCAAACAAACAACAAACCAACTACTTTTAATCACATAAGTTCGCGTAAGATATTAGAATAGATCTTGATAATTATTTGTTATATTCCTCGTGGGTTCGACACTCTTTACCACTTTATTACTTGAAAGCGACCGTATACTTGCGTTTCTACGCACTCGTATTTGGAGCGTAACAATTATCAGATAAGTCATGTTGATGATCAGTATGATAAGAATAGTGTTCATAAGCAGGGTAAGGTGCATGATAAGCAGGATATGCATGCATTGGATGAGCAGGATAAGGTGCATAGTAACTAGGAAATTGAGGTGCATGATACATAGGATGATATGCAGCAGGTTGCACATAATATGACTCATTTCCATACCAAGCATTTTGATTTTTCTTGTTCTTATGCTTCTTTGGTTTACTAACAGTTTGCTCATTAACAGACGACTTAGTTTTCTCACTAGTCTGATTAGTCTTAACCTTATCAGAAGACTTCCTAGGACTCTTATGTTTGGGTTTACAAGTCTGTTTTCCAACACTAGGCTCTTTGCTCTTTTTAGCCTTAGGAGATTTCTTCTCCTTTACCACTTTCTCAGATGAGGTAGGTTTAGAAGTTTGAACATACAGAATGACCTTACTATTGTCAGCAGAAATGAATTTTTCAGTATGATTCAATTCTAATTTATCCTTTTCTAAAGGTGTCTCCTGTTTACTAGATGTAGGCATGGATGCAACAGTTGACTTATCATGAGACTCGATAATTTTCTCAAGTTCCATGATTTTTCCTTTATAGACCTCACATTCAGCTTTCAGAGATTCATGCTCTTGCTCAAGCTGTTTATACTCAACTGATTCTTTAGGCTTTTCAGCTTTAAGTTTCAGTGAGTTATTTTGCTCTTTTAGCAAGCTCATCTCTTCCTTAAGCTTAACAAATTCTCCAGCAATAGTAGTATTATTTAACATCATTTGCTCTAGAGAATCAAACAATTCATTATTTGGAGGAGTTACCTCATCCTCGGAGTCATCAGATTCCTTAGCCATCAGGCAGAGGAGAGCAGGTTTCTCTTAATCAGAAGATTCTTCATCAGACGTGTCTGAATCTGAATCAGATGAGTAGACAGCAGCAAGCTTTTCTGCTTCAGCTACCATTGCTTTCCCTCTTTGATGCTTTCTTTCCTTTCTGATTCTCTTCTCTTCCTCAGTGTATTTTTCTGCTTTTGGATATGGACAGTCCCTGATGAAATGTCCCAATTTCCTGCAGTTGTAACACATTAGTTTTGCTTTATAATCATCTTTTTCTTGAGAAGAAGAGTTAGGTTTAGAAGTAGAAGCAGCATGATTGTATTTGTTTTTCATCTTTCTCTTATAGAACTTCTTGAAATTGTTCATCAATAATGCTACATCTCCAGCAGTGTACTCCTTCTTGTTGAGTAGAGATGCTTCATCAGATGAGTCCACATCTTTGCTTTTGTGAGCTGGTCTTCTTGGATTTTCAGCAGCAACAAGTGCAGCTGTGGGACTTGAAGTTGAGGTTTCTTCAACACCCATTCTAGGCAGTTTATACTCATACGCCTTGAGTACGGAGAACAGCTCTGTAAGAGAAATCTTCCCCAGATCTCTTGATTCTTCCATAGCTGTCACCTTCATATTGAACTTGGGGGGCAGGGCCTTTAGAACTCTGACGGTGATCTCCTTGTCAGTAAAGGTCTTTCCCAGCTTTAGAACTTCATTCAATGTTCTGGTAAACCTGGTATCCATCTGATCAATGGTCTCTCCAGATTTCATCTTGAAGTTGTCCAGCTTCTCCAAGGCAACACTGAGCTGATGCTCTTTGATGGCGTCGTTTCCTTCACTCATGTCACGAACCTTGTCCCACATCTCTTTTGCAGTTTTGCAATGTTTGACCTTGTCAAACCGATCATTATCCAGGGCTTTGGTCATGATGAAACGGCCAACTTTATCCAGATTGAACAGCTTTATTTCTTCGGCTGTCATCTCTGTCAGATCTTTTTCCACCACCAGTTCAGCCTCATCAACTATAATGGTCTTGGTGAATTTGAATGGACCTTTAATGATACATGTGTACATGTTGTCATTATAGGCTGCTAGAAAGATTTCCATTCTAATCTTCCAGTCCTCAAAGGACATACCAGCAATGTGGGGAACATGACTGATACAATCCATTTTTCAAAAAGTTTTGATTTTTCAAAAATATGCTCTTTTGAAAAAGTTTGAAAACCTTTGAAAAACACTTGGATCAAGCTCGTTGATCAGGCAGCTGATTCAAATGAACCACCTGCTCTGATACCACTTGTTGGTCCCAAGTGGTCAGAAGAGGTTTAGGGGGGGGGGGGGGGGTGAATAAACCTCTTTAAAAATTTTCTTCAAATTTAACTTTAGAACTTTCACTTTAACTGAACAGACTAAGCTGATCAGATTAGTTAGTTACAATTCTGTTCGCGAACAAATCTTTGAACAGCCTTGTTGACCACTCGTCTGATTGTTACTTAGCTGATTTTGCCAAAATCAGTTTTAATACTTAGAGTACTTGCAGCGGATTTTCAAAGTGTTTTTCACAAGTAATCTTAGTAGTTTGAAAAATGTTTCCCCAGTTTTATAAACTCCTTTAAATCCTTTTTCAAACAATTAAGTTAATGTGTTTTATGCAAACAGAAAATATGCAAGTAAAATGTAAACAAAAACACAAGCAATTTTTATAGTGGTTATATGGATTTGAATATCCTTTAGTCCACTCTTCCAAGTCTCACAGATCTTAGGTTATACTATAATCACAAAGTTTACAGTATACTCTGCTTGCGCCAATCAACAAATGAAATGGCCACAAGTGCGCAGTAAGAAATCACTAAGAAATCCTACTTCTCTGAAGTAATATCACTCACTTAGATGGATATCTACTTCTCACAACACTCTCGATTACAAAATCACTCAGAAGATGTATTTTTCTTGATTCTTCAACTCTGCTTTCGTCAACAAATGACTCGGCTGATGAGTGAGCTGTTCTTGAGACTTAAAGAATTTTGCTTCGGAAATTTCTCTCAGAAAGTGTGTTGCTTGTTTCTTCTTCGTCTCTTTCAGCTATTTATACTTGAGGATAGAAAAATGTCCGTTGAAGAGAGACAAGTTTCAAATTCCTCGAGTACTGGTCCTTAAAATCCGCGAACGGCTCTTTTGCAGTCTGTCCGTACTGTGAACAGTACTATTCTGCAGGCAGCATTAAATGCACCCAGCTGATGCGAAGCATTTCTTCAATCATTTGTCTTTAATAACCTTGTACTTCAGCATTTATTACTCCAAGGGGCATTTATTACCGTTGGGAACACTTCATGATCTTCTTCACTTGGCTGACGAAAGTACACGTCTGATGGCGAACTCGGCTACTCTCAAACTTGAACAAATCTGATTTGAGTCGGCTGATCTTCATCAGTCTGATACTTTACTTCAGCAGATCAGAAGTCTTGGACCTTGAAACTTTGACTCTTCTGATGTCTTCTTTACTTAGTCAAAATTTCTTCTAAGGGATCATCAGCTAAGTTACTCCATACTTAGCCAATCTTGAAGTTTTGGAATCCTTCAAAACCTCCCTTTACAAATTGTCTTCAGAGCCTTCATCTTCATCCTTATCCAACAATAAATATATGAATGTATTTATTAATTAGTTCCTGTTTTTGCTGTTTATTCTTTTTGTAGGAATTGTGGTATATGAGGATTTTACATAAAAAAAATTGTAAATTGGATGAAGTTGAATGTGAGAAAGGGTCAGTGACGAAGTTTGTGAGTTTTCTTAGATAAAGGATTTGGAGTGTTTGGGGATTCTTTTGGCGATTAATTAAGGCTTCTTTAATATTATTTTATACTCCCTCTGTCCCAATTTATCTGTCGTTTTAGGTATTTTCACACATATTAAGACACCCATTAAATAGCCTCACTCTTAGGGAAAAAAATAAATGATATTTCTAAAATACACTTACACTCTCTCTCTTACTTTTTCTATTAAAGAGAGTTTTAGATACATTAAATAAGGGCAAAATGGGAAAATTTGTATTTAATAGTGTATTGAAATTTTGAAGTGACAAATAATTTGGGACAAAATAACTCTCTAAAACGACAGATAAATTGGGACAGAGGGAGTAATTAACAAGAATCGCAGTTAACAACTGCGATTCTTTTTTTTTTTTTTACAATTTTGTATGAATCGAGGAATTGCAGCTTGGAACAGCGATTTATCGCAAAAGGTACATTTAGGGAAATAATTTTCAGTTTGAGTCATATTGGGAAATACTTTTATCTAGAAGGCTATATTGAAAAAAAATTATGCAACATTTCTATCATTATTCGGTACTATTTTTATGCATGGACCAAAATGTGTTGTTACAAGTACATAATTAGATTGCCCCACCAGGGCATATCTCCAACTGGCTGACCAACAATTCATAAGGCTTGCTCCAACGGCAAGGGTGAGGGTTCGAATCCCATTTGGAACTTGAATTGAAGCATTTCTATGGGTCTATCTAAGGGTAATTTGTCGTGAAGACCCCTTTGTGCGCAGAGTGTACAACAGTATGGTGGGATCCTGAGATTTGGTGGAGGTACATCCTGCGATTTACATCCTTCAGGGTTCTAGGACAAGGATTCTGAGGTCCAGGATTAGTCTAGTGTAAGCTTATATATACACCTGGGTTATATATATATATTAAAAAAAAAAAAAAAAAAAAGAGGTACATAATTAGATTTATCGAACTCTTTATGTTCATGTTCAACATAATGTGATTGAGACGATATTGTATAATTATCATCTAAAATTATTCTTATTCCAAGAATATCATCAATCACATCCATAATTTTTATGTCAAAACTATTTGATAAAAATTTCCTAGTGTTCTTAACTTGTTCCAAGTCAGTACCATATATTAACATGTTATCTACATACAAACATATAATGACAACTTTTAAATCTACAGATTTACTACAGACACATAACAAAAAGACATGCATGCAGCATGATTATTTTGGCACTTTCCACTTTAGAAATACAATTTAATTGACACTTTGCACCCTAGTGTTTGTTTTGAAGAAAAAATTCATTGATGGAAGAGTAGAATAACCATTTTTTAATATTTTTGCTACTTTGCACCCTAAAAGTATAAAAAATTGACACTTTGTATCCTGAAAATATAGATATTGACACTTTGCACACAACACATATTTTTTTGACATTTTCATCTCGCAATCAAGAGATTTCTAGACCACTTTGGAACCTAATTCGCGGGGTTCCCTATGTAACAGAGTCAATGACCTCGATCTAGTCAATGATCTCGGCCCAACACACATTCTGACTAATGAAAGCATGTAACATAAGAGCAGTTCTTGAATCGTGAGATCTCCGTGATCTCATTTACATGTATATATATCTAATAAAGGTACACTTATATCTCTCTTGGTTTCATATGTGTAAATTCAGCTTTTAAGTTAAAGTTCATTCATTGATTTAAGCATCAAAGTGATTTTGTCGGGATGTCCTGATCTAGCTCAACCCATGTTTTATTATATCAGTCAAGATAAACAGGAGATTCACAAATTATTTATCAAATTATGGTTGATATGTATAACAAATTTAATTCCAAACGAGTTTAATTTGATTGTTTCTTATTCAAACCCAGAATAAAAGGGTTCTATATGTTCTTACTTACAAATCTAATCTCATTTTGATCCCACCCGGCTCTTTATTTTGAATCTTGGCTCCACCCCTGAATATCAATCATGTTCTTCAAAGCATGGTGAACATTTCTCAAAATTCGAAAGCTTGAAGTGAGAAAGCCACAAAAAATGCAGCATAGCTCAAAAGATGAATCAGTGGCGTAGCCAGAATTTTTTTTCATCGGGGTCACTATAATATATTTAATAAAAAATTTACCCAAAAAAAGTCAAATCTAACTATAAAGTAGAATAAATCTTGTTCAAACTTAATAAAATATGGACTCATATATAGGTTATTTATTTTTAAAGTTTTCTGCATCCAAATGCATTTAAAGATATATGTGGTTAAATCTATATAGAAATATTTATTTTGGAAAGAAAATGAATTATTAGTACATATAAACAATTTTTAATACATTTCCGGAAAACAAATATCCAATTTTTGAAATTGGATATCAACAACTTAATTAAAATTTATATACAAAAATGACTTTTATTGGTGAATTGTTAAGCTATGCGTCGACATCATCCTCGATTTCAAAATTATCATTCATTAGGGATAAAAATATTAATTTATACAAAATGTTATCTTGTATACTTAATTTAATTTTTACCTAACAAAGAGTTCATTTCCGCATTTCTAACTTTTAAAATGTTATCTTGTATACTTAATTTAATTTACTTTATAATATTTTATTGCTATTTTTTATTTTAAAAATCAAATGAGTTTATATATATCTCATTTAACCAAAATATATATTGGACCCTTTACAATATAATTTTTCATTATATTTATTGGGGTTCATTTAAATACAAATAAAGTGAATACAAAAGATATAATTATGCATTAGACAAAAATTTCAGAGAGTTATAACTAATATGAAAATTTCACTAGGGTCATTGCACCCCAGTGGCTTGGCTATAGCTAAGCCATATAATCCCTTAGCATAGCTGCAACGCTTTGTGATGGTAGTGGTGAAACTGGCAGAGTCTGGCTGCCTTTGCTGCCCTGTCATATACCCAAATGTTAAAGAAAACGATTAAAAAGGAAAAATAACAACGAATTGTAATTGGCGATGCCAATAGTTTTCTTTATGAATTAGATGCACTAATTCTTACTAACGAGAATAATAAACACAAAAAAATTCACTAATCAGACAATCATGATTACAATTGTAAAATCCCCAAGCTACCCTTAGTCCTATCTTTTGTTGTGAAATTTCGATTTTACAGTAAATTTAAATAAATCATAGTTTTGAAATAAATCACATATAATTTTATAATATGATATATGACATAAAATAACTAAAAATTAACACTACTGGCTTGTAGAGGAGTCACGCCCCTAGACGCTGTCCTAAGAAAATGATTGCCGCCCTTCGTGCAGGTATTGGCGGATGATCACAATTCCAAGATTAAAACCCAAATGGCTTCGTCGGCGTCCTCATCTGTGTGCACTTCACAGGAAGACAAAGAACCGGACTTTATCTCTAGTGTCCAATAACAAGATAAAAAATATTATGAATGCTAGTGAGTGTGTGTTACTAAGACCCTAGGACACTCCTATTAATGCATTAAGGGGTTGTTAATGCATTAGACATTACAAAGTTTATGAGAGACCTTAATGGTCAAAATATTAAGAGACGCATAATGGCACATTAAAGGGCTATTAATGCATTTGACGTCACAAAGTTTACGAGAGACCTTAATGGTCAAAATATAAGAGCCACATAATGGCACATTAAGGAGTTAATGCATTTGACGTTACAAAGTTTATTTTTTATTTTGAAATTTAAAAACTTCTAAATTTCCAACACTTTTTTCATTTCATTATTGAGCCTCGGACATTATAAGTACCCCTTTTCTATCCCATTCTATATTCACATAAATTATTAAAAAAAACCTTCTCAAGTTTCTGAAAGAATATGGGCCACTTTTCAACTGTTTTCTTGGTGTTGTTGCTTCTTTTGGTAACTGGTTAGTACTATACATATATCATTCGCATATCATTTTATTTCAATTATAATTTGTTACAATCATAGATATAATTCAATTTTATGGTTATATTACCATAACTTTAAAAATATACATATTTAGTACAACATGTTAGCTATTCACGATACATTTAGTACTTCCGTCAATTTTTTGATGAAAAATTCAATTTCGGATTGAAAGTTAAGAGAAAATTTGCATAATTCAATAACGGGTTAGTACTATACATATATCACTAGCCTATCATTTTATTTCAATTATAATATGTTACAATCATAGAGATAATTTTATTTTTGGTATCACAAATAACCACACTTTTTTTGTTATGATACCATAATTTTAAAAGTATACACATTTAGTACCACATGTTAGTTAATCACGATACATTTGGTACTTTCGTCAAATTTTTGATGGAAAATTCAATTTCGGACGAAAAGTTGAGAGAAAATTTGCATAATTCTATAGTTCAAAGTTTGTCCCACACATTTTCTGGCCGATAAATTTACCTTAAATTTCACTCGCATGTCATTTTATTTCAATTATAACATGTTACAATCATAATTTGCTTCGAGCAAACCTTATTTTCATTCCATTGTAACTTTTTAATCATATTTTGACCCCTTAGATGTTGATTCGGTTTGGTTAGATCGTTAAAATGTGTTCATTTTTTGTCGGTTCCTGTTAACAAAGAAACATAACAATTTTTAGAAAAATTAACCAATTGATGAATTGTTAACAGAGATAGGCCCAATGGTTGGACAGGTAGCGGAAGAGGAAGAGGAAATCAAAACTTGTCCATCAAAGAGCAAAAATTTTAAGGGATGGTGCTGGACCAGTACCAAATGCCACAATGTTTGCGGTGATGAGGGGGCACACCGCGGCTACTGTAGTTTATTTACATGCATGTGCTATTTTTATTGTGGTGTGTATTGACAATAAATTTGTTTTGACATTATTAATATCTCGTTCATTTTAATTATTGCTTAACTAGTATGCCATGTTTTGAAAATAGGACCAATTATTCCGATCGGTTTAACCACTAAGTAGGCAGCAGTCTGATCCGACTAACCCCTAAAAGCATGGATCAAAATTTTCTTTTGAGAGTAAGTTTTTATCAGCTAAATATTGAAAACTTTCGAGACTATTCGGAAATGTTTCGAAAACATTAAGGAAAAATTGTAAAAAAATTTACTAAATTAGTAAAATAAGAGAGTCTCAAGGCAAATAAATAATTTCGAAATTATATATTATTTTCGTTTCGCTTGATTCAAAAAGGGAAATTTTTCGATGTTTTCGAAGGAAAAGATGAGAATTTTGATCCATGACTAAAAGTTAGTTTCCTTTACTGATCAATCAGTATGAACCGATCAAAACTGATGGTTCGAGAGAAACAAAAGTTCATTTAAGGGAGAAAATGTCAATATATTTTTTTAGGTTAGAACGTGTTCTACTACAACTTTTTCTTTCTTTGTTTTTTCAGATCAAACAATTAAACTTTGTCGACTCTCTTCGAACTTCAAAGAACAAGAAATTCTTGCATATTCTAGTTGTGCAACCTTTCTATCATTATTCGTACTATTTTTATGCATGGACCAAAATGTGTTGTTACAAGTACATAATTAGATTAGAGGGGGAAGTTGGAACAAGTACATAATTAGATTTATCGAACTTTTTAATGTGATTGAGTTTTTAAACTAATTTCACATGTTATTCATTTGAATTTTTCATTGATTAAATATGTTTTTACCAACTTTCCGTTTTTGACCGAATTTACCCTATTTTCACCGACTTTACCCAATTTTACTGGATTTCACAGGTTTCATGAAATGTCATTCGAATTAATTTGCATCGATTTCACATATTTTGACCCGTTTATTTTAATCGATTTTACCAGTTTTAGCTATTTTTCACAAAGAAGTTGTTAATGTCAGATCAAAATTTGTCTACCTACCTAATCTGTCCTTACACATAAATCAAAATTTCCCAAAATGTCCTTACACATAAACCTTCATTTACCCATTTCTTCAATTAAAGTTTCTTTATTTCTTCTCAGTTCTCACTTTGTCGATTTTGTATCTATTCCCAGGAAGAAGTGAGTTATATTTAACTGAATCTTTATTTCATTCAATAGTTTTAAATAGGAAAAACAAAAAAAGAGACTATTTCATTAACCCAGAAATATTGAATCTTGGGGAATTATATTTCAACATCCTTCGTTTATAACTTATTGAAAGTCTAATTGTTCCTATTTTTTCTAATTGTTCCTTTTTTTTTTTTTTTTTGGGGAAGTATGTTCCTTTTTTTTTTCCTAATTGTTCTGAAGAAATTGTGGTTGATGTTTAGGAAAATTTAATTAATTATAGAAACTTAATTACTCGTGAACGGGTACACAAAATTTAGCAAATAAAAACATCAAAAGTTAATTTTGAGGGCACTTATGAAAATATGTTAATTTTGCCTCTTTTATAACAAATACCTCCCTTTATTATAGTATTATTATATATAAATTTATCTATCCATCAAATAATATTATATTTCAAACAATATTTTTCGCATTTCAAACTTAAAATTAGCAAATTGAGCTGATGGTGACGTGGATTGTTGGAATTATTATTCTTATCAGTCTAATAATATGGACTTACATGTTATATAATTGTATATGATGGGCTATTTCAATTATGTGCCTAATGAATTGTGATCTAATAATAATAATAATTATGTGGCACTTAAGAATATCAATTAATTAAAGTATGGACTCTTTATATGTGTAGATACCTAATTGGACTCTAACTGTTCTTGATGGGCTGACAGTTAGAGCCCTACTAGGATTAGGGTTAATCCTCTCCTATATATAGGGTTATGGTCCCTAAGCCAATTCATACTTTGCACTTTCATCTTCCCCATCTAGAGAAATCATAAGGCAATAGTGAATAAGGCTTAGAAGACCACAACCCCCTAGAATCCATCTTTGTGATTCTTCCGCTACTCTACCAATGGATTCAGGTATACGTCTCTTTAGCATAAACGTATCTTACTTAATCATCTGCGAATAGGTCCTGAGATATGTATGTTTTCATGGCTTATATATTTCATGTTATCATAGCATATCTGTCAATATCTAACAAGTGGTATCAGAGCCAGGTTTCGTTAGAGGATTAGAGTCCAGATTCGTTTATATGATTTTTTATGAAATTTTTTGGTCTTCTAAACTCATGTTTTTTTTTAAGATCTAGATTTAGTTTTAATCCATGCTTAATTTTTGCATATTTATGCGTAGTATAGAAATTGTAAGCATGATTATGTATTTATGTTAAATTCATGGCGTAATTATATGTTTAAAGCTTTGAATCGTTAATTTTTGGAAGGATTCAGATTTCCTTTTGGGTGTATATTCAAAAAGCAAGTTTGGGTACTTTCGGCTTTTAATTTCGAATTCCCAATAACTACGATTTGGATTCTATATGTATACTTGAATTATTTGATTCAGTTACCTTTTTTTGGTCTCACGAAGCAAAGAAAATTTCATTCCTAAAATTTGTGGATACAGTTCAATGGTTATTTGATATATAACCATTAATTAATTAAAAACATATAATAATTATGCTATTGGATTCAACCTTACGTAGTGCATGATGTAAATATTTATGGGCTTAGGTTTTATCTCTCGGCTGTTTCATGTTTATGTTTTGATGTAAATTTTTTTTGGGCTGATTCGCCCACTATTTAATTCCGGGGGAGGGGCATTTTGGTAATTAAAAAAAAAATTTGCGATACTTGATATGTCCATTATTTACAATTGATTCGATTGAACCAATATGTTGCCAAAGTAACCTCTGTTGGGTAAAATTGATCAATTTTGAATAAGGGGACATAGTTATCCATGTGAAATAATCGGCCCAAAGGAAGGTTATTTTGACCGGATAATGTTAGGCTTTTACCCCTGAGGTATGCTAATTAATCGAAAATAATTCGATCAAACCACCATGTTGCCAAAGTAACCTCTGTTGGGTAAGATTGATTATTTTTAATTAATTTAGCATAGTTTTCCATGTGAAACAATCGGCCCAAAGGAAGGTTGTTTTGACAGGAGAATGAGTAGTCTTGAATATGTGTTACATTTGGATTATCATGCTTTTGGTGTGTCGGCCCAAAGGAAGGCACATCATTATGCCGATACTAGTATCAATATTTAAGTCTATGTTAAAAGAGTACCACTTGCGAATTATTATTTTAGTCCAAAGACTAAATAATAACGACGTGCTAGGTATCTTAAGATGGGCCCACCAACTAGTGTATGCGTTAAAAATTATTTTGGTTCATACATAATTTTAATAAATTAATTTGACTGTATTTCATTGTCTTTTCGGATTTAGTGTCTTCAATGCCTTCTGTAATAACTCCCAACAACATCCCCGTGCTTAACGGCACAAACTTCAAGAAATGGAAAGAGCACATCATGATAGTGCTCGGTTGTATGGATTTGGACCATGCATTAAGAATTTAGCGTCCCACAAATCTGACCCCTGAAAGCACTGATGCTGAAAGGGTGGCTCATGAAAGGTGGGAGCGATCGAAGCGCATGAGTCTGATGATGATGCAAAACTCCACTCTGAAAACCATAAGGCGTAATATATCAGAGGATAATGATGCAATAAAGTTTCTGATGCAATTAGCGTACCGATTCACTTTTAGTGAAAGGGTTGAAACGGACACTATTTTGAAACAACTCGTTTCCATATGCTATAAGGGCAAAGGAAATATAGATGAATATATTATGGTTATGTCAAAACTTGTATCAAGACTAAGGACCCTTAGGCTGAATTTGTCTGATGACATATTTGTGCATCTGGTCTTGATCTCGCTTCTTGCGTTTTGGTTCCTTCAGGCCCTCTTTCTATGCTCAGAAAGAGAAATGGACATTAAATGAGCTTATGGCTCAGTGTATGCAAGAAGATGAGAACAGAAACAAGAAAAGACTGACAATATTCATTTGGCATTCAAATCAAATGGTAAAACCGCCACCATGAAGCGAAAGAAGGATAAAGGTACGGAAACTGCAACTCCTCCTGGAACTACACAACCTAAGAGCCAAAAGGGATAGAATTCGGTTATTACCTGTCACTTTTGCAAGAAGGTTGACCACTTAAAGAAATTATGCCTAGGAGATGCCACTTGACATGTAAAGAAATGTAATATTCTTAACTTCGTTTGTTGTGAAGTTAATTTGATTTTGGTACCTAGTGACACTTGGTGGATAGATACGGGAGCTATTATTCACATATGTGTCACGTTGTAGGATTGCCTCCACTACCGATTGCCAAATGATGATGAAAGATACATCTATGTAGGCAAAGGGAACAAGGTTGTTATGGAAGTTGTAGGTGTCGTTAGGATTTATTTAAGTTCTAGTTTATTTATTTATTTTGGATTTAGAAGAAACTTTTAATATACCGTCTTTTCGGTGGAAATTGATTCATGTTTCATTTTTGAACAAATTTGGTTATTCTTGTTCATTTGAAATTGAATTATTTACTATTTCTTTAAATTCAAAAAATTATTGCACTAGAACTTTAATAGATAAATTATATTAATTAGACACCTTAACAACCAATAATGAAAAACCTGCATTCAAGTTTCTTAGGTGCTAAATGAAAATTAACTAATGAGAATTCATTATTATTTTGGCACAAATGATTAGGACACATTTCTCGATAGAGAATACGAAGGCTTGTGCATGATGGAATTCTCGATTCCCTTGAATTAACAGACCTTAAATCTGTATAGAATGCATTAAGGGAAAACAAATGAATAAATGATATAAGGGTGCATATAGAAGTAGTGAACCTCCAGAGTTGATACATAATTACATAGCTGGTTCGTTCTCTAAGGACTCTTTGAATGGACAAACGTATCTTATCAGCTCTATGGATTATTACTCACGACACGGTCGTCTTTACTTAATTTATGAGAAGTTTTCATAATTGGTGTGAATGACATGGCCTTTTGCCAGTACCATAATGACATGGTGAGAAGTATGATTAATCACTCTTCTCTGACAGAGTCACTTTTGAACAATGCTCTTAAGACTGCAGTTTTCATATTTAACTGTGTAAGGTAGTTACTAAAATTTAATACAAAACATGGGTATGTAAGAGGCCTAGTATTAGGCACTTTCATATCTTGAGTTGTCCAAATGAGGCTAGGTCTTATAGGCCTGACAAAAGAAAATTGGACTATAAGCTTATTAGCCGCTACTTTACGAATTACTTCGAAAGATTGAGGGGTTACAAGTTTTAGTACTCCTCAAATAGATCCTTCTTCGATATAGGAGACGCCAAAATTATTGAGCATGCTTACTATAGTGGGAGCATTAAAAACGATGTAGTGTTTGAGGGGGAGAATGTGTAAATATTCTCACTATAGTTACAACTGACAATGATAAGGTAACCATTCCTATCAAAGTTCAACTTGTAAATCAGGATTCATGTCAAACACTATCACTCTTGCACTCACTCCCACTACTGTAGTTTAGCAACCTCAACTTAAGAAACCGATAAGGAGTTACACAAGAGAAATGAGGCAATACTGGGAATTTATATTGTCTATTTCCTTAGAATGATTTTGACTTGAAGATGAAAAATGATCTGACTTGGTCGAATCATGTGTGGTCTAACGAATGATTCGTTTAGGATCATCATGGCATTAGTAGCTCATTATGATTTAGAGCTACAATAAATGGACGTTAAGACAGTTGAATAAACGATATGTAAACTTAAGAAGTCCATTTATGGCTTAAAGTAGGCGTCCCACTAATGGTACCGGAAATTTGATCATGTGATTACCTCTTCTGTTTTTCGAGGAAAACACCACTAATCAGTGCATATATATTTCACGATCAGTGGGAGCAGGTTTATCATCATGGTGTTGTAAGTAGATGATATTCTACTAGCAAGCACTAATGTAAGGCTTTTGCATGATACCAAGAAATTTCTCTCGAGTAAATTGAAGGAGAAAGATCTAGGTGAATCATCTTTCGTTCTGGGTATACATATAAATCGTGATTGATCTAAATGTATATTTGGTCTATCCCAGAAGGCCTACATTGATAAGTTGCTTAGCCATTTTGGCATGCAAAACTGCGCACCAAGAAATGAACCTTGAGAATGATGAAATGGAATGGGAGTCATCATGCATGTGAAGAATGTACGCATTCTGATATTGCTTGCCGCATATTTGGGATGCAAGTTAGATAATTATACGACTCGATTATGGATCATTTGAAAATGGTCAAACGAGTCTTACAATACTTGTAAAGGACAATTGATTACGAGCTTATAATATCAAAGATCAGATTTTTTTTAAAATCACATATTCTCTGATTCAAACTTCGTTGGTATAGCTACTAATCATGCCATCAATGATCGGCCCAAAGGAAGATCATTGATTTGCCGATTGATAGATATACATATGGTGATAAATACATCAATACAGTATTTGATCACTAAAGGGGAGTGCCACTTACAGTTGATATTTATGTCCAAAGACTATATATCAATTTTGTTCTAGGCATCCTATATGACCTATCAAATGAATATTTGGGGTATTCGTGTGTCAATAACACGTCTTAGTACAAACTCTATGACTTTAGACCCATTCACCAAAGGTTGGCCACTTACGGTGCTTCATGAGCGTATTACTCATATGGGTGTTCTTGGAATTAATGATACATTCAATTAGTGGGAGTTTGTCCTTAAAATTTTATGCCTTACAATTTTGATTTTACTCTGTACAGACTTTAGTTTCATGATTTAAATGAAATTATTTATTTCATTTTGAATACCCTGAAATAAGGTCAAGTTTTGTGACTTTCTACTGAGGTTAAATATTTGGTAAAGAAAGTTGACTCTCGGAGTCATTATGCTGGACCAGTTGGAAATTGACATGATATAGATCACATAAGATGTAATTTTCATGCTACACATCCATACTTGATCTATGTTGTTGATTATGTTGGTATCGTGACCATTGAAGGTTTAGTCATGAATTCATGAGACGAATGCCGCTTTGATCCTATATTAGCATAATCGATGAACAAGATTATTTGGGATATTTTGTGGTTGAAATAGCAAATTTTGTGCACACTTAGGCTTATACAATCTGAAGAAAACATGGTAGTCCAAGTGGGAGATTGTTGGAATTATTATTCTTATCAGTCTAATAATATGGACTTACATGTTATATAATTGTATATGATGGGCTATTTCAATTATGTGCCTAATGAATTGTGATCTAATAATAATAATAATTATGTGGCACTTAAGAATATCAATTAATTAAAGTATGGACTCTTTATATGTGTAGATACCTAATTGGACTCTAACTGTTCTTGATGGGCTGACAGTTAGAGCCCTACTAGGATTAGGGTTAATCCTCTCCTATATATAGGGTTATGGTCCCTAAGCCAATTCATACTTTGCACTTTCATCTTCCCCATCTAGAGAAATCATAAGGCAATAGTGAATAAGGCTTAGAAGACCACAACCCCCTAGAATCCATCTTTGTGATTCTTCCGCTACTCTACCAATGGATTCAGGTATACGTCTCTTTAGCATAAACGTATCTTACTTAATCATCTGCGAATAGGTCCTGAGATATGTATGTTTTCATGGCTTATATATTTCATGTTATCATAGCATATCTGTCAATATCTAACATGGATAACATATACGGACTTCTATGTATATGACATTGTTTTTGGAAATATTCATGTATTTGTTCGGATTCCGATTGCATCGAGCTATTTCTGTAAAAGAAGTACGTGAGGGTAGATCGGGTTTGGTGCCCATGAGAGACGAAGATGAGAGCAAATTAATGTTGAGCAAGGAATTCAGAAGTTAAGATGATTTTATCATTATGTCACTATAGTAATGGAATTAGTTGGGGTTTTATCAAGATGAAATCAGGTAAACCTGATAAAAAAGATAGGGTGAAAATTGTAGAAAGATGATTTAAATTAAAAAAAAAAAAGAAGAAAAAGAAATCAATAATAACGGGGTAAAATAATGAAAATAGGATATAATTGATAAAAGGTGAAATCAGTAACTACATATGAAATCGATTAAAATTCAAATGAAACTTATGAAACAAGTCAAATCAGTAGAAAAAAGATAAAGTCAATGACAACATGTTAAATCGATGAAAATTCACATGAAATTAGTGTAAAAATATGTGAAATCAATTAAAAAAATGTGTAAAAAAATCGATCAAACTGGATTAATTTGATAAAAAAATGAATGAATCAATAAAACAAAATGAGTTTAACCAACAAAAATATGATGAAAATGAAGCTTTTGCTTGAAAACTTTGCACCGTGGTGCGTCTCTTTCAAAATTATCAATTTTGTTCTATGCAGCTAATTGGGTATTCAAGACCCTTACATATTAGGGGTTCTAGCACATTCCAAATTAAGGCTTTATGTCAAAAAAAAAATTTAAGTAAACAAATTAATGTAAAAATATTAATTAAATGTTGATATATTACTTTTTCTAACTTATTATTTCCTACATAGATAAACGATAAGTGTACCTGAAAAGATTAACTTCTAGCTATAATTGATGCGAGTAAAATCATCCGAATCCTGATTTGGGTAAGGTCCGTTTGGTCTGCTTCAAGAATTTGATAACTTGTACATCTGAATCTGCAAAAGAGATAAATACATAGTATTAGTTGGGACTGTGTTGATGGAGCCTTTTCTGATGCTCATGATCGGTCCTGAGATGACAGTGGCCCTAAGCCAACTTTAAAATTGTGGCCCACAAATTTTCATTTACAACTATATTATGTTAATAACTAATATTACATAAACATGTGATTGATCTAGTGAAATTAGTTACTACAAGTTAGCAAACTCATGTTTGATTTTTTGCTCGGAGAAAGTCCTACTTAACGTGTCTGAAGCTCTTCAAAAGTGATAAACCCATAATAAACTAAAAAAAATTACTAATATTATAATTTTTTAAAGCAGCGTATTAAACTAAAAGAAACTACTAATTAGAAAAATAAGAAACAATCAAACACAAATAATGAATCAAATATAATCATTCCTCCAAATTGAATTTTTCCATCAAATTAAAAACGGTGGCAATAAAGTGCAACGTAACTGATTGAAATTGTAAGACGTGTTGTGATTTTTGAGAACATATTTGTTGTCATCAAAAGTTTTGGAATGAAATGGTGCTGAGAGTTGTGTGATTTTGATAATATTTTTTTTATTAGTAATGAAATAATCATAATATCACATAATAAAAAATTATATATGAAAACATGTTAGTAAGTTCATTAGTTAATGGCTTGCATATCATACAATTTCAGTATAATTCTACTTTTAATTTTAAAAAAAAAAAATTACCAATCACATTTTAAAATAGCAACCACTTTCTTAAATATATTTATTTCTTTTCGCTTAACTTTGGTTTACTCTAGTTGGTTCAGTTATCATAATATAATAACATTTATTGAGATCATTATTAATTATAAATGAGTTGGGAAAATTTAGACCATAAGGTCTAAGTAAGAATTTTCCATAATATATTATAATATATTGCTGAAATCACTATCTGATTATATATAACTGACCCTCAATTAATAAGATTGCGCGCTTTCGCCACCATGAAGGAGGTGAAAAAATAACAGTTACAATAAAATTTACAACTTATAAGAGTCCAATTAAACTTTTTTTTTTTTTTTTTTTTTTTTTTTTTGAGAAAAAGCGTAGGAAATCATGAATCTCATCTCTTCAAAAATCATCCTATTTTTTGTATTGTTGAATGTATTCATACATTTGGTTTTTCCTGTCACCCTGTTTGATTGGAACATCGAAGTTATAAATTCTTCAAAAACTCAAACATTAATTGCAAATTGCAAAGCAAATGGGGAGGCAGTTGGAATATTTAACGTAGCACCACATAATCTTAATGTATTTCCATGTCCAGATCTAATTAAACAAAAGAATATTGCTTCATGTGACTTGACTTTGGGAAATTTGCGTGGAAATTTTGTTCTATTTGATCGAGACAGAGATCGTCGTACGTGTGCTGGTAGCAGGGCATGTATACGGGCGATAAACGAGGAGGCTTTGTACTTGAAAATGGGTTCTACTTTTCGTTTGCAATATGAATGACCAAAATAAATTTTGTGGTCAATCTGAAATAAAAGGATTGTAATGATCTTATGATATTAAAATGAAGCTTTATTTTGAAAACTTTGCACCCTGGCTTGTCTTTTTCAAATTATCAATTATCTTGTTCAATTGTATGGATTTACAAATTATAATTCAAATCTAATTTGGATGTATATAGAAAATTTGAGGTAAATTTCACAGTGAATTTGACCTTTTTTTTTTTTTTTTTTTACAATATAAAATTAGATAATTTCAATATCTAGAGAAAATTAATTTGACTGTTTTTTCATTCAAAATTAAAGTTACGGACATATGATGTGACTTTGACTTGCAAATTTTGGAGTCTGAATGTGAAATTCTCAATTTGTAAATGTCACTCGACACATGATATATTTGACGAGAAATAAATTTTTCGATCAGATAAGACAATGTCTTTAAGCAAAAAAATAAAAATAAAATATAGATTGTCAATATACACATAAAATGACCAATTTTAAAACGCAATCACTTTAAAGGTCCAAAAAATAAAATTTTGCCTATTTTAAACAAACCTTTTGTGAATTTTTTTTGTTGGATAAAATTCACACTTAAATAAGTAATTACGGTTACGCCGAATAATATATTGATGAAATCACAATTTGATTATGTATAACAAGTTTCTGTAATAATTAAGTTAATTCTCAATTAATACAATTGCACGCTTCTGCAATTATAAAAAGAGACCAATATTTTTTTTTAAAGCATATATAAAATTAATCACGATTCTTCTTTTGGTCATACCGTCACCTTGTTTGTTTGGTTGATTCAACTTAAAAATACTTCAAAAAATGAAGGATTAGTTGCAAATTGCAAAGCTAATGGGAATTCTGCGGGGTTATATATATACTTTAAACCAAAATGCTATAAATGTATTTTCATGTCCAGATAAGATATTTTAAAAAAAAGGGACTATTGCTTCGTGTGACATGACTTTGGGAAAATTGCAAGGAAATTTCGTTTTATTGATCAGGACAGAGACTACCGAAAATGTGCTGACATGGCATGCTTATGGATAATAAATGAGGACTTGGAATAATTTTGGTAAATATATTTTCCAATTTTGGTACTTGGAATACTTGATCTTCCTTAGAGAACTTTACAAATTGTAATTGGCGACTGCTTCTTGATTAAAAGTTTCCGGTTTGACTCTAGAAAAATAATAAAAGTGTAGTAATGATGATGATATTATATTAATTATATTTTATTGTATAACAATAGAAACATCTTGATTCATTAATTATAAGAGTGAAAAGTCGATTTGGAGTCGAAAAATTCATTGTTCGAGTTTAGCTTTATTTTGTTATGAAATTTGAGAGTTTAAGCTTAAATTTGATTAACTTGATACACGACAACTATAAATTAATATAGTCATGACTTAAATTAGAGTAAGGACGTATTTATCCTTTTTAATTTACGAAAAATTAAACTTCAAAAGCTAATTGATAAAGGTGCTCCAATTTCATTTGTCATGTGTAAAGAGATGTGCTCAACTCAAATGGAAGATTAAATTTTTAGGTTAAATTTTCATTCCTAGCTATAAAGATTGAGGCAGTTGATGGGATAAAAGAAATTCTGTAATAAGAGAATAAATGATATGATTCGAATTGAGTAATACATACTTGATTTTTTTTTTTTTCTATTGAAATTGAAGTATGCTTGAGTTTTTTTTTTATTTTACTTTAGTTTGAGAAAAATTGTAGATTTTACAAATGAATTAAATGGCTTCGACCAATACAATATGAAAATTCAATTCGAGTAGTTTCACTGATTTTCAGCAATGTTATTAAAACCGGACCGGACTGGTCGGTCCGACCGGTTCGACCACGAACCGAAAGCTGGTCCCGTTCGGTTAATTCGCTGGTTTTAGCGGTTCGACCAGTAAAATCGCTAAACCAATAGGCTCACTGGTTCGCTCTCCGGTCCGGTTTTAAAAACATTGATTTTCAGCCTCAAGGGACTATAATTGGGCCAAAAAAAATTCTTGAGACTTCTATTTTGGAATATTTTGGTCACCCCGGATGAAAGGTCCAAATTCCTCTCAAGATTTGCCTATGTTTTCCATGGTCTAAATTTTAAATTCTAGTCTTGCAGGCAAAGCCCACATATAAATGGGCCAGCCAAAGCTGAAACATTTTATTAGGGAGTACAATGGTACTTAAGCAAATTTGCGATTAAAGCAAAATTAAGGCATTTGGGTCAAGTGATGGTGGTTACGATTCTTATAAATGAAATTGAAATTTGAATCTTACTTGAGACACTACACTGGAAAGAAGGAAGACCTATACTCAATGCAGTTTTTGATTCGAGCTGTAAATCGATTAAAAAAAACATAAACAATTTTGCTTCCATTTTAATTTGAATTAGGCCCTAAATATTTCCATACATATATTGAAGGGCCATGTACTAGCAACACCGTATTTAACTTATGAATATTTATTCAGTTCAATACTACCTTTATAATTAGTTTATTTTTGTACTTTTATACCAATAAAATATATTCAAATAATTTTATTTTTAATAATTTGTTTATTTTTATACCTTTATACCAATAAAATATATTCAAATAAATTTTTTAATATAGTGATTGATTTAATAACTTATTAAATTGTGAAGCTTTAGACGAAATTTCAAGTGCGTTGTCGGCAAAATGACATAATCTTTTGAAAATGTCTGGAGTGTGTATTGTTGTGTATTAACTGGTTCTGTGGGCTACCACCGGTGGTTTTTTAAACTTAATTCCATTAAGGGAAATTAATGAACAATATAATCGAATCTCATTTATTTGGATCCGATTTTAATACTCCCATTTATTATGAATTTATCGAAGACTCTAAATCAATTGGAGTTCCACTTTTGTACGCCTATGTGGTTCTGACGTGGAAAATAGAATAAGCTAAGTTAAAATAAGACCATAGTCAAACCAAACTATATATTATAGCACATTCATCGATCCTATTCACGGAAAACAATTGACTTGCTATTAGTTATATTTTGATAATTAATTGTAATTTGTATATTTATTTGCACCATAGAATGAATATATAGAAAGCATTTTTCTTGAGAGAGTAAGAAACAACATTTCAAATCAATAAGACTATATTAATAAAGTTGAGGTTTCAAGATTTAGATATTCTGTGTAACATGACTTTTTCTAAGTCAAAGAACATTCAAACATATTAGAAGGGATTAGTCACTACGAAGTAGCGGATTTATGTTTGAATCCTTGTTGGAAGAAGTATCCACTTAAATGTCCAATCCGCCTTAAAATGAATTGAACTCTTTAATAACAAATCCATAAAAGATCAAATTTGAACATCATCCAGTTTCGATCTCGAACTAACTTACAACTATAGGCCGGAAGAGAGATATTCAGAAAACCCGATTTCCTTATGAGTTTCACAAACGTTTCATCGCAAACAAAACAAAATTTATATAAAAAATAATCAGGAAATAAATTATTAAGAGAATACCATTGAACATTAAATGTGAAGAAAATAGAGGAACGTAAACTAACGATCGATGTGATGGTTGATGAACATGGTTCCCCTTAGCACATGCCAACACATGCAGCTGGGTCTGATTATGCTGTTACATATATTTGTCATGCATGTTATATAAATTGGATGAAATTTCAAACTATTGACCAAATTGTGGGCTTGATTAATGGAAATTATAATTATGGATGATTGACTGAAATTAAATTATTCCATGTGCTCATGGTGTATGGTAGGAGAGCATGGTGTGGTCAAAGGGGCATTGCTTTTTTGCATTATAGTTACGTTGAGCCATCAACAAAATCAATTCAATTCGTTAAATCATATCTATAAGCATTGAAATACTATAGACAGCTATGAAGAAATATTACGTTTTCTTTATAGGACTAGATATTTCCTATAGTTTGAGAAAAATCATTTTCACTAAATTTTAAGGTTAAGACATAGCAAATATTTTAACATAGATGTACGTGTTAATTATATGGTAGCGCGCGTAGCAAATATTTAAGATGAGCGATGATGATGATGCTGATGATGATAATGATAATAATAATAAGAAGAAGAAGAATATAAATTATTATTATTATTATTATTATTATTATTATTATTATTATTATTATTATTATTATGCATTTAGACAACTCACACAATAAGAAATATGAGTGTCGACAACCACACACAAATGTAGAAATATCCGTGACTAATTAGTCATGGCGAATACATAGTTGTCTATATATACTTCAGTTTCTTGATTTTGGTATTAATTCTAATATTATTATAATTCATCACATGAATTGGTCTAAATCCACTTATTTACCTTTGGCTTAACTCAATCTAAAAAATTAGCTTGTAAGGTGAGAATTGTCCAAGACCTTATAAGATGGACTTAATTATTGTTTTCAACTAATGTAGGACATTTAATCTCAATATTTGACAACCTTAATGAAAGTCTAGACATAGTTTTAACACTTCTTTCAGTACCAAATCCAATTTTTAATTAAACACTTGAATGTCCAATGAGTATAAATATATAAATCTAGAAATGCTCGCGATACTATACTCAATAGGCTGTTTGGAATATGAGTTTTCGACTTAGCCCATAAAATTCTTTTCAGAATTTAAGATCCACTTTTATTCATAACCAACTTACTATTTAATAAATTCAATTATTGAATACAGTCAATGGACACCCCCAACCCCCACCCAAAAAAGACAAAGAGAAAAAGAATAAGGAATTGGTTTTCTTTCACCCCCAAAGAAAAACGAAAAAAAGGAATAATGTTTTGCCTTCGTTTCTGCATTATTATATATTGTGAGTATATGTGGAAATTCTGTTTCCGCAGAATAAAGTCAATAATAAAGTTTTCTGCTAAAAAATATGTAGAGAAATATTTAATGAGATTCATGTGTATGGGTACACGCCATTTTTTTGCTTTGGGCGTGTTTGGGTACACTTCTTTTCAAGCCTAACATAGTAACATGTTTGCTGACGAAGCCGCAATTTAGTGGCGAAAGTTAAGACTTCATGACTAAAATAGGCAAAAGATTTTGGGTTCGAAATGTGACTATTTGTATAGTTTAATATCAGTCTTGGTAATTTATTTAACGATTAAATAAACTAATGATACAATTACTTATGTATTAATGATAAAATTCATTTTTTAAAATAAAATAAAAATTAACATGTCTAGAATCTGCCTTAATTGAAATTAGTAATATAACTTGCTAGGTATATATAAATCCCTAGGCACTTTTAATTAGTTATTAAATCCATTAAATTTGAATTATCCACATTTGTTTAGTTTCTTTAATTTGCGAATAGAATCGTTCGTATTACTTTTTTGCATAAACTTTTGGCAAAGTAGTACTGAAAATTCATAAATTAAATAGATTTGTTTAGTTTGCACTTTTGTCATAGATGTAGATTATGTATTATTAAAAAAATTCTATCTAGCTGACAATTATATTCAGATTAGTTTGACGGCTAAAGTGATGCATTATTATTAATTGGGGAAAAGGCACTAAATGGTTTCATAACTACATGGCTTTGATAAATTATCCCAATTAGGACCATTAAGTTTTTTTTTTTTTTTTTTTTAATTTTTGGGTAATTTCACCTCACACTTTATAAATATGAAGTAAATTCAGTTTCAGTTGGGCTCATGTGGAAAACATGACCCGAAAAGCATCATGTGCTTGTTAATTTGGGAATTTTGTTGAATTTAAAAGATATAATTGTATATTTACCCTTCAAAACTAGTAAAAGTTGATCATTTCGACTGAATTTTAAAATTAATAATTACATATTTACCCCCAAAATTAGAATTGATCATTTTGACTTAATTTTAAAACTGATTATTACATTTTTACCCCCTAAATTGGCCATTTGACAACTTCACTAAATTTTAGAACTGATAACTGAATAATTACAGGACAAAAAAAATCGGTAAATTATGTTATCGATTGTGTATAAATAACTGAAACAACTTCGCATTTGTAAATTATGGGATAAACTTGTCGATCCGGAAAATAATTGGGGCAAACTTGCTAGCACGCTTTAGTTACAAGAACATTTTTTCCTTTTCCCCCTTATTACGGATCAAATTAAGTGATAAAAACACTAGAGTTTGGAGATTTTATACTTTGCTTTTCATTCAATTTCCTTCATTTCGTATACATTAGTTTCATATTTTGTAGAAGTAATTGGTTGTCTTGGTCAATTTTTTGGTTAAAAGTTTACATGTCAAAAGTAGATTTACAACATGTGGAAGCTTGTTGTTATTGGCCGGATAGGTCTTGATGTTGACAAAGCGCTACCTTTTAATTTATGTTGGTTGGTTAGGGAAGCTAAGAGAAACAAATGCAGTTGATAGAATTGAACTCCCATTGCTTTTCTTTTTCTTGTTCAGACATGTATGATATATATGGTTTAATTTCTCAATTAGTTAATTAAAAGCAAATAAATTGTTATCAGATCATATATTTATTTATTCTCATTCAGTACTGTCCACTTTTTTGTGGTAAATGTCTCAATCTTTGTTATTATTTGCCAAGCAAGTTCTTCTTAAGTGAAAAGTGCCGGCAATACAACTTTAAGTTGTACATTTTGGCCTTAATTAGGGGAAAAGTGACAAAATGAAAAATGCTAGCAATTGTTTTCAAGCAACTGAGACAGGGCCAAAATTGTTTCTTATATATATCACATACAAAAATTAAGAAGTCTTGCATTACAAAGTACTAATGTCACTAGTCTTTTTTAAAAAAAAAAATTATTTTTTATTTTCATTATGAGTCAATCATTTTTAAAATATTTTGCATATAGAAATCGAAAAACTAAGAACAAGAATAATCGAAGAAGAGGAGTAGAAAGAAACAAAGAAAAATAGCCATGATATATGAGATCCGACAAAGAAATGGTAAACCGAATGGAAAAAGAATAAAAAACCAAATTTAGAAAAAAAAGTTAAATGGGATTAGAGTCTTAGACCCGCCAAATTTCTGGTAACTAATTAAAATGGCCTACAAAATCTAGCTTTCACTTTTAATTAGGTAAAAAGGATAAATATTAATTGAGTGAAAAATGTATAAAGTAAACTAGTAAAGGTAACCCCACAGCACATCCATCCCTCTGCCTTATTGACATCAATTAATTAGCATGTCTCAATTTTGCTTCAAGGTCAAGGTTTATAATAATTAAAGCCTTTTCTATATATATACACTTGTGTACCTAACTATTTATTATTTTACTAACAAATGGGAAAAAGGTTAGATGTATATTTTAGCTATAATTAAGGAATGGTGCAAAATGTAAATTGGCACCCAAATACTACTGAAATAATGATAACTTCAGTTTTAACTTCACTATCTAATTATATACATGTCTCTAACCACCCATTGTTCTCTAATAAACCAGCACATGGCATGCATGAAATTGGTTTTTCGGTAGGAAGCTAAGTAATTATTGACATTAATTTGCCCCTTTGTAATTTAGAATTTGAATTTTGTAGCATTTTTTTTTTTTTTTTTTTTTTTTTTTTTTGTAATTCTGAATTTCATTTCATTTAATTTAGATGCCTACTAATTAAGTTTTGGTTTTAAACGTACTCTATATATTTCAAGTATATGCATTATGAGATAATTAATTCACAACTATTTTACATCTATAAATGGGCACAAATAAACATTACCCTAGCTATTTTTAAACAAAAATTATCCTGACATGACAAAGCTCAAAATCGATGCACTAATGATGAAAAAGGTTAGTTAGTTGCTAAACAGTTAAAAAGTAAATTGGGACAGCATAATTTTAACTGATCCATAATTTATGGATGCATGCCATCATAATTTGTAATGTTTGTACTAGTGCGTAATAAATAGAAAGTATTATACTAATATATATATTGTGCATATACATATGCCCTTTTTGTCACATACTTCGAAATTACTGGTCGCGTGAATTCTTAGCTATGATGGCAACCACTTGTTTGTTGCATGGTAACAAAATATATAGTCCCCCCCTGTCCAACCCCACGCACACACACACACACACGAAAAAGAAAAAGGTGCCAAGAAAAGAAAGAAATTAAATGTCAAAGAATAAAAAATTTGTCCGTATCAAAAAATAATAATAATAATAATAATAATAATTGTCAAATAAAGTTATATCTTATTAGTGATAATATTTCCATCTCACGTATTTTATGGTAATTTTTTTTTCAGTATCATACAATAAGGTGATTTGCAACTATAGTAATAATATATATATGAATATTTACACGATCATTTCATGTCATTTTAAATTATTTGGACCATATTGCCCACATATATATGTCGCGTGTGGCCGTTAACTTAGCACTATTTGGGAAAAAGTCACGTTAAATTGACATTTTTTGGTCCCATATATTCTTTAATTTTTATATTAATTTATATTTATGGTCCAAACATAGTTCCAGACAAATTGTGCAATTCGGTATACTATAATGTGAAAAATGAATTTTCACTCCAAAATGTCGATTGTTGAGGTAATATCCACGTGTGACTCATGTAGCCAATTTTGTCCAAAATAATTTATTATGGTATGAAATGTGTGATTCGTCATATGCATCAGTACCTTAGCTAGTACATTGAAGTATCTAGGTTCCGTTGGCACCCCACCGACGCTTGATCTTTGTTTTGCAGGACTTAGAAGCACGATGAACGTAATTCTTAAAGCAAAACATACAAGATTCAAATAATCAGTATCACACTGCATCAAAGGGTATTTTGGTGTTTAAAATTCAGAAAATAAATCATTTCACGTTTTTCCACCATTTTAAAGAAGATGTGTTGTGGCATTGGACAAACAGAAGACCATATTTAATTTGTGGCAATGAATTGTTTGCATAGGTGTTTTGTTATTTGAAATAATTTGAGGGGGTGAAATGTTACTTGGTCTTATATAGTTGTACATGGGGTAAAGAGTTAAAAAAACTATGATCAACTAAATGAATATAAAAAAAAAAATGGTATTACATATATGTGGATATATATTGGGGGTCCATGTACATGTATTTGATTCCCGAAATAATGCTGCCGGGTAATCAATTATCTCAATAATTAAATTTTCCATAATATTTGGATTCAAAACTAAGCATAACTAAATCATGGAAACGCATGTAACCAATTAAGAACCCCTGCATTTCCGTCACCAATTTGTACA
Organism: Penstemon barbatus; assembly: GCA_003313485.2. NCBI lineage: Eukaryota > Viridiplantae > Streptophyta > Magnoliopsida > Lamiales > Plantaginaceae > Penstemon > Penstemon barbatus. The sequence continues at coordinate 2,559,959 of CM064884.1, forward strand.
AACTAACCCTTCATATAAATTATAAAGATGTACATTTCTATTAGAGAGTGCACGACTTGCAAATTAAGTTATGTTTTTTAGATAAGCAATAACTTATTAGAGAGAATGAAATATTAAGAGCCCAAAATCTTGAAGCTTAAATTTGTAAATATATATAATATATTTAATGTTCATTCAATGCTTCTAACAAACTCCATTTAGTGCAGATGATGATTCTTTTTTCTTTGACCAAAGCTAACATGTTAACCTATTTTAGATATACCGATATTGATAATCTAAAAGATTAATCCTTGAGACATCTGTATTTTATGACAAACAAAACTTAACTATTTCAAACTAAATATATATATATATATATATATATATATATATATATTTAGAGTTTGAGAGAACCTATATTATATATTTGATCACCACATATTAAGGGATAGCATTACTGTATTCTTTTCCACAATAATTTTTTGAATGAAAGTATACAACGGTTAATTAAATCACATGTTGCATTAGAAATCACAATTAATGAACAACAAACAACAGGCTTTTGGCAGAAAGCATCCTTGAAATTGGGTCCTTTGGGAGGTTGCACCCTTGAAATTAAATTTTGGATGAGTGCACCCTTTAATTTTTTTCCTGCCAAAGAGATCGCTAGAAAATCGAAAATTCCAATATTAATAGGGGCATAATTATCCTCTCAACTCATTTTGCTTCAAGAAATTGATTTCCCTCCAAAGATTTGAGCCACCTGAATTAAATGTGTTGTTCAGAGGTAATTTTGTTCATTTCATAAAAATCTGCTTCACTTTATCTACACCAGTTTCATGCCTTTGGTCTGAAGTTGATTCTTATTGGTGAGTTGCTGAATTTATTGTGTTTACACATGTTTATTATGATTTGGCTACCATTTTTTTGTTAAATGTAATGTATGCTAATTTTTTAGCTCTAAAAACTTTATGTTAAATGATATGTATATTAATTTTTTAGATTAAAAATCTGATTCTAATCCCATGGGGAAACTTTGATATCAAAAACATAATATAGATCAACAGATATGATGAAGAACCGTGCAAAAACGATTGAGAGATGTAAATGTGGGTTGCAAGAAAAATAAAAAGTTAGGCACAAAACTATTTTTTGGAAGGAAATGAGATTAAAAAGACAATTGTGACCCTGTAAATATCAGGATTTTTTTTTTTTTCGGCTATTTATTTGGCCGGAAAAAAATTAAAGAATACAATTTACCAAAACTTATGTATTTTGAGGTGCATTTTGTCAAAATTTAAGTTCAAAGTGCAGTCAAATGACCCATTTTAAAGGTAGGGTGCAAGTTTGCCAAAAGTCCACAAACAACTGTATGATGGTGGAAAAATATCCACAAAGTGAAAAAACACCAACACTTCTTGTGTAACTTTAACCAAAGAGCTGAAGTCAGACAAGATATTTACTAGTGGTAATGTTTAAGAGCATGTTTGTCTCGCTTTTTCGAAAAAAATTTCGGTTTTCGGAAAGGCCAAACAAACAATTCAACCACTTTCCCAATTAATTAGCTACAGTAATTTTTTTCTCAAACCACTCTCCGAAAGGCCAAACAAACATGCCACTTTTCTACTCTATTTCTATTTCTCTCTATATTAGAAAAGTCAAAAATTGCGGCTACTTTCCCAAACAACTCTCCCAAAATCCAAACAAACAACATTACGCAAATCGATATTATTTCTCAAACCTCTACCACTTTCCCAAACCACTCTCCAAAAAGCGAGACAAACAGGCCCTAAGAGTTTATGACAAATGCAATAGTTAAAGTTTTTAAAAAACATCGTCATTAATAACTTTTAGTGATAAGTATATATGGTATATTAAGTTGTCTCTATTGAAAATTAAACATTTAAACATACATTTTTAATAACAATTCAGTGGCAATAAATATTGTTATAATAATTTAGTCACATTATTTTGATTTTCCCTTTATATTTATCAATAAATGTCAATAAAAACAACTCAATTACTCTCTTATATGCTTCTAAAAATCATTTTAGTGACAAATCTAAAGTTTTCACTTACTATATATATTTATTGACAAGTTTCACATTGTCTTATTTTGTTACTATGTTATTAAGAACTTCTAGTCTTGTATTTAAGTCTTAGTATTTAATAATTTGGTGTCCAAATAATTAATACAACCTAGCCGTAATACAACCAATATAAATAATTTAGCACACCTACACACGATCGATCCCTAAATTGTGGGCATTCTGTCGTGCTCCAATCCAAAAATCAGTTAAGTTTGTGGGCATATATTGTTTTCTTTACCTCAAACCTGAAAACAATATCTTAAACCACACACTTCAAACACTACAAAATGTCAATGATCAAAATTTCCATATCCAGCGTTTCTAATATTATTTGACTTATTAAGTAGTTTTTATACTTTTATTTTCCCGTAAACTATCATATAAATCTTCTACGAAATAGGTGATAGACGACAAATGAATTACTATTTACTACTAATCGAGGTGTTCGGTAGTTTGATTAATTGATCTGGATTGAGATTTTTTTACTTTTTCTTTGGATAAACAAACTTCATTGAAAACTAAATAGAGTTTGGAACAAACAAAATTATAAGAGGAGAACCTCCATCACAAAAAATAAAAATAGAAAGAACATTAGGTTAAAGCCTAACAAAATTATTATGGCAAAAATCTCAAGAAACAAAATTATGTCAACATTAGCATTTCTAGGGACATGTTTAAACATTCACTTGGACCAACTTACCAAATTACCTTCAAATTTTCTCCACCAGTCCATTAAATGGCTTAACTTACATGTTGTTTTTGGCTTAATTATCGATTGGACGAGACTGAACCAAGACCGAATTATATATATATATCCTACATTTCATGAGAAGCTTTATTTATGTCATCTTAATTAGTTAATTCCACATATTTAAAATTCTTTTCCTTGATATGTTTCTACCACTGAATTACTTCTAGAAAATTTTCAAACTTTGAAAAATTATAAATCCAATTTTTTTTTGAAGAAACTACTAGTTTTCTTAAATTGTAATTCGGTGGAGTAATTAATCTCATTCCGTGTAATCAGCAATTCCCCGTGATTTTTGTTTCCCCCTTGTTTTGGTTAAGACATTAGAATGTTACGGTACGGCGTTACGGTACGGGTCCCACGACTCCCACCCCATTTCCGTAAACGGAAGACTCGACTTTGACGTAATTTTTTTTCTTTAGCAATTTTTCTTTCTTTTCTTAATATTTTTTCTTTAGCTCCTTTTCCAACTATCCAAGGTCTGCATGCCTATTGGTTCATGGCATCAATAACAATAACATGGCAAAATTCCAGAACCAGTCCGAATAAGGTTGTTCAGTTATAAAAAGTAAAATGCCGAAAATAAAACTCATTTAATTCTCTTATGTGATAAAACTCTTTCAATTCGTTATTTCTTTTCCTATTTTATATATGCAGTCAATATCTATAAATACTTTGGCTCCGTTTGTCTTACTTTCTTAGGGTGAGTTTGGCCCAGCGATTGGAGCTCTTAAAATCACTTTTACATTTCTATTGTGATTTTTTAAGTATTTGGCCCTGATTATAAAAGTTACTTATGTTCAATCGTGATTTTCATAATGTTTAGCCCCCAAGATCATAATCACTTTTGGGATCTCGAGAAGCAAAAAAATCAACTTATTTAAGAAGCAACCAAAGTGTTACTTTTATAAAAGCAATTATTCTATAATTAATTTTTATCATAATCAATTATTACCATAATCAATTTTAATAAAATTAATTCTCCTATAATTGCTTTTCAAATCATTAGGCCAAACTCACCCTTAAACTGGTTTCAATACTTAAATTGAAGTTTTAATTATTTTTATTTTGTTTTTCATAATATTATTTATTTGAGTTTCTTAAGATAAAATAAATAGCACATATGTTTTAAAAATGAGTAGTTTTTTTAGAGATTATGGAAAGAAAATGAATATTGTATGAGATATGTCATATATTTTATGCCAATAATATTTGTTATGAAATATAGTTGTACGTAAAAAATATCTTATTTTATGTCTTTATGTCAAAATATTAAGAGCCACATAATGGCACATTAAGGAGTTGTTAATGCATTTGACGTTAGAAAGTTTATTTTTATTTTGAAATTTAAAAACTTCTTAAATTCCAACACTTTTTCCATTTCATAATTGAACCTCGGACATTATAAGTACCCTTTTCTATCCCATTCCATATTCACATAAATTACTAACAAAAACCTTCTCAAGTTTCTGAAAGAATATGGGTCACTTTTCAACTGTTTTCTTGGTGTTGTTGCTTCTTTTGGTAACTGGTTAGTACTATACATATATCATTCGCATATCATTTTATTTCAATTATAATTTGTTACAATCATAGATATAATTCCACTTTTGGTATCACAAGTAACCATATTTTAGGTTATAGTACCATAACTTTAAAAATATACACATTTAGTACAACATGTTAGCTATTCACAATACATTTGGTACTTCCATCAATTTTTTGATGGAAAATTCAATTTCAGACTGAAAATTAAGAGAAAATTTGCATAATTCAATAACTGGTTAGTACTATACATATATCACTAGCCTATCCTTTTATTTCAATTATAATATGTTACAATCATAGAGATAATTTTATTTTGAGGGAATTGCACTTTTTATACCAAACATTTACCTACTTTATACATTTCATACCACACCTTTCATAATTGCACATTTCATACCAAAATCAATCAGCCTTTTTCAATTTACATACCACCGTTAAATTTTGGACGGAATTGGACACGTGCACCGCACGTGCCCGTTAACTCTAAAAAAAAAAAAAAGGGAAAAAAAAGTGTCACTTTTCATACTAAACATTTACCTACTTTATACATTGCATACCACACCTTTCAGAATGACACATTTCATACCAAAATCAATCAACCTTTTTCAATTTTCATACCGACGTTAAATCATAAAAAAAAAAACCTCGCGGGCATTGTACTACTACATATGCTATTCTTGTTCATCACTTTTTGACAATTAACCCATTGCCTTCTAAAATGTTCCAATTTTACCCTTGGGTGTTATTAGTACTAATAAATATGTAAAAAATTGAAACTTATGGACAATTATAAAATTATATCAATTAATGAATATGATGATTTTGAATTGAAACAGTAGTACCACATAGGGTCTTCTCAATTTGAGGAAACCGTAATAAATCATACGATCGATAACATTCCTGCTTCTCTTTCGAAAGGGTACAAAATATAATAAAATACGGTCTTCTCTACCTATGAAAATCATACACAATCATAATTTTGTAATTTTTCTGTCAAATTTTAAGTATAATTCAATTACAAAAAAAACCCCTCGTATTTTTCACTTTCTTATAATTAATCCCTTGCCCCTAAAAAACCCCTGTATTATTGCAAATACCCCCCTGTATAATTGCAAATACCCCTGTACAATTGCAGATACCCCCTGAGGGTTTTTTTGTCACAACCAATACGTGGGGTGTATTTTTGTAAGTAGGTCTTTTCAAATTTACGATTTATTATGGTTTCCCCAAACTGAGTAGACCATATTCGAGATTTTCAGCTCAAAATCAATGGTCAAAATTGTAACATTTTAGGGGCAAGGAATTAATTATAAGAAAGTGACAAACACGAGGATTTTTTTTTTTTTTTTGTAAATGAATTATACTTAAAAATTTGGCAGAAAAATTACAAAATTATGATTGTGTATGATTTTCAAAAAAGACCGTATTTTATTATATTTTGTACCCTTTCGAAAAAGAGCAGGAATGTTATCGATCATATGATTTATTATGGTTTCCTCAAATTGAGAAGACCCTATAAGGTACTATTGTTTCAATTCAAAATCATCATATTCATTAATTGATATAATTTATAATTGCCCATAAATTTCAAGTTTTTACATATTTATTAGTACTAATAACACCCAAGGGTAAAATTGTTTTAGGGGGCAAGGGGTTAATTGTAAAAAAGTGATGAACAAGAATAGCATATGTGGTAGTACAGTGCCCGCGAGGTTTTTTTTTTGTGATTTAACGTCGGTATAAAATTGAAAAAGGTTGATTGATTTTGGTATGAAATGTGTCATTCTTAAAGGTGTGGTATGCAATGTATAAAGTAGGTAAATGTTTAGTATGAAAAGTGACACTTTTTTTTTCCTTCTTTTTTTTTTTAGAGTTAACGGACACGTGCGGTGCACGTGTCCAATTCCGTCCAAAATTTAACGGTGGTATGTAAATTGAAAAATGTTGATTGATTTTGGTATGAAATGTGCAATTATGAAATGTGTGGTATGAAATGTATAAAGTAGGTAAATGTTTCGTATAAAAAGTGCAATTCCCTCATTTTATTTTTGATATCACAAGTAACCACACTTTTTTTGTTATGGTACCATAATTTTTAAAATATACACATTTAGTACCACATGTTAGTTAATCACGTACATTTGGTACTTTCGTCAAATTTTTGATGGAAAATTCAATTTCGGACGGAAAGTTGAGAGAAAATTTGCATAATTCTATAGTTCAAAGTTTGTCCCACATATTTTCTGGCCGATAAATTTACCTTAAATTTCACTCGCATGTCATTTTATTTCAATTATAACATGTTACAATCATAATTTGCTTCATGCAAACCTTATTTTCATTCCATTGTAACTTTTTAATCATATTTTGACCCCTTAGATGTTGATTCGGTTTGGTTAGATCGTTAAGCTGCGTTCATTTTTTGTCGGTTCCTGCTAACAAAGAGACATAACAATTTTTATAAAAATTAACCAATTGATGAATTGTTAACAGAGATAGGGCCAATGGTTGGACAGGCAAAGTGTCTATTAGCGAGCGAAAATTTTAAGGGTTGGTGCTGGAGGGCCAGTGTCAAATGCAACACTGTTTGCAGAGATGAGGGGGCATACGTCGGCTACTGTAGTCTTTTTTATTGCATGTGCAAATATCGTTTAGATTGTTCTTAATGACAATAAATTTGTAATATCTCGTGCATTTTAATTATTGCTTAACTAGTATGTCATGTTTTGAAAATAGGACCAATTATTCCGATCGGACAATTATGCCATTTTAATATTAATATTTATTTGAGTTTCTTAAGATAAAATAAATAGCACATATGTGTTTTAAAAATGAGTAGTTTTTTCTAGAGATTATGGAAAGAAAATGAATAGTGTATAAGATATGTCATATATCTTATGTCAAATTATATTTGTTATGAAAGATAACTGTAAAAAATATATTATTTTATGTCTTTATGTCAAATAAATGTAGAGTTTTTTTATTTAATTTTCGAGATAACTATCTTTTTGAAGATGTAATGATTTTTTAGTGTTGAGAGATCATAAGTTAATCTCTAAAAAAAGTTGTTTATCTGACTTTTCAGTGAACATCAAAATTCTTAAAGCAAATAAATAGGTCCTATTTATTATCCAGAATTGAAACCGAAATTAATATAATTTGATTGCAATTGTGAGTCGAAATTGCAAATTCTCGCATATATTTGCAACCGATTTAAAATCGATCGCAATTCCTGAAAATTGTGGTGTGAGCTAGAATTGACAGACTAACAATATTATTATTATTATTATTTTAATATGAAAGGAACAATTATTGCCCATATTTCTTAAATTATATAACTCTCGACTAGAGTTTAGTGGTTCTTCCAAACAAAGGATACCCTTTTCCAAAGTGAGGCCAAGTTTGGTCGACACATGTGTCACCGAGTTGGTTGGCCTTCTGATCTGACGGAGAGACACGATTTACGATTTAACGAGCAAAGTCCTGTAATCTTTTAAAATAAAATCCGATGGATAGTATCGAGTATTAGTCTTATGGAAGAAGGTATAAAAATAGTAACTATTATGTGAAAATCCTAACTTATTGAAGTCAACTCATAACCGAATTTTAAACCTTCAATAATTGAAAAAATTCAAGTACAACATGGTTTCCAATAAATTTTAAATCAAACATAAATTTTAGGGATAATTACATCAATCTACATTGAGGTTATAGATGAAAACTTGAAATTACATAAACTTTATATGAGGTTCCATTAATTATAAGTACAACCCATACTTTAAGTTTAGATTTACAAATAGACCCACTGTCATTAAGTTTCTAATTGTAAAAAGCGATGTCAAATCTAGGGCTGTTCATTCGGTGAAAATCGAATCGAACCGAACTGAAATTTTAGATAACCGAAATTTCGGTTCTTGATTTTTTTCGAACCGAAAACCGAACCGAACATCCTAGTTCGATTTTCGGTTTTAACCGAAATTTTTTGGTTAGGTTCGGTTCGGTTTCGGTTTAACGAAATTTTATATTATTGATGATTTATTAAAATTATATAATCAAATACTAAATCGTTTATCATAAAAAAAATCAAACTAATAGGTAACCATATCACTAAACATTATTAAACATTACATAGAACTAAATAGAAAAGTGGTTAACATTTAATAATCATCAAATGACATAAATTAAACAACTAAAATTCATATCATAGACGTAAAATTAAAGAATTTTACAATACAACTGCAAAAACTAACATTTAATAATCCTCAATTGACATAAATTAAAAAAAAAATTATATCCATAGCTTAAGATTAAAGAATTTTGAAGTCCATAAAATCGAAAAAAAATGTTAACCTTTGAATAAAAAATTCGGGTTTCGGTAATCGAACCGAACCGAAAACCGAATTAGACCAAATCTCAAAACCGAAACCGAACCGAACCGAATAGCTTTGGTTCAGTTCGATTTTCACCGAACTCATTTCGATTCGGTTCTATTCGTTCGATTATGCGAGCCGTGAACACCCCTAGTCATATCAAAATATTAGTGAAATATCAATTTTTTCATTATTTAAAAGCGACATTGAGTTTGACCAAGATTTATGAAAGAAAAATAAACCTTTGTATTATTTTAGTATGCAATATGAATATTTAAATATATTTGATCTAAACAAAAATAATTGAATTAAATAATAAATAAAGTCAATTTTTTTAATTCTCATTAAATTTCAAGAATATCATCATACATTATGTCTAAATTTAGTTTACAAAAATTAAGGGTTTCAATTATTGGACCTATTATGATCTACTCATTTTTATTATTTTAGGTTGATCCAGACTATATTATTTTGTATTTTTAATTATTTTTTACTTTTTTTCTTCATGAAAATTATTACTCAAAGAAGGATGAAAAGCAAGATAGAATTTCGAAAGTGCATATTATTTATGTTTGAATGACTCAAAAATATAAAATTTTCGATGTTTTGAACGAAACAATTCGAAAATTTTGTTCTATGATGCTAATAACTATGAATCAATCCTCATAAAGAAGAAAAAGCAAATGAAATCTTGGCACGTGAGAAACCGACGCTGGCACGTGAGAACGGAAGACACTATGGATAACCACAGCGGTTAGCAGCAGTTAAATGGCATTATTGGGAAGAAGAGTATTGGCAGTTAGTTAACGGACGTTAATTTTAACGTTTATATGGTGTCAGAGTCTATAAAAAGAGCAGAGACCGTTACGTCGAGGTAGTGCTTCATTCCTTTTCCCTCTCCTCAATTTCATTTCTCTCTCTCTCTAAATTTTTTGTTTCAATTGTATATATAAATAGAGACAGAGGGGAAGCAGAAAAGGTAGCGGAAAACGGCGTCGTAATGGCAATGGGGAAGAAATTGGTCTTGTCTCTGTTCTCTTTCATGCTGTTCGTGCTTTTTATTGGAGCTGTAGCCAGAGTTCACAAAGAAGAAACCCCGAATTTGAGGTACTTTTTTTCACTACTTGTGTAGCATTGTTGCATTTCGTTCTGTACATTTCGAAATACATCTCCAATTCTTCGACATTTTCACATTTTTAGTACGCTTTGTTTCTTTTTTCTTTTTTTTGCGTGACTATAAATATTGAACTCTTTGCATAATTTTGGAAATGCTTGAAGAAGTAATTGTTTTTTTTTGTTTTGCTTTAATACAGTGCTGTGGAAAAAGTGGAGTTGCAGAGCTCTCCAAACTCAACAATGGCGGCAAAGTGAGTAACTCGAGACTCCAACTCAGTATCTCATTTTACGTCTGAGTCAACTCGGTAGCATTTACATTTCATTCGATCTCAGCTGTCATATTTCCCTCTTTCGTACATATTGAACCTCTGCCGTTGAATTAATCCCTTATTCCTCAAACCTGATCTCAACCGTTTATTTCGTTAATATGCAATTCCTCCTCGGATTCTTCTGTTTCACAAAATCCGCCTCACTTTCCACCTTTCCCAAATCTACCCTCATAAATGCACGCTGACCACTGCTTAGAATCAAAACATCACATGGGGCTATTTTAGTAAATCCAGCATGAATCAGTTATTAGTTGACCCCACACACAGAAGAAATCACTTTTTGACGGTGTATAGTGCGTGTGTTTTTGCCACCACCTTGAGCAGTGTACAGTGTGGGTGTGTTTTGTACTTCATATCCACTTTTTCCTCCGTGAAAAAATATTGTGAATAATTTGCCGAAATTGTCGGTGGCATGTGAAATTACTATACCACCCTTCAGTGAAAAGCTTTTTCGGTTTGGCCTCCAATGATACATTTCAAAATTCTTGGAAAATAAATTTCTTGAAAAAATGTGAAATGTGTATTGCGACTTACAAGTATAATAATACATATAATTAGTAATTTATTTTATTGAAAATTTAAACCATGGTTTTTTAATAAATGATGGTGGGTGATGGTGTATTTTGTTCAGGTTAGATGGAATTGATGAGGAGGCTTTGAATAATGAACATGCAGTTGATGACCCTGAAGAGGTTGCGAGAATGGTTGAAATGTGGGTCATCTTAATTTTCTAGTAGAATTTTTTTTTCCCCCTATAATTTAAGAAATTCTTGAAATTGCATAGTTGTGCATTTATTAGTGCTGCATCATCCCTAATAGTTTAAGTGCATTAACTGACACATGAGATTTAGTTGCAGTAGCTATTACTGTGGTCCTCAAATTGAATACCAATATAAATAAGGTGTTTTTTTATCTGTTCTTTTCTGAAACAGAATTACCCTATCCAAATGGAATATGTACCATAAAGATCTTAATTATAATCTATATGGGGGGTTGAGAGTTGTTTGTCATCATTTTTTGTGATACTGTGATCAATTTGACAATGGAGGTTTGTTTTACTATAGACGTGGATCAAAATTTTCATCGTTTTCATTGAAAACATCGAATAGTTTCTATTTGATTCAATGGCAACGAAAATAAGGTGTGATTCCGGAAATCTTTGTTTGCCTTGAGATTTTTTTTCCTTTCCTAATTTGGTAATTTCTTCGTAAGTTTTCCTAGTATTTTCGAAATGTTTTTAATATTTAACTAGTTGAAAAATAAGTTAAAAACAAAGTTTGGATTTATGACTATAGAGATGACTAAATTTTGCTTTAAAATTTGGGTTCAAAATCAATCTTACTCTGTTCTCCATGACATTCATTTATGTGGTCACATTATTTATAGTTATCATTTGATTCTAGTCATGTTTGTCTGAGAACTACAAGTCATGCATGAGTATAATAAAATACTATCATCATATATTAATAAGTCGAATGATGCATGACCTATTCTATCTTTTTTCTCGTGATAGCATCACCCATGTGTGCCTAAAAAAGACAAGATGCCTTCGAATCATATAATAAACCAAACAAAATTTATTATAGTTAAACAAGAATGACCCAAATTGGTCTTTTGGCCGACAGTGCAAAAATAAATTTTAAGGAATGAAAAGGACTGATCTTGAATGACAAAAATAAGATTTGTGAATAGCTCTACCGACGGAATAGTACAGTTACTAGATTTAATCTCACATTTTTAACTTTACTAATATGAGATATTGAGATTATGAGTAGGTGATTTAAGTGATTTTTTCTGATAAAATATACAGTGCAACACGAAATAGTACTGAAAGGAGAAAACTTGGATTTTTCTCGTGTGGTACCGGTAACCCAATAGATGATTGCTGGCGTTGTGATGCCAACTGGCAAAAGAATCGAAAACGGCTAGCTGACTGTGGTATCGGATTCGGTCGCAATGCCATTGGTGGCCGTGATGGCCGTTTCTACGTTGTCACTGATTCAGGCGATGACGACCCTGTTAACCCCAGACCCGGCACTCTACGCCATGCTGTTATCCAAGACGAGCCTCTATGGATTGTATTTAAACGAGACATGGTGATAACTTTAAAGCAAGAACTCATTATGAATAGCTTTAAGACCATCGATGGACGTGGAGTTAATGTGCACATTGCTAATGGAGCATGTATTACAATCCAATTTGTTACTAACGTCATCATCCATGGTTTGCACATTCATGATTGTAAACCAACTGGTAATGCATTGGTGAGAAGCTCGCCTTCACATTATGGATGGAGGACTATGGCTGATGGCGACGCGATCTCGATCTTTGGATCTAGCCATGTTTGGGTTGATCATAATTCACTGTCGAATTGTGCTGATGGGCTTGTGGATGCTGTTATGGGTTCGACTGCCATTACGATTTCCAACAATTATTTCACTCACCATAATGAGGTAGAGAGTCTATCTTGAAATTTCGTTATCTTTAGTATATGTTTGGTTCTTGGATTTTAGTAAGTAAAACGCTAAAACATTGCTGGAACAAAATCAGGTTATGTTATTGGGTCATAGTGATTCATATGTGAGAGATAAGCAAATGCAAGTGACTATTGCCTACAATCATTTTGGAGAAGGGCTAATTCAGAGAATGCCAAGGTGCAGACATGGGTACTTTCATGTCGTAAATAACGACTACACTCATTGGGAAATGTACGCCATTGGTGGAAGTGCAGATCCCACCATCAATAGTCAAGGAAACCGATACCTTGCACCTGTCAATCCTTTTGCAAAAGAGGTATACTACTATACTTCAATTTCAAGATTTCTAATACGAGCAGAAAATATTATAACTTGTTTCATATTAAATCAAATGTTCTTATCAGGTGACGAAAAGGGTGGAAACAGCCGAGAGCCAATGGAAAGGTTGGAACTGGAGATCAGAGGGTGATCTCATGCTCAATGGGGCTTATTTTACTTCATCTGGAGCTGGAGCATCTGCCAGCTATGCACGAGCTTCGAGCTTAGGTGCTAAATCTTCGGCAATGGTCGGAACTATTACCTCTGGTGCCGGTGTCCTTGGCTGCCGCAGGGGCCGCCAGTGCTAATACATACAAAAAAAAATGAAAAGGGTCATTTCTTCCTTACGATATTCCAATTATATATCCATATTATAGTGATTGATTGTTCATCCATTATCCATTTAAACCGGCAAGTGTACATTTTTTACACTATGTCTTTGTTCATCTTTTTCTTCCCAGTTTCAAATTGTTGTGCAACCTCGACCTGTTTCAGTTGAAAGAAAACAACGCTGCTCTTGAAATAGGTGCGGAAGTGTTGTTCAATACAATATTCTTCTTTTTCTTTTCAGTCCCAAGATTTCCCATCCTCTTCTTCCATTATTTCCTAAATAGAAACTTCTGTCAGTCTGCAAAATTGTGTTGGCTTTTGGTTATTATAGGAAGGAACTAAATGATATTGTAATTTTTTTTTTCCTTGAGTCATAGAAGCTATAGTGTGTATGTCAAACTTTGAGTTATGGAAAAAAAGAGAACTTTTTGTTATAGATGGTACTTTTTCTTTTAGATGTTTGCTTTGTTTTTTGTCAATGAAAGCAATCTTGCTGTTATGTTTTGTCTGAATGATGCATTGTGTTCATATCATAATTATACACAGCATGTCATGTACAACTGGGATTTGAATCCATATTCTAATTCAGACTTAGTTTTGTTTCTAAGCAACCAACCTCAAGTGAGAATGTTGTCTACACATGTTTTATTGTTTGTCTTGTAGAATCACAATCACTTGATTACAAATAATGTGAATGTACTGGAAAATTTTTTGGATTAGAATTTCCATGTTGTGATAATTACTGCATGTTAGCCTAAGTTAACTATTAGCAAGACTTCATCATTAATCTTAATCATGATTATTGTAAATTTGCAGTTACCAACTAAAGTGATTAGTACTTTTTGAGGTAGCAAACTGGTCTCAATTTAATTAACAAGCTATTATTATGAAATTAATGATTAAAAGGCTCAGATTTCACATAGGATGCTGTAACATTCTTCCATTATCTATTGCTACACAAATAATAAGGGAAATAGTAGTAGAATTATTAAATTATGAATACTAATTGACAGTGTCACGCCACCCTAAAAAGCTTGAGGGGCTCTACAATTAAATATGCAATGGACCATATGAAATGAAAGTACCACTAAGTCAACAAAGTAAATTCCCGTACTTAAAATAGGTACCCTCCTCTACCTTTGTAGATAAAACGCCCACGTGCCTACTTTAATTATTGGAAAATATTTCAAAACTAAAATATACTACCCCCTAAAAGTGAAAACCACAAATTTTACACATTTAAATTACCTTATACTGAGACTGAGAAGATCAACCTCAAAGTGTTGAATATAAATTCATTTCTTAAAAAGTAAAAACCATCACCTGCATGATGTGAACCCATGTAAAGAAAGTAATGTTGAGGGTGATTTTATCTTCCAACTCATGTGATGTTGGGCCCTAATGGCATGTGAGCCATTTTATTATTTTCCTAGGCAGTATGGGGCCACTTTTATTGCATTCACCAACTAGCCCACACTCCCACATGGCTTGCCTTGTATGTTTTATTCTAAATATTTTACACTAGCTTATAAATTTATTATATTAATATATCCAATGTTTTTATTTTTCAAGCTTTTATGTACAACTCTGCACCAAAACTAACAGGAGTAAAAAGTATTGGATAAAAGTTGTAGAACTTTTAAAGATTTGTATAAGTTTGACTGATGTCACTGGTCAACAATAGCAATATACCAACAGAAACTGTCGTATTCAATATTTACCAATTACTTGCATTATATATATAAGAGATATACTCTCTCCGTCCCATTAATCTTTATTTCTTGGTACCATTGACCAATCAACTTGACTAAATTTCAATAAATTATAATAAATAATTTAATTAATATATTTAACTAATAATTTGATAATATCATATGACAATATGTATATTAATATTTAAAATGTTTAATACGCAAAAAATGTTAATAATTTAAGATGATAAGTTACTTAAAAGATTAAAAAGTTTGACCAGGTACTGTAGCTAATGGAGTAAAAATAATGGGACAGAGGAAGTATATTTTTTTTTTGGTAGGGTTCAACAGCTTCAACTTCATAATCCAATGGTTTTCATGAATCGGAATACAACAAGTGATCAACGAACTTAAGTATATATATAATGGGAATTATTCTAGATCTAACACAACAACTATTGAGTGCTTATTTTCTGCTTAGGCAAAATGATTATGGTGGCAGCTGTTAGCTAGCTAGTTAACTTAAACTACCACAAGGAAAATCATCACTGTTAAATGAAGAAAATGTTTCAGATCTGATGTACAACTTTAATTTATGGATATTTTAATTAAATTATTATCAAAACTTAAAGTAGTGAACATGTAATTGCATATTGACTGAAATATTAGACCAGTTACAAATCTTTTATATATGGAGAGTTTACATTCCCCCCAAAAGTTTAAATATTTATAATTTCGCACTTAATACCTTAAATAGCAATTGCACTTTCCCACATGAATACGATTTAAAAGGCACAAATGTCATTTTAAGCCCACATGAATACTCAAATCTTTGTAATATTTTTAACGAGAGAATTCCAATCTTTATGCCAAATTTTATCTTACTTTACACATTCGGTATCAAGCCTTTTAAAATAGTAATTTTTTTAAGAGAACAAGTGATATTTATTGATCAACAAGCATCCAAAATTATATTGTTCAAAGAGTGCTAGGACTATCAAGAGATACAACATGATCAAATCTGGCTAATCGAGCTAAGGAGTGAGCTACTCGATTCTCGTTGGTAGCCGTTGCGAATAACGTGAGATATTTCAAAGTATCCAAATGAGAAGCAAGAGCTTTAATTTGACGTCATTTTTGTAGTTACCAAAGCTACGCAAAGAGGAACCCATAACATTTGGTACCTCACTTTAACTACCTCTGTCAAACATAGTTTTCCAATCAAATATAGGACCTGTCTGAAAAATATATATTGGAATGGAATGGTTATTTTCCTCATCCCCTTGATTATTCTGTAACAAACGATTTCTCTCCTTTTAATGATTAATAATTTTGGATTGTCAAAAAAAAAAAAAAAACACATATATGCTGTATGCAACAATGAGACTACAAAGCTACAAAAATGCATGTTCATCCACGTTTCAGTACGATTTTGGCACTTAGGCCATCTCCAGTGGTAAGGACAAGGCCAGGACTTTGGAGCCCCGGGGCTGTCCATGCCCCTTCCCCTGCCCTTGTCTGGTCGTCTCTAATGACAGGGTTAGAACCCCATTTACTTTCAATTTAATTTTTATTTCCCACTCTCACCATTATAATTATAATTATAATTATGTTTTAATATTATTAATAATAATAATGAGATAAATAATATTAAGAACTATTTTAATAATGTAATTAAATCAATAAACATATAATAATAATATTTAAATATTAAAATTAAAGAGGGTTGACAATAATAAATAAAAAATTATTCAAGAGAGAAAATACAACAAACAAGAAGTAAATACAACAAAGAAGATTAAATTCAACTAACTCGATATTTTTAAAAATATATAGCCACCACCAATATTGTAAATCAAATGATAAAATTTTTAATTACAATAAAAGAAATTAAAATAAAATGTTCCAAATAAATTATTAATTTATATATTAATTACAATTATAATTAAATATTTTAATTTTTTAATTATAATTCTAATTAATTATTAATAAATTTGTCCATAAAAAGAAATTTAATTTTTATTATTTTAAATAATTCAATTAAAAATTGATGGTTATATACTTTTACTAAATACTAACAAATATACTAACAAATTTTATTAAATAATTCAGTACTACACATTTAATTTAATTTAGGAGAAATATATAACAGTTCTACACATATAATGAAAAGAATTTTTTTTTTCTTTTTTTTGAAGAACCCATTCTTGACCCCAGCCCACAACCCCTGCCATTGGAGACCACTTCCCCGCCCACTCTGACCCATCTCGAAGCATCATAAGGGCATCTTTAATGACTAGTGGGGAGATGCCTTAGAGGGTATATGGGGGGAAGGGGGAAAAAAAATCATCTCCAATGACTAGGGGGCGGAGAGGGTATACCCACTAGAGGGACCCTGGAGGGACCTTGGAGGGAGGGGGAAGGGGGAGCTTCTTCCATCCAAGCCCCCTCCATCACATGCTATATATATATATTTTTTTTAATTTCATTTTGTTTTATTTGGTTACTTTTTTTATCTTTATTTAAAAATAAAAATAAATTACTAAAATTTGTATATTATTTGGAGATAATTATTTTTAATTATAAAAAAATAACTTTTATTTCATTAAATTAACACTAGTATTTTAATATTGATTTATTTTAATAATTTTGGGGTTGTATTTATCACCCAAAAATAATTCTTTCTAAAAATTTAAAATAATGCGATACAATCATGAAACCCAAAAATAATTATTTCTAAAAATTTAAAATAATACGATACAATCATTAAACCCAAAAATAATTCTTTCTAAAAATTTAAAATAATACGATACAATCATGAAATCATGTTCGACTAAAACATAGACCTTAATAATAATAATAATAATAATAATAATAATAATAATAGAAAAGGATAAAATTAATTATTAAATGGGTTAGATAGAATGAGTCATTAGAGATGACTAAAAAACTAGAGAGAGGGGGAGGGGGAGAGGGAGAGGGGGGACTCCGGGGGAGGGGGAGAGGGAGAGGGTATTCCCTCTCGGAGTCATTAGAGATGGCCTAATGGTTTTGACGGAGTTGCCTCGACTAGCCTTTTCTTGTGATCGTGGATTAATTAACATCGTTTGTATTTGATTTTAAATTCTTAGAAGGTTTTCTATATAAAAAGACATTTATTTAACTGCAGACATCACATATATGGATGTAATTGTAGTCCATTAATTCTTACTAGGCAGAAAATTTAATTAGGATAAAGCTAAAAAATTTGTTTATTCAATTTAACAACCAACTTGATTAAGTTATTAACATTAAAAAAAACTAGCTAGATTGAAGACAATTCGAAAATAAACGAAAATATTTTATGTAATCTAAATAACATTCACTTATCGGAGACTCTTTTCTTGAAAGCTTCAGTAGCAACTTTTGCTGTATCCAAAACATCTTTGCTTTTCTGCGTCTCTGCACTTTCCGCTGCTTTCTCAAACCCCTTTTTAGCCACATCCGCCATCATCTACAACAAAATATTTAATTTGATAAGTACACACATTATTTTGTAATATAATAATTAGATAAAGTATTAATTCCATCATAATATGTTCTTATATTGTTTTGTTCAGGAATACACATTGAATATTGAAATTACGTACGAATTGAATAAATTAAATGAATAATCTATATATAGTTAAATCTAGCTAGCTAGTTTTTAATGTAAATATGAAATAGTTTACTAAAAAGAATTTAGAGAAACATTTAATTACATTTCCTGTAGTATTTGCAATTTTGTCTGTTACGATCTGGCCGATGCGCTTCACTTCTTGAACCACTTTTTTGGTTCCATCTTTCACAGTATCGGCTGCATCTATCACCTTTTCGCAAGTCTCTTTGTCAAACTTGGCCTGATCTTATAAATAATCACGAAATAATATTTAAATGATTTACATATATTTATTTTTATATATATATATATTCCATGATTCTGAAATTAAAGAAAATTAAAAAGAAATGGCAAAAATGAATAAATATATATATACTTAATTACTTTGTGAGAGGGCCTTGTGACAGAGACATATCCTCTACAAAGCCATGCAGTAATATTATTACTAAGAAAGGTTTCTCCGGTGGAAATGCATTTGCATGATAATCTGAGAATAATAGCCATTTAATTTATCTTTCAGATGTTTGAATACTTATTTGTTAATAAAAGAATAGTTATATAAAAGGAGATAATATATATAAAATACACTTTAGGACACATTTAGGTGGTTGGAGAAATTTTCGGTTACTATATGGCTCATAATTATTATTATATAAGGCCCAAAAGCCTAGGCCTACGTACATGGGTCTTGGGTTAACTGCAATAAGGAATATTGCATTGGAATTTCTCTAATTGAAACTAGGACCCTTTTTTTTTTTTCCTTTTTTTCTTCTAGATGATGATTATACTTTATAGTATTACAATCATTACAATCAGTAATTACAGTACTTCTAGATGGCGAACTCATCAATAAAGTGTACATAAAGGCCTAGAAAATAATGTTTGTAAACTTTAGTCTTGAGTTTGACAAAACTTTGATGTAATAATATGTTCTATGTATTGATATATGAAAAAAAATTATAATAACATCTAGTAATTGAAATCGAATTTACGTAATCTTTAATTTGTAGTGACCCTCGGGTGAAAACTATTTTTGACCATGCCACATATTAGAACTGCGTCCAAGACTTCAATTTAGAAAAATGGTTTAATTGATCATGTTATTAGCTTGGGTGAGTGAAAAAATTATCACCAAGTTTAATAAAAGAAGCTTTGGGCCTGTTTGTTTCGCCTTTCGGAGAGTGGTTTGGGAAAGTGGTAGAGGTTTGAGAAATAATCTCGATTTGCGTAATGTTGTTTGTTTGGGTTTTGGGAGAGTTGTTTGGGAAAGTAGCCGCAATTTTTGACTTTTCTAATATAGAGAGAAATAGAAATAGAGTAGAAAAGTGGCCTGTTTGTTTGGCCTTTCGGAGAGTGGTTTGAGAAAAAAATTACTGTAGCTAATTAATTGGGAAAGTGGTTGGATTTTTTGTTTGGCCTTTCCGAAAACCGAATTTTTTTTCGAAAAAGCGAGACAAACAGGCTCTTTGGGTTTTAAGCCCAAAGAGGAGAGATGTGTTGGAATTTTAAGCCCATTTAACTGAAAAATAACTCTTCACATTGTTTGTGAAAGATAACTTCTTCCTTATGGAGTGATATAAATAGAGATAATTTTGTTCTATAAGATTAATTTTTTTTTAATCCACTAAATTGTGTATTTATCCCTAACTGATAAACCTACAAAATATACCTTAAAACAAACTACAAATTTATGAACTTTTGAAGGATTAACTTTTGAACCACTTGACCAAACTCGACCACATACTTTATATCTATACTAATTAAAATAAATGACACACACTTTAAATATATATTTTTATTTCATGTATATATATATATATATATATATATATATATATAATATTTGTATATATTTTATTCAAGTAGTACAACAACAGTACTGATAAAGGGGTGGATAGCATTGCCCTGAAGTGAATCCCAATCTTAGACAAAACGCATTGCACTCAACTGGCACATCTTCACATTTTCCTTGGCATTCAACTCTACCTTCTCCAACAATTGTTAACTCTGTGCATGCGACCGTATCAAAATCTAAATTTAATTAATAAAATAATCAATGTATATATATATATATATATACTTCTGTTAAACGGAATAATAATAAATAAAAAAAAAACAAATATCTGCAAAATATACACGTATATTACTTTTAGAAGTAAATACCCCCACCCTCTATTTCTAAAGAAAGTGATCATGATTTCCGAAGGTTTGATTGACAACATTATTTCAATCGTAAAATAGAAAAATTCTTACATAATTCCTGTCGATATTTACAAGAAGTGTCTTATATATATAGACATTACCTGTCGATATTTACAAGAAGTGAAAGAGATACAAAATAAAGCGGAAATAATAAACAAGACTATGAAAGTAAAGAGAACGTAAATTAAATACGATTAAATGTCCTAAAATCCCCTCCTTAATTTGGTAATCTTGAACGGAAAAGAATACAGTATTTCTCTGCAATTAATTGATTTCATATATAGATCCAAGGGGTGCGTATATAAATTCCTTTATTTTACAATTAAGATATATATAATGGGGATGAGGTTATAGAGTTCATTGAATTTATTAAAAAAAAAGAAAGGTTACATAATTCTTGAATTACATAGTTTAGGAAACTCTAGCATTGATTTAACATGACCTAAGAAAAGGAAAAGATAAATTTATAATTAAATTTGAAGAAAATAGATAAGATGATCAAACGACTTTTGCTTACCAATGACGACCAGCAAAAGTGCTAGTAAGAAGGCTGCAACAAGTTTCTTAGAGGTAAAATTGAAATCGAGTTCACCCATTTGTACATGCCAGGATATGGTCGTCAAATTTCATCCATCATTTATATATTGCAAGCGACTTTTTATTTTGATTTTTTAAGGATGAGATCCCCGTAATCTTAGGGAAAAGTAATATTTCATTAATATTTTCAGATTTTAGCAATCTCAAAAAGGTACGATTCCTGATTTCCGTTTCAATTGATTATTACATAATTCTTAATGCAATTTATGTCAAAAAGTAGATTGACAAGTTCCAATTACGATTAACAGGTGCAAAATGAACCCGATCGAAAACCTCCTTCGCAACCACGATATGATGACGTACATCAGATTTATTTTCACAGTAGGAGTAGGAGACAAGACTGATACAATAATTAGTGCTTAAGCATAAGATTGACTAGGCCAATGCCTAGGGAATTTTTATAAGATTTTATGATCCTTATAAACTATTTTGTTTTTTTAGAGTTTTGATAACATATAAATTATTTATATTATGTTATTCAATATCTAGGAATATTTTATGTTCTCTTGTATCTTAGTTAATATCAGTAGTAAAAGTTTATTTATGTGTTAGAGACATTAATTTGTTAAATCAAAATTAACATGTTACATACAATTGTGAACTTATTAAAAGATAATATTTATGTTATAATATAATAATTATTCATTCTAAAAGAAATTTACGAAAACTAAAATTTGGAGAACTAATAGAGACAATTTTTTCAGAACTGGACCGGACAGTGAACCGGTGAGCCGACTGGCCACTGGTTTTACTGGAACGGTCGGACCGGATAATGACATAATAATGTAATAAATATATTTAATTTTAAAGTATATGTAATATGTATAAAATTTAAACATTATCCTACAATTGATTAAAAATATACAAAATCATATAATATTTAAATTAAATCATATAATATTTATCTAACTTATATCATAACTGTAATATGATACTAATTTGTAAGTTCGTATAAATATAATTTGATTATATTTCATTATAAAAAATTTAAAAGTGTAAGTTAAAAATGCAACAAACTAAGAAATTCATAAATTTTTAAATATGATTATGTATAAAAGTCTAATATTCTAAATTAAACTTGCATAATATATCGATCTTTATCCTAAAAATAATATTGGAAAGAAATATTTTATAGAACAAATTTTAATAAAAAATTAGTGTTTGAGTATTAATTTTCATTGATAATGTGTAAGATGTTAATTTGAGTTAATTATCTAATTTATAAATAAATTTGGCTATAAGTTTCTATAATTTATAAATTTTGTGCTAAAAGAAAATTCAAAATCGGGTTGAACCGGTCCAAAACCGGACCGATTCAACCCATCTCGGACTGGTTTTTGAGTCAGGCGGTTTTAGGGGGTAAACCGGCCGGTTCGCGGTCGAACAGGTTGGACCGGCCGATCTTGTCCGGTTTAAACAACATTGACTAGAGATTGACTATGTAAAAGAATACTTTTCATGTAAGAGGTTAGGTGTTCAAATTCCACCTTTTTCAAGAATTTTTAATTTATTTTTAACATAAAAAAAATTTTAAAAATCGAAAAAAAGAAAAGAAATAAAAGGAAATTCAAAATCGGGTTGAACCGGTCCAAAACCGGACCGATTCAACCCATTTCGGACTGATTTTTGAGTCAGGCGATTTTAGGGGATAAATCGGCCGGTTCGCGGTCGAACAGGTTGGACCGGCCGGTCCTGTCCGGTTTAAACAACATTGACTAGAGATTGACTATGTATACTTTTTATTTAGGGGAAAAATGTTACAAAAATCAAAACATCAAATTTAATATATACACATTTGTTCTTTGAATATATACAAGAAGAAAAAAAAAGTGTATCATATATTAGGAGGGGTAAATATCACTTTTGGTCCCTCTTATCATTAACTTTTTACAGAGTAGTTCCTTTTATGTTTTATTTCTCACTTTAGTCCCTATTATGAATTATTTATTTCACTTTAGTCCCTACTATGAATTATGTGTTTCACTTTAGTCCTTATCAGGTGGTTCTGATAACACGTGACATGCATATGAATATTTTTTAGGGCATTTTCGTCCGTTCGCTATTGAGACCATTTGAGGTATTGTTTAATTGGTGAGGAATTTTTTGTGTTTGAAGAAGATTTTGGGAGAAAACTTTAGTTTGGAACGAAATGGACGATTAAGTTGGACTGGAATGAAAGCCTAGTTTGGAAGAGATTAAATCTTTAGTTTTTTTTCAAATGATTAGAAAGACGAAAATATCCATGTCAATTTACTTGAAATGACGAAATTGCCGTTATGAGCATGTCACATGTTACCGGAACCGTCTTGGAACACCTAAAAAGGACTAAAGTGTAACAAATAATACATAGTAGGAGGATTAAACTGGGAAAACAATATAAGAGGGACCACTCTGTAAAAAATTAATGATAAGATGGACCAAATGTGGTGTTTACTCTATTAGGAGTATATAATGTGTTCATGATATAGGGCTCAATTTTCTAATTTCGCCTGGGGCTCCCATAAAGCTAGAGCCGGCCTTGCCTCTACCTTCCCAACAATCACGTCATACAAACCAACATAAATTAGAATAATACCAAATTAAATTATGATCAATCATATCATGAAAACCAATAAACATTAGTGCAAATTAGTGTTTTTAAAATCGGACCAGTCATTGAACAGGAAGCCTTACTGGTTACTGGTTCGATCGATTAGATCGGTTCAACCACTGGTTCGATCGGTATAACCGGTGAGACTTTATTATTATGTAATATATATATATATATATATATATATATATATATATATATATATATATATATATATATATATATATATATATATATATATATATATTTAGATTATCTAAAATACAATTATAATTCAAGAAATTATCATTCTTTGTCAATATAATTTTTTTTTTGTTTCATGGAAATAATCAAAGTGTCTTAATAATTAAGATCAATGTCAAAAATATAAATCTCAAGTATTCCTCAAATATACATATATTCAAAACAAGACAACAAAATTAAAAATTCATCTCATTTTCAAAGTTTTGGCTTGTTCATTTGGGTTCTATTGTTGTAAGTTGATGTTTATATGGTAATTGATTTGCATAATTTTATACACGAAATAATATTATTCACAATGATGAGAAAATGATTATGTACTTCTTTATGTAAAAGAAAATGTATTATTGCATTGACTGTGAAAACACTAAAATAATGAATGTTATTCCAATTAAAGTATATAATTGTAATTCTATTAAATGTTAAACCAGAGTTCAAATAAATAACAATAACAAAATATCTCTAAATTAAAAAAAAAAAAAAATTAAGTGAACCACTAGTTCAGTGGTTTAATCGGTTTTGGAGCTTGTTTTAGCGGTTCGAACTGAGTAATTAGAAGACTGGTTTTTAGGGGTGAACTGGACCGAATTGGAGACCGGTTAGCGGTTGAACCAGATCAACCGGCCGGTCCGATCCGGTTTTCAAAACACTGGTTCAAATAGTAGGAAAACATTCTACATGATACACTCAGGAGCGAACGTACGTGGGGACTTGGGGGAGGGGTCTCCCTAGAAAAAATTGAAATATATAAATCACTTATCGTGATGATAGTACTCACTCCAACAATTATTTACCTCTTTTTTTTGTCTTTTAGTAGAGATTCATCTATATTCTCCATTTTGTCATATATTTTTTATCCTTTTATTATTTTGACTCAACAATTTTCTATTTTGATCCACTGATATGATATTTATTGTCATTTTTAGGAAATTTAATTAACATAAACTCATATGTTGATAGATTTCATTTTTGTTTTGATAACCCAGGTGTCCGAGCTTATCCATAGACTCTCAGAACCCTTGCCCTAGAACTCTGAAGGATGTAAATCGCGGGATATGTCCCCACCAAGCCTCGGGATCCCATCATATTGATGTACACTCTGCGCACAAAGGGGTCTTCACCACAAATGACCCTTATACAGACTAATGAAAATGCTTTCATCCAACTATCCACGTTTCAAATATGATTCGAACCCCCACCCTTGCCGCTGGAGCAAGCCATATGAATTGTTGGTTAACCAGTTGGAGAAATGCCCCGGGGGCTATAGATTTCATTTATTCATTTCACTCTAAGTTCATTTAGTTATTCATTTTTAATTATATTGTTCGTTAATCGACGTTTTTTCATGAATTTTACGCTTATGTAAATTTTACTTTTCTACTGTAGATATAATTTTGTATTGAATTATGGAATAAAAAATACATTGGAATTTAGAAAATATTGTTTTACTTTTATATTACACATATTAGTGGCACATTATGCTTGCATAAGCACTATTTATTTGCTTTATGGTTAAACATAATTGCATCTCAAATATATATGTATTGAGTGTTTACACTTACAAAAAAATCTGCTAGAATAATTTTACCACCTTTGATGATTGGATAAAATTATGGTAGTATTACTTTAACTTAATTTACTTTTGTCATTTTACCAAAAACCCAAAAAAAAATCGAGTTTGTTAAAAAAAAACTTAAAAGTTAATTATCTATATTACTAATTTATCTCAATTAACATTTGTCATTTGAACGGAAATAGGAAAAATATCAAATTTGGTATTAACAAAATCTTCGCGCCCCCCCCCCCCCCACCCCCCCCCCCCCCCCAAAGCAAAGTCGTCTAGGTCCGCACCTGAGTACACTTGTGCTACTAACCTTGATATGTTTTTATACAATTCCTAAGTCGATCGCCACTATATAAATTAAGTACACATTGTCATTCAAAGGTATAGGGGCTGTTTGTTTGGCGTTTCCCAAAAAAATTTCATGTTTGGGAAATGTCAAACAAACATATTTTCTACTCTCTGAAATAAATTTTTTATATCTCAATTTTCTCAAAAGTCAAACAAACAATAATTTTCAAATAATACCTATACAAACTCTACTCTGATCTGACATAAAGTAACATATCTCTTACACCATTTATCTCGACATAAAGTCTTACATATCTTATACCTACAACCTCACTCTTAAAAAAAAACCTACGCCTACGTTATTTCTCAAACCACTCTCTCAAAATCCAAACAAACAACATTATACAAATCGAGATTATTTCACAAATATCCACTACTCTCCCAAACTACTTTCCAAAACACCAAACAAACAAGCCCATACACATTTCTACCCTCTATTATTCCCCGGCTTAATCTCTAACGGTGGTTCCGTTTTGTAGGTAAAATCATGAAGAACAGGTCCAAACTTAGGATCAGAGTGGAAACTCTGATAATCGTGGACCAGACTAATCCAAAATTTCTAGGCTTCATCAATAATTGTATAAGATACTTGGGTAAACATCACTTTAATTTGGTCCCTCTTATCATTAACTTTTTACAGAGTGGTCTCTCTTATGTTTTCTTTTTCCCACTTTAATCCCTTCTATGAATTATTTGTTTCACTTTTAGTCCTTTTCAAGTGGTCCAAGGCGATTCCGATAACATTTGACATGAGGGCAATTTTGTCATTTCAAGTAAACTAACAGGGATATTTTCGTCTTTCTAATTATTTAAAAAAAAAACTGAATATATAATCTCTTCCAAACTAGGCTTTCATTCCAATCCAACTTAATCGTACATTTCGTTCCAAACTAAAGTTTTTTCCTAAAATCTTTTTCAAATACCAAAATTGCTTACCAATTAAACAATATCTCAAATAGTCTCAATAGTGAACGGACGAAAATGCCCTAAAAAATATTCATATGCATGTCACGTGTTATCGGAACCACCTCATAAGGACTAAAGTGAAACACATAATTCATAGTAGGGACTAAAGTGAAATAAATAATTTATAGCAGGGACTAAAGTGGGAAAAAAAACATAAAAGGGACCCACTACAACAAATATGATTTATAGTGGCACCATGCTTGATAACATTTTGAATAAAATGTCACAGATTATTAATATAGTCACATTTTTTAAAAATGCCACAAAGTATAAGTGTTAATTTTACTGATTAGTGACATTTTTATACTATAGTGATATTTTATAATGTTACTTTTAACTATAATTGTGACATTAATACATTTAGTCACACCGCTACAACTGGCACTTTGCTAGTGACATTTTATATATAACGACATTTTTCAAACTACCACTTGTAGCGGTGTGACTAAAAGTTAAATGTCACTATCATAACAAGATGTAACATTATAAACTGCCATAATATTTAAAATGTCACTAAATAGTATATTTAACATTTATAATTTCTGACATTTTTGGAAAATGTAACTGTATTTATTTTTTCTCACATTTTCTTCAAAATGCCATCAAGCTTGATGCCACCAAAAATCATTTTTGTTGTAGTGATCACTCTGTAAAAATTTAATGATAAGAGGGACCAAAAGTGGTATTTACCCGAGATACTTTTGTATGTAGGCACAATACATTAGCACCTACTGAAATTGATGAATATTGATTAGAATTGGAGGGAAGAATGGTTGAATAAATGTGATATGGGTGATAAATTTTACTTATTGCTATTATAGGGTGCTTAAATAAGACAATTTATTACATGAATCAACGAAGAAAATAACAACTACGTACTACTAATTGAGTAATAATAATCGATGTCGATTAAAAAGGTTTGGTCATATGAGCTTATTCATGCTATAATAATATATTTTCAATTTCTGAGGCCGTATAGATAAAGCTTTGGTACAAAATGTAATCGAATGGTTGAAAATAGGTTTGGTACAAAATAATTTTTGAACTAGTATTTATATACATATCACTAAATCAGAAAAATTATTTGATCATAAGAAATACCAACTACATTAAAATTTCTCATATTTATATTTGTAGATAATAACTTGCATATACAGAAAATTGCAAAACACACACACACAATCATAAAAAAAAGGGAAAAACACTTTTGATATCAACTTTAGTACAAAATACATATTTGGTAACAAGATTTTCTAAAAAATATATTTCATACCATTATTCACATCCACTTGACACATTTAATTTTGCCGTCAATTTTTTGCCAGTTAAGTTGACAACGGAGGAAAAACATGCACGGATTTTAAAAACCCACCGTTGTTAACTTAATAGGCACGTGCTGGTTTTCGTTCGAAAATTGACGGCAAAACGTAATGTGTCAAGTGGACGAAAATCATGGAATTAAATATATTTTTTCGAAAAGTTTAATATTAAATGTGTTTTTCGGACCAAAGTATAATATCGAAAGTGTTTTTTTAGAAAAAAAAAGACATATAGGCGAAGACCAAATTATTAATATTACCTTTATTAAACATATTGTAACAAGTGTAAGCAACAGAGCTTGCATGAATTTGCATGGTCATTGAAGTTGATCAGATCGCCTGAGTGATCGATCGAGGAGCATTCATTAGTAGGTTGACAATTTACCTAAATTAGTACTCTACTTCTCTCTTCTTTTAATTCGATCACACCTAACTTTGCATGCATGTCCTTATTTATTTATTAATTAATTAATTAGTTAATTATAAAAAAAAAATGCTACTTTCGAGCATGGATCGAAATTTCGTTTCGAGTGTATGTTTCGGTCGGTCAAATATTGGAAACTTTTCGAGACTTTTCCAAAATGTTTCGGAAACACTAAGGAAAAATTGTAATAAAAGTTACTAAATTTAAAAAAATAACAGAGTTTAAGAGGCAAACAAATAGTTTCGGAATTATATTTTATTTTCGTTTCGCTTAATTCAAAAACGAAAACTTTTCGATGTTTTCGCAGGAAAAGATGAAAATTTTGATCCATGCAGACCAAGGATTCAATGCAAAACATTCAATTCAGTACAACTGTCCACGGCCTATGAAATTAATTAAGATCTCAAAATTTTCCTATAAATAGATGTACTTGTTCATATCTTTTAATTAGCCCCATATCACTCGATCACTTAATTGTTCCATCATATTTTGTGTGTAAGAGCTAGAGAGGGTAAAATAATAATAATAATAACAATAACTGAGAGTGAGAGATGGCCAAGTTGTATGTATTTGTCACATGCCACTGCAAGAAACATTCCTAGTGCTGACCAAACAAAACCTAGTAATGTTGGTACAAATGCGTTGCCTAAGCGCCTGGGCGAACCGCCTAGAAGTAGCTTAGGCGCATGTGCGGGGGTTAATTGCTCGTCTAGGCTTTGTCTAAGCGCCCGGGCGATAATCACACCACTACCAACATATTTATGTCGACATAATATTTCCAACGGATTTGCCGATATAAATATAATTATGATACAAAATTCATTGCAGTGTTCCAACCAATTTGCGACATGATAACAATAAATTATAGGCGACGGAATTATGTTAGTAATATTCCAACAAAATTACCAATGTTGGTCCCAAGTGGTCAGATGAGGTCTAGAGGGGAGGGGGGGGGGTGAATAGACCTCATAAACTTTAAAAAATTTCTTTAACTTCTCTTCTATAAGTAGAGTTCGCTCATCAGCTAAATAAGATGACTAAGCTGATTTTGCACTTGGCTTATCAGCAGAGTAAGCTGATCTTATTCGTGAGACTACTATGTTGATTTAGCACTTAGCTTATTCAGTGGAGTAGACTACTATGCTGATTTTGCTTATCAAGCTTATATAATCAGAGTTTCAAACAATGATGCAGCAGATAATGTTTACGTGTTTTTCAAACAATGTTTTCAACTCAATTAAACTTTTAAAGCACAAATAAAGTTTTACCCCAAGTTGGAAATTCCTCAATTTAAAAGACTCTTCTTTTAAAGTATTTACTTAGCTTATGAGATATGCAATGCAAGACAAATAAAGTAAATAACACAAGGAATTTTTATAATGGTTATACAGGAACAAATCCTCTTAATCCACTCTTCCAAGTCACACAGATCTTGGGTTATACTATAATCACGAAGTTTACAGTATACTCTGCTTGTGCCAATCAACAAATGAAAAGGCCACAAGTGCGCAGTAGGAAATCACTCAGAAACTCTTACTCTCCGAAGTAATATCACTCACAAAGATGGATATCTACTTCTCACAACACTCAGTTTTACAAAATCACTCAGAAGATGTATTTAGCTTTGTTCTTCAACTCTGCTTTTCGTCAACAAATGACTAAGCTGATGAGTGAGCTGTTCTTGAGACTTAAAGAGTTCTGCTTCGAAAATTCTCTCAGAGATTGTGTTGTTATTTTCTCTTCGTCTCTTTCAGCTATTTATACTTGAGGTTTGAAAAATGTTCGTTGAAGAGAGACAAGATTCAAATTCCTCGAGTACTGGTCCTTAATTTCCGCGAACGGCTCTTTTGCAGTCTGTCCGTACTGTCAACAGTACTTTTCTGCAGGCAGCATTAAATGCACCCAGCTGATGCGAAGCATTTCTTCAATTATTTGTCTTTAATAACCTCGTACTTCAGCATTTATTACTTCCAGGGGCATTTATTACCGTTGGGAAGACTTTATGATCCTTTCCACTTGGCTGACGAAGGTGCTCGTCTGATGGCAACACAGCTGATCTCAAATTTGAACACATCTGATTTGAGTCGGCTGATCTTCATCAGTTTAGTTTCCTTCCTTCAGCAGATCAGTAGTCTTTGACCTTAAAATTTGACACTTCTGATATCTTCATTACTTAGTCAAAATTTCTTCAAAGGGATATCAGCTAAGTTAATCCACACTTAGCAGATTATGAAGTTTTGAAATTCATCAAAACCTCCCTTTACAAATTGTCTTCAGTGCTTCTTCATCTTCATCTTGATCTAACAACCAACAACAAAATTGTACAACATTTTCCAACATAATTACCAACAAAAAATATATTGTCGCTGTATTTACTAACGGAAAATAATCCGTCACTTCATTTACCTATGGGTCCTTCACACACGGAATATCCAACGGAAAAAATTTGTTGCTACGCTTGAATACCAACGAAAATCGAGGCTTCACCAACGAAAATTTTCGTTAATGAAAACTCCTTTTCTTGTAGTGTACTAATGCTAATGCACCCGCGGCTAACGGTGTCGATGATGAGAAAAACTTTATTACCTATGGCGGTGTTGGTGGCTTAGGTGGTGTTGGTGGTGTCGTTGGGGTCATCCCGACTCTTGGTGGCGTTGGTGGGCTTGGGGGGCTTCGTGGGCTAGGTGGGGGTAGTGGACTAGGTGGGGGCAGAGGACTTGGTGGGCTAGGTGGGTGTAGTGGACTTGGTGGGCTTGGCCGGCTAGGTGGGGGTAGTGGGCTAGGTGGGCTTGGTGGGCAAGGTGGGGGTAGTGGACTTGGTGGAGGCAGTGGGCTCGGTGGCGGAGGCGGTGCTGGTGGGCTAGGCGGTGTTGGAGGGCTTGGGGGCGTTGGTGGGGGCATTGGTGGTGTTGGAAGGCTTGGGGACGTTGATGGTGTTGGTGGTGGAGCCGGTGGTGGTGGCATTGTACCTTGAAGTGTTCAAATTGGGGAGGGGGAGGGGGGGTGTTAGTGACCTAAGTGTTTTTTTTTTTTGTTTTGGATTAAAGTCATGATCTTTAGGACGTTTATATTGATATATTTTGTTTTTCTAAGGGCATTTCTAATCGTTAGGGGAGGGGGCGGGGGATTTTGAGGGGGAAAAGAATTGTGGTCTTCAATAATGGGGGGAAGTGGGGAGGGGAGGGAGAGTGGGAGGGGTGTTGGGATTCAGTAAGATAAACAGCCCTAGGCACGGCGGAATATAA
Source organism: Penstemon barbatus (assembly GCA_003313485.2). Lineage (NCBI taxonomy): Eukaryota > Viridiplantae > Streptophyta > Magnoliopsida > Lamiales > Plantaginaceae > Penstemon > Penstemon barbatus. The sequence goes on from CM064884.1 coordinate 2,592,087, forward strand.
AAACTTTTAGGGCCTCTTAAGGAATCTTGCCAGGATATTCTCTAGTTGTATATATATGAATATAAATAAACGACAGTATAAGTTTTCTCGTTTATACCTATCTCCTTGCAAATCCTCAGCTAGCAAAACGAGCTCTGAATTCCGCTCCAGCAAAATCGATCCAGGCTTCTCATGAGCGCCCCACGTGTTGCGCCTCTACGAGTTGATACACCACAATATCACGAAAATAATATATCTCGATCAGCTAGAACACGAGGTATATTATAAACTAGGAATTAGGAACGATTTGGAACAAGATCAAAAAACGAAAAATTTTTCCTTGCACAGGAAGAGGTTCGGCCGATCACACAGGGAGAGGGAGAGAATTTTGCTCTTGCTCAATTTTTGCTTAAGGAGTTGTATGAAAAATAACTATAAGATAGCTACTTATAGTTATCTCCCTATCCTAGTCCTATTAGGACTAGGTCTTATCTCTCCTACATGGGCCATGACCCTCTTTAATTAGAAGACCTAGTCTCCTAATTAATTCATGGCCCAGTTAATTAATTTGACCAGGCCTAATTTAATCTCCCAATTAAATAGCCCAATTAATTAACTTAATCTCCCATTTAATTAAATCAGACTCTAAGCCCATTTAATTAAAATCCCTTTCTAATTAATTAAATCCAACTTAATTAATTAATCCACAAATTAAATTCCAATTTAATTTATGATCCTGATCCAATTCCAATTGGATCCATTTTTGTTCCTGTTGGGTCGACCCAGTCGACCCACCAAATATAATCGACCCAGTCGATTTTCCACCCAGTCGACTCGGTCGTCCTTATTTCTTCGCTTTCGCTACTTGTGTATTGTGTATGCCCCCGTAGGTTCACCACATAATTGGCCGTTGATTATAATTAAATATTATTTAATTATTCGAGTAAGACTTACTCTAAATCAATCGAACACTCTGTCGATTGACCATTCCAAAATTAGCACCCCTACCAATTTGGGAATTCTCCCACACTCCACGGTCGATGTCCAGCCACAAGCCCATGGAGCCCAATCACTGGTGAATTAATTCAGTGAACCTTTTATCATTTATAATTTTCATATACGACATAATCTCTCCATCGATCAATCTCCCAGTCGAGACTTAAGGGTATGGTCTTTCATCGGATTCCCTTTTCTTTTGTCTTGACCTTATGTACTCTGGTCTCGAAATAAATTCTCTTTTACTTAATCTTTATGAGCTACTTACATAAAGTCGTCAGATACCTTGGCCAAGGATTTTATCAGAATTAATTTCTCACAGAAATTCATAGGAGAATTTCCCAACCTATCAAGTCGGGTCAATGGATCATTTGTTGATGATATGAATCTGCATACAAGTTCCTCTATACCCAACATGAGTCCACAGAGACTTTCTGGCGATCCCCAGTCAGTCGGAACTCATATCAAAGTATAGACGTTCTCGCACCAGATAAACCCTATCATCTCAAGTTGTTAGGGATTGTTCCTCGTATACTATTATAAATATGGAATAACTTCAACCCCGATATGCGACTACCGCTTCCATGGTGAGTTATTTTCTATTGGGGTATTCAGTGCGCTTGCCATCCCAGCAAGCCACCCACTTATGTGTATCGACTATCCCAGTCACGCTCGTGGACCCCAGCGTCCTCCAGTTCATCGGAGTATACACAACAGTGAGAGTCTAACCGAATCCAACGATGTCCTATCTCGATTGGATTCTACGACTCTTGAATATGTTCAAGATCACGACCTTGGAGATCAGTCCACGGGTTGTCCCATAGCCTTGTGATCTAAGGACTTCTATCCTTATGCGTAGATAATTATTACATAAGATAAAGATGACCATTTAATAAAGTGCATTTATTAATCGAAATTGAATAGTTCCGCATTTATTACAATAAATACTAGCCATACAGCTAGCTTGCAGGACACTATTTCTATCAATCTCCCACTTGTCCTAAAGCCAGTCTTTTATGTTCTTGAGTCCCATCTTATGCAGATGTTTCTCAAATGCCTTTTGAGGCAGAGGCTTCGTTAGCGGGTCCGCCGTATTATCTTCTGAGTCGACACGTTCCATCTTAATGTCTCCTCTACCAATGATATCTCTTATCACATGGTATCGTCTTTGTACGTGCTTGGATTTCTGATGAGATCTCGGCTCCTTTGCTTGCGCTATTGCCCCATTGTTATCACAGAAGATAGTAATGGGCTCGGCGATGCTAGGTATCACATCCAATTCCTGGATGAAGTTTCTCATCCAAACACCTTCCTTTGTTGCATCACTCGCAGCAATGTATTCTGCTTCGGTGGTTGAATCCACGGTTGTTTCCTGCTTGGAGTTCTTCCAGCTAACCGCACCACCATTGAGGCATAACACGTATCCTGATGTCGACTTGAAGTCGTCTACATCACATTGGAAGCTCGAGTCTGTATAGCCTTCCAATTTCAATTCTCCTCCACCGTATACCAAGAACAATTCCTTAGTCCTTCTCAGGTACTTCAGAATTGCCTTTACGGCTATCCAGTGCTGCTCACCTGGATCAGACTGGTAGCGACTTGTAACGCTTAAAGCGTACGCTACGTCTGGTCTCGTACATAGCATACCATACATTATGCTTCCTATCGCGGATGCATATGGTACTCGAGACATATTGCTTCTCTCTTCTGGCATCTTTGGGGCCATAGACTTAGAGAGTGCAATCCCATGTCTCATTGGAAGCAATCCTCTCTTGGATTCTTCCATACTAAATCTTTTCAAGATTTTATCTATGTACTGGGATTGGGAGAGGCCCATCAGTCCTTTTGATCTATCTCGATAGATCCTTATACCTAGTACAAAGGATGCTTCTCCCATATCCTTCATCGAGAATTGTGTAGATAACCATGCTTTAGTTTCGGACAATGCTTTCAGATTGTTTCCAATGAGAAGAATGTCGTCAACGTAAAGCACCAAAAATTCAACTGTACTCCCACTGATCTTCTTGTACACGCAAGGTTCGAACATGTTCTTGATGAATCCAAAAGTTTGGATTGTCTCATCAAAACGAATGTTCCAACTTCGGGAAGCTTGCTTCAGTCCATAAATGGACCTCTGGAGTTTGCACACCTTGTGTTCATCTCCTTTGGATGCATATCCTTTTAGGTTGCTCCATGTAGATCTCCTTATCAATGTCCCCATTGAGAAAGGCAGTCTTCACATCCATCTGCCATATCTCGTAGTTATACCACGCAGCTATGGCCAGCAAGATCCGAATGGATTTAGGCATTGCGACGGGCGAGAAGGTCTCCTCAAAGTCAATTCCAGGTCTTTGAGTATATCATTTTGCCACTAGTCGCGCCTTGTAGGTAATCACCTCTCCGTTCACTCCAAACTTTCGCTTATAGATCCACTTGCAACCCACGGGAGCCACTCCCACTGGTGGATCTACCAAGGCCCAGACCTTGTTTGAGTGCATGGAGTCCAGTTCGGATTCCATGGCTTCGCGCCACTTTCCCGAGTCTATGTCTAGCATAGCCTCTTCGTAAGTCCTTGGGTCGGTTAGAGACTGTCCAGTCTCATGCAGCAGACCGTAGTACCTCTCGGGTTCTCTACGTTGTCTTTCTGACCTACGAAGAATCGGTGTACCTTCTGTTGCACTTTCATGCTCATGTTCTCCCACTGCCTGTGGTGACGGGTCAGCTCGATCGACCTCTTCGGCCTTTTCAGCTTCAGTGACCTCATCTAGTTCTACGTTATTTTCTTTCTTGTCCACCAAGAAATCCTTCTCCAAGAAGTGAGCGTTCCTTGAGACAAACGTTGTTTGTCTTGTAGGATCGTAGAACTCGTATCCTATTGGGTTTTCCGGATACCCCACGAATTTGCACAAAGTGGATTTAGTTTCCAATTTATCTCCCACTAGCTTTTTAACATAAGCGGGAGATCCCCATATGCGCATGAATGCGTATGAGGGTGCCTTGCCAAACCATAATTCGTATGGTGTCTTTTCTACGGATTTAGAAGGTACTATGTTCAGTATCTTCGTTGCCGTGAGGAGGGCATGTCCCCAAAATGAAAGAGGTAAATCAGTGGCACTCATCATTGATCGAACCATGTCCATCAAAGTTCGATTCCTTCTCTCTGCTACTCCATTTAATTGGGGTGTTGCAGGAGGAGTCCACTGCGATAATATTCCATGCTCTACAAGATAATTTAGAAATTCGTTACTAAGAAATTCTCCACCTCGGTCAGAACGAAGAGCCTTTATCGTATGACCAAGTTGATTCTCTACTTCCATCTTGAATTCTTTGAATCGCTCAAAGGCTTCAGACTTGTGTTTCAACAAGAACACATATCCATAACGACTAAAGTCGTCAGTGAAAGTGATGAAGTAGTCATAGCCACCTCGGGCGCTTTTCCTTAGTGGTCCACATACGTCAGTATGTATTAAGTCCAATGTTTGCTTGGCTCGCTCAGGGTTTCCCTTAAACGGCAACTTAGCCATTTTACCCTTTAAACATTGTTCACATGTTGGCATTTCATCAATGCGATTGATTTCAATCGCGCCAGATGATGCTAACTTTTGAATCCTAGACTTAGATATATGTCCAAGTCGAGCGTGCCATAATTGGGCAGATATTTCATTATCTTGTTTCCTTTTGTTTTGTTGTACATGCATCACTAACTTAGGTGGTTCAATGGTATATAGTCCATCTTTTAATGTACCAGTGAAAAACATATTATCATTCATGAATAACGAAAATGAACCTTTATTAATAGTAAAATTAAAACCTTCATTATCCAAAATAGGAATTGAAATAATGTTTTTCACCAAAACAGGTACATAAAGAACGTTCCTAAGGACTAATTTATTACCACCTAAATCTAACTCCACTTCGCCTATGGCCTCGGCAGCAGCTCTAGCTCCATTGCCAAATCTTAGGATCCAATCCCCTGGCCTAAGTGGCCTTGTTGCTCCCATCACCTGTAAATCATTACAAAGATGAGAACCACAAGCAGTGTCTAGCACCCATGATGCACAGTTAATTGATAAATTAACTTCAACAAGGAATATAACTTTCGAGCTCTCCAAGAACTCTTTGCAGTTCCTCTTCCAGTGTCCAGGTTTCTTGCAGTAGAAACATTTCTGTTCACCAGACGAAGCTTTACGCTTCTTTCCCTTCCCTATGGGCCCAGATGGTGCTCTGTCTTTGCTTGAAGAAGCATTTCCTTTCCCCTTCCTTTTCTTTGTCCTTTTGGACTTGGATTGGGTCGAGGTAGCAACCATCACTGGCTTCTTTTTTCTCATGGAAGCCTCGGCAGTGGCGAGCATATTAGCCAACTCGTGAAGTTCAACATTCATCTTGTGCATGTTGTAGTTCACTACGAATTGCTCGAATGATCTAGGCAACGACTGGAGGATTATATCCTGGCAGTAGGTCTTGTCCATCTTTACGTCAAGATGACCAAGCTTTTCAATAAGCCCAATCATCTTGATGCAGTGAGATCGAACATCAGCACCTTCAGCCATCCTCGTTTGTTGCAAAGTCTTAGCAGTTTCATACCGCTCATATCTACTTTGCACCCCAAATAGACCATTCAGGTGCGTGTAGATTTCAAAAGAGGACTTCATATGCTCGTGCTGCTTTTGAAGCTCATTCGACATGGATGCCAACATGAGACAACGTGACTGCAAGTCATCGTCAAGCCATAAATCCACGGCTTCTTTCTCAGCATCATCGGCACCCTTAGCAAGTTCGGGAGGGGGCCCATCAAGGACAAAACCTCGTTTTTCAGAAGCGAGAATGATCTTAAGGTTCCTGACCCAGTCATGGAAGTTGGGTCCAGTTAATTTGTTTTGTTCAAGTATGATGGAAATCGGATTCTTAGACATTATATCTACAAAATGACGATAGAAGAAATAAATACGCGAAAGATTAATTTAAAATGCACAATTTACAACATGGTTTTTATTTGTAAATTACTCCCACTATTTTAATCAAAATCTTATGCCCCCACATAAGTTTCGGGAATTTAAAATATCCTAGCAGGCTTAAGGCCCAAATGCAATCTCCTAGTACCCACGACTCGTTGGCCATACTATTTGATTCACTTGGTGGTCGAATACGTCAACGGTTAACCATCGCAGCTAACCCTTAAGTTCATTTAGCCTCAGTTTTCGATATGGACCCACGACTCGTGAGACATCCATACTTACTAGCGTTAAATCATGTCCAATACTCGTGGAGAGAAATAGTTCAATCCTAGACGCCCCACGACTCGTGAGACAGCGCCTAAAACCTTGCTATCCCCTCCCTTGGCACTAAACTCGTGCATCGAGGCAATAGACATATCATCTTCCTATAGCTCGACCCACGACTCGTGAGACATCGAGATATATTCGTATAATATGCCTAAGACCTAGTAATTGGATAGGCTCGGACCATAGACTCCATTCATATGCGCCCATTATTCGATTTAATATTCTAATTGAATTTTAAGTTCAATTGGAGGTTTTATAGTTTTCTTGTGCGAGGTCTCATCAGATTATGCTTATCTTGTTTACGTGATCTATTCTAAGCATGCATGACATACATCAAAGAATAATAGTAAACATACATCACCTAGCAGGATATGATTGATCGATTGCCCATCCTATGCGATTCATCACGAGCCAAGTGATGAATCAATTGGTCAGTCTAGGGTGGAAATTAAATGTCCTAAACTATTACAATTTTCAAACCCATACATCATGGGCCTTCTTGTAATATCCAGCTTGATTGGGCCTCCATGTAATGAATTGGGCCTCCATGTTCTCCAAGGTAAATGGGCCTCCATGTGGATCTCCAAGTCTTCATGAGGTCTTCTCGGCTCCAAGCCTAATCTAAGCCTAGCTTATAAAAATAAATGGTCCTATTCTATTACATTTGTTTGCGCAAGCAAGGGAACCAATCAGGCCCATTTAATTACAACCCAAAAATAAATAAACCAAAAACTACACAGGGCTTAAGGGCAAAATCGATCAATCCACACATTCACTCAAGAACATGCATAAATTCACATAAGGGCATAAATGTAAATTTACCGGCTTCATTAATTTTAATTCGCAAAAATTCATCCAAGTTAATTAATTTTGAATTAACAATTAATCTCTAAGATTAATTAGCTCTTACTTGAGCTCTAAGTAATCTACAATTCTTATCTTGATTAAATTGGTTAATTAAGGTAATCTAAATCTCTAAGATTCTTACCTTATCCAAAACTCAAGTTTCCCAAAATTCCCAAATCTCCAAGATTTTCAAGATAATCCTATTTTGACTAGATTAGTTTAATTAAGGTAGTGTTCACATCTAACAAGATAACTACCTTATCCAAAAACTCTAAGTTTCCTAATCTTCCAAAATTCTCCAAGATTTTCAGGACTTTCAAAATAGGCAGAATTAGAGTCCAACCAAAAATCAACCAGACGAGGCCAATCGAAGACTGCCACGTGGACAACATACGCGCGAACACGAAGTCCGCGGGTGGCTGTTCGCGGCAGCCGCTGCTGCGCATGACAGCGTGCGGCAGCGCGCGGCTGCGCGTGACAGCACACGGCTGGCAGCCCGTAGGCTGCTGCCGTGCGCTGCTCGCGCGGCCAGCGTGCTGTTCGTACGCTGCCGTGGGCAGCAGCACGCGGTGGCCGCCCAGCCGCGGTGCGCGGCCGTGTGCCACCGCAGTTGGATCCAATAAAAAATATTTTTTTTTGTTTCTTCGATTACTTATAATTTAATTAAACAAACCCAGTCAATTAAATCCCAATCCAAAAATAAAACTAACATGATAAAATTTTCGAATACAAAATTAAACATTAACTCCAAGTTAATTAAACATACGTCCTATAACATGCAAAGTTAAAGAACTAGCCACATAAATCAAACATATGATTTAATAAACACAGAATTTGCAAATTCATATATATACAAAACCTAGAGTTGGCTCTGATACCACTGTTGGGATTCGGTAAGATAAATAGCCCTAGGCACAGCGGAATATAAAAACTTTTAGGGCCTCTTAAGGAATCTTTCTAGGATATTCTCTAGTTGTATATATATGAATATAAATAAACGACAGTATAAGTTTTCTCGTTTATACCTGTCTCCTTGCAAATCCTCAGCTAGCAAAACGAGCTCTGAATTCTGCTCCAGCAAAATCGATCCAGGCTTCTCAGGAGCGCCCCACGTGTTGCGCCTCTACGAGTTGATACACCACAATATCACGAAAATAATATATCTCGATCAGCTAGAACACGAGGGAAATTATAAACTAGGAATTAGGAACGATTTGGAACAAGATCGAAAAACGAAAAATTCTTCCTTGCACAGGAAGAGGTTCGGCCGATCACACAGGGAGAGGGAGAGAATTTTGCTCTTGCTCAATTTTTGCTTAAGGAGTTGTATGAAAAATAGCTATAAGATAGCTACTTATAGTTATCTCCCTATCCTAGTCCTATTAGGACTAGGTCTTCTCTCTCCTACATGGGCCATGGCCCTCTTTAATTAGAAGACCTAGTCTCCTAATTAATTCATGGCCCAGTTAATTAATTTGACCAGGCCTAATTTAATCTCCCAATTAAATAGCCCAATTAATTAACTTAATCTTCCATTTAATTAAATCAGACTCTAAGCCAATTTAATTAAAATCCCTTTCTAATTAATTAAATCCAACTTAATTAATTAATCCACAAATTAAATTCCAATTTAATTTATGATCCTGATCCAATTCCAATTGGATCCAATTTTGTTCCTGTTGGGTCGACCCAGTCGACCCACCTAATATAATCGACCCAGTCGATTTTCCACCCAGTCGACCCAGTCGACTCGGTCGTCCTTATTTCCTCGCTTTCGCTACTTGTGTATTGTGTATGCCCCCGTAGGTTCACCACATAATTGGCCGTGGGTTATAATTAAATATTATTTAATTATTCGAGTAAGACTTACTCTAAATCAATCGAACACTCTGTCGATTGACCATTCCAAAATTAGCACCCCTACCAATTTGGGAATTCTCCCACACTCCACGGTCGATGTCCAGCCACAAGCCCATGGAGCCCAATCACTGGTGAATTAATTCAGTGAACCTTTTATCATTTATAATTTCCATATACGACATAATTTCTCCATCGATCAATCTCCCAGTCGAGACTTAAGGGTATGGTCTTTCATCAGATTCCCTTTTCTTTTGTCTTGACCTTATGTACTCTGGTCTCGAAATAAATTCTCTTTGACTTAATCTTTATGAGCTACTTACATAAAGTCGTCAGATACCTTGGCCAAGGATTTTACCAGAATTAATTTCTCACAGAAATTCATAGGAGAATTTCCCAACCTATCAAGTCGGGTCAATGGATCCTTTGTTGATGATATGAATCTGCATACGAGTTCCTCTATACCCAACATGAGTCCACAGAGACTTTCTGGCGATCCCCAGTCAGTCGGAACTCATATCAAAGTATAGACGTTCTCGCACCAGATAAACCCTATCATCTCAAGTTGTTAGGGATTGTTCCTCGTATACTATTATAAATATGGAATAACTTCAACCCCGATATGCGACTATCGCTTCCATGGTGAGTTATTTTCTATTGGGGTATTCAGTGCGCTTGCCATCCCAGCAAGCCACCCACTTATGTGTATCGACTATCCCAGTCACGCTCGTGGACCCCAGCGTACTCCATTTCATCGGAGTATACACAACAGTGAGAGTCTAACCGAATCCAACGATGTCCTATCTCGATTGGATTCTACGACTCTTGAATATGTTCTAGATCACGGCCTTGGAGATCAGTCCACGGGTTGTCCCATAGCCCTGTGATCTAAGGACTTCTATCCTTATGCGTAGATAATTATTACATAAGATAAAGATGACCATTTAATAAAGTGCATTTATTAATCGAAATTGAATAGTTCCGCATTTATTACAATAAATACTAGCCATACAGCTCGCTTGCGGGACACTATTTCTATCAAGGGGGAATGAGAGACAAAGGGCAAAAACTTGCCCTCCGGCCATCTTCAATGGTAAGGGGGATGAGGAGGGGGATTTTTGGGTTTTTTCTAGAATTATGGTCTTCAATGGTGGGGGGGAGTGGGGAGGGGGAGGAGAGTGGAAGTGGGAGTGGGAAAGAAATTATTATTATTATTACTATTATTATTATTATTTTTATTATTATTATTATTGATATTATAATTTTTTTTTTTTTTTTTATTATTATTCTTATAATTATTTTTGTATTATTATTAATATTTTAGTATTTTTATTATTATATTATTTTATAATGATAATAATTTCTTATTGATAAATTGTGCATCGATTCATTTATCAAGATATTTGGATAATCTCAGATACTTGGCTCCAGAGTATGCATCAACTGGTAAACTGAATGAGAAGTCTGATGTTTTTTCATTTGGCGTTGTGCTTTTGGAGCTCATTACTGGTCGTAAACCTGTTGACTCACCGCAGCCCTTGGGGGATGAAAGCTTGGTTGAATGGGTAATTCCATTAACTTTGTTAATTTTTTTACTTTTCTTTTTCCGATGCGTTAAGAATATCAACTCATTGGAATATGAAATTATGAACTTCAAACTTCATCTAATGTATTAACTGTCTTTAGAATTCTATATTGGTGCAAAATTTAAAATTCTGGTTGTCAAATTCATTATTAGGAGTGCTTTACCTTCATAATAATAGTAAGATCCTCCTATTAGTCAGTGTACTCCATATATGCCTTCTTGATGAGATCGCAGAGTTCGATTACTTTCTATTGTTCCATGTGCTCCATATTGCACGAACTTCCCTAATGGGTCATTTTGGGTTGATGGATTTGGAGCTATTAATTTCAAATTCATGGAACTTGTTTGGATCACTTTGATATTGGATTCAAATTCTTTAAGTAATCATTTTATATTATTCTTTAAACCAAAATGGTGGATCCCAAATTGGATCATTTGAAATCCTTCCTCAAAATCCCTTAATCCAAATGGAGCCTAAAATTAATTTAAAAAAGAAGAGCCGACTACTGAGTAGATATAAAACGAGGGAAGCCCAATTATTGGATTTCATTAACTGTGGATGGATTTCAGTACTTTAAACTTTAGCTGGCGTTGGAACTGAGAGAATTGAATTTTACTAAACAAATCTAATGAAAATGGGGATTAGAAACTGAAACATTTTATCTAAGAGTTCTATACATGTTACTAATTAAGTTGTGTGTTAGTAGGAACTGAATTTCAATTTACATTGTCTACATTTTCTTATTTTCGAGTTAGTGTAGTATCTAACATTATGAAAGCACAAGCCAACCAATAATTATAATTCCCAACAGTTAATGGATTTACAACTCAATGCCATTTTTATCATATTTTAATTTTCTAACTATAACGCCGCTACTCCTGCAGGCTCGACCGTTGCTCCATTTTTAGTGTAGAAGAAATGTTTCTAATGATTGAAGCATATGTAGCTTGTGTGCGTCACTTAGCTTCCAAAAGGCCGAAGAAGAGTCAAGTAAGTTTTGCATAAATGCCCTTATTGTTTGCAGTTCGCCTTTCTGATTATTGATCTGATTCTCGTTTTGCTTGTTTTGCAGATAGTGAGAGCTTTAGATTCTTTGAAAGATTTGAACAATGGAATGAAACCAGGCCAGAGTGGAAAATTTGATTCAAAGGAACATTCTGCACAAATTAGAATGTTCCAAATTAGAAAAGTGCACGTGTTTTGCGTTTGATTAACTAATTTCTTATGTTAGTTGAATCATATCATCATTTTTAATCATACTATGGTCTAAACGACATACCACATAATTTCTTTGATTAAATCTCTTTAAAGGTGTTATCATTTTTAGGCTCTTTAATAAGTAATAATTTTTTAAAGACTTACAAAAGAAATATCGATTTTACCTGCTTTTACATTGAGTTTATCATTTCTTTTTTGTTAACCCATTCGTTCACAATTTTTTTATGGTTTATCCAGTTTATTTAAACGATCTATCCATTCTCAATTTAACCCATCAGTTGATTTTCACATTTGTTAATCAGTTCACTCATTATCTTAACAAATTTCTTTTAATTAAATTAGAAAAGTGCACGTGTTTTGCACGTGATTAAATAATTTTTTAAAAACTTACAAAGAAATATCATTTTTACTTGCTTTTACATTGAGTTTATCATTTTTTTTGTTATTTTAACTGTTGGATGAAGATGAAGATGAAGTGCAAAGAAGTTAGAAAGTAAGGGAAGGTTTTGATGAATTCCAAAACATCATAATCAGCTAAGTATGGAAGCTTAGTTCCCTTAGAAGAATTTTGAACAAGTAAAAGAAGACATCAGAAGAGTTCAAAGTTCGAAGCTCAGAAGACTAGTGATCTCTTGCTGAAACAGCGAACAGAAGGGTAGATCATCAGCCGAGTCAAATCAGATGAGTTCAGTATTTGATCAGCAGAGTATCTATCAGCAGAGTCGTTTTGATCAGCAGAGTAGAAGAGATCAAGAGATTAGTCCAACGGTAATAAATGCACCTGGCGTAATAAATGCTGAAAGAGAAGGATAGTAATGGCAAATGATTGAAGATATCCTCGGATCAGCAAAGTGCATTAAATGCAGCATTAAATGCGATGGACAGAAAGGTACTGTACACTGTACGATTGCTGCAGGGAGCCGTTTCAAAATGAGCTGGATAATGGATTTGAAGATGTGATTTTCTTCAACGGTCATAAATTCAAATCCAAGTATAAATAGAGCAAAGTTCGAAGAGAGAGACACACAACAACATATCTGAGATTTCGCAATTGAAGCAGAATTTCTTTAAGTCTCAAGAAACTCGAACAGCTCACTCGTCTGGTGAAGTCATCTGTTGGCTGATCCAAGTTGAAGTCAAAAGAAAAACATTATCTGAGTGATATTGTGAAAGAGTAGTGTTGTGCGAAGATTTGATCCGTCTTTGTGAGTGATCAAAATCTAGAGGATAGGTTTTCTTTGTGAACTCCTATTGCGAGCTTATAGCCTTCTCATTTGTTGGTTAGGTATAAGTGGAGATTTGTATTGTAATCTTTGTGATTATAGTATAACCCAGAATCTAAGTGATCTGGAAGAGTGGACTAAAGGATTTTTATCCATATAACCACTATAAAAATTCTTTGTGTTATCTTGCATTTAAAGCTTTCTTGCATATTTAAAGTTTGCACATTTAAACACTTCGAATTATTTGAAAAGATTTTAAAACAAAAGGAGTTTGTAAAAACTGGGGATAAAATCTTTCAAGAACTAAGTCTACTTGTGAAAAACACTTTAAAACAATCCGCTGCAAGTAAACTCTTTGAAAAACTGTTTTGCTGAAAAACAGCTAAGTTATTGTAAGAAGAGTGGTCAGTCGTCTGTTCAAGATTTGTTCACAATCAGACTAGTCTGCTTACTGTTCTTCATCAGCTTAGTCTGCTGACAGAAGACTGAAAAGTTTTTAAGTTCAAAAATTTTCAGAGGTCTATTCACCCCCCCCCTCTAGACCTCATCTGACCACTTGGGACCAACAAGTGGTATCAGAGCAGGTGGTTCATTTGAATCAGCTGCCTGATCAACGAGCTTGATCCGAGTGTTTTTCAAAGGTTTTTGAAAACTTTTCAAAAGAGCATTTTTTTTGAAAAATCAAAACTTTTTGAAAATGGAATGCATAAACCATGTTCCCCACATTGCTGGCATGTCCTTCGAAGACTGGAAAATCAGAATGGAGATTTTCCTCGCTGCCTACAATGACAACATGTTCACTTGCATTACAAAAGGTCCATTCAAGTTCACCAAGACGATAAAAATCAATGAAGTTGATACCGTGGTGGAAAAAGACTTGAGCGAAATGACAGCTGAAGAAATCAAGCTGTTCAACCTGGACAAGATTGGAAGATTTATCATGACTAAAGCCCTGGATAATGATCGGTTTGACAAGATCAAACATTGCAAATCTGCAAAAGAGATGTGGGATAAAGTCAGAGATATGAGCGAAGGCAATGATGCTATCAAGGAGCATCAGCTGAGTGTTGCTCTAGAAAAGCTGGATAACTTCAAGATGAAGTCCTCTGAAACCATTGATCAGATGGACACAAGGTTTACAAGAATATTAAATGAAGTTCTGAAGCTTGGAAAAACCTTCACAGACAAGGAGATAACCATCAGAGTACTGAAGGCCTTACCTCCAAAGTTCAACATGAAGGTGACAGCAATGGAAGAATCAAGGGATCTGGGGAAGATCTCTCTGACAGAGCTGTTTTCTGTACTCAAGGCTTATGAGTATAAACTGCCTAGGATGGGTATTGAAGAAACCTCAACTTCAGGACCCACAGCTGCACTTGTTGCTGCTGAAAATACCAGAAGACCAGCACAGAAAAGCAAAGAAGTGGACTCATCTGATGAAGCCACTATACTCAACAAAAAGGAGTACACTGCTGGAGACGTTGCACTGTTGATGAACAATTTCAAGAAGTTCTACAAAAGAAAAATGAAGAACAAATACAACAATGCTTCTACTTCTAAACCTAACTTTTCTTCTCAAGATAAAGATGATTATAAATCAAAACTAATGTGTTACAACTGCAGGAAATTGGGACATTTCATCAAAGACTGCCCATATCCAAAAGCAGAAAAGTACACTGAGGAGGAGAAGAAAGTGAGAAAAGAAAGAAAGTATCAGAGAGGGAAAGCAATGATGGCTGAAGCAGAAAAGCTTGCTGCTGTCTGCTCATCTGATTCAGACTCAGACTCGTCTGATGAAGAATCTTCTGATGAAGAAAAGCCTGCTCTCCTGTGCCTGATGGCAAAGGACTCTGATGACTCTGAGGATGAGGTAACTCCTCAAAATAATGAATTGTTTGATTCTCTAGAGCAAATGATGTTAAATAATACTACTATTGCTGGAGAATTTGTAAAGCTTAAGGAAGAGATGATCCTGCTAAAAGAGCAAAACAGTTCACTGAAACTTTTAGCTGAAAAGCCAAAAGAATCAGCTGAATACAAACAGCTTGAGCAAGAAAATGAATCTCTGAAAGCTGAATGTGAAGTTTATAAAGGAAAAATCATGGAACTTGAAAAGATCATCGAGTCTCATGAGAAATCATCTGTTGCATCCATGCATACATCTAGTAAACAGAAGATGCCTTTAGAACAGGATAAGCAAGAGTTGAAACATACTGAAAAATTCATATCAGCTGACAATAGTAAGGTCATTCTATATGTTCAAACTGCTAGACCTACTTCACCTGAGAAAGAATTAAAGGAGAAGAAATCTCCTAAGGCTAAAAAGAGCAAAGAGCCTAGTGTAGGAAATAAGACTAGTAAGACCAAACAGCAGAGTCCTAAGAAGTCTGCTGATAAAGCTAAAGTCAATCAGACTAGTGGTAAAGCTAAGTCTAAACAAGTTGAGCAAGCACCTAGTAAGCCAAAGAAGCATAAGAATAAGAAAAATCAAAATGCTTGGTATGGAAATGAGTCATATTATGTGCAACCTGCTGCATATCATCCTATGTATCATGCACCTCAGTTTCCTAGTTACTATGCACCTTACCCTGCTCATCCAATGCATGCATATCCTGCATATCATGCACCTTACCCTGCTTATGAACATTATTCATATCATACTGATCATCAACATGACTTATCTGATAATTATGATAAAAATGAAACTGTTCATGCTCCTAAAACTCAGAAACCTAAGAAGCCTAAGACTTCAACATCTTGGGTTGTCAAGGGTGGAACTAATCCTTCAGGACCCTCTCAATAAGGGTACCTAAAACAATTTTATTTTTGTTTTGTAGGTTAGGATTAGGAGTAGGAGTAAAGTAGAGAAGATTTGGTACTTGGACAGTGGATGTTCAAGACACATGTGTGGAAACATACATGAGCTGACTGATGCAGTTGCTGTGGATGGTCCAAGTGTTACATTTGGAGACAGCAAAGAAGGCAAGATTAAAGCTAAAGGAAGAGTAATCAGAGGAAACATAGAGATATCTGACGTCTCATATGTCAAAGGCCTCAAATATAATCTGCTGAGCATAAGTCAATTTTGTGACAAGGGATATTCAGTCATCTTCTCAACAGATAAGTGTTTTGTCGAACAGATTGGTACAAAGAAGGTAATTTTATCTGGAAGACGACAAGGGAATGTCTACATAGTCGACTGGAGTTCTGCTGACAAGAACTCAAGTGTTTGTTTGGTAGCATCTGCTCCAAGTGAAGTCAGTTGGCTGTGGCACAAAAGGATGAATCATTTAAACTTCAAGACCATCAACAGATTAATCAAGAATGATTTGGTAGAAGGGATTCCAAAAGCAGTCATGAGCAAAGATAAGCTCTGTGACGCCTGTCAGAAGGGTAAACAAATCAAGTCATCATTCAAAAGCAAGAAGCACCAATCTTCTGGAAGGATATTGGAGCTGTTACATATGGACTTATTTGGCCCTATTGATCCAGTCAGCAATGGTGGAAAGAAATACCGCCTAGCTGTTGTGGATGACTATTCAAGATATACTTGGGTGATTTTCATGAAGAAAAAGAGTGAAACCAAGGAACATCTTACTAATCTGATGGAACTGATCCAGAATGAGAAGACTATCAAAATCTTGAAGATCAGATCAGATAGAGGGACAGAGTTTACAAACTCTACTGTTGAAGAGTACTGTAATATCAAAGGAATACATCATGAGTACTCTGCTGCCAGAACCCCTCAACAGAATGGTGTTGCTGAAAGGAGAAACAGAACACTAAAAGAAGCTGTCAGAACCATGATAGCTGAAGCTAAACTGCCTCAAAGATTTTGGGCAGAAGCAACAAATACAGCATGCTTCACCCAGAACAGATGTATGATCAACAAAAATCAGAACAAGACGCCATATGAAGTTTGGAACAACAGGAAACCAAACATTCATTACTTTAAGATTTTTGGTTGTAAATGTTTTGTATTGAACAATGGGAAAAATCACCTAACTGCATTTGCAGAAAAGGCTGATGAAGCTGTTTTTGTAGGATACTCATCTGTCAGTAAAGCTTATAGAGTTTTCAATAAAAGAACATTACTAATAGAAGAATCTATCCATGTAGTATTTGATGAGCCAAGTCAATCTTCTGAAAAGAATCAAAGTGTTAATCAAGATCTGTCTACTGATCTACAGAAGTTAGACATTGGAAGAAATGAAGAATATGTTCCCATCATACTACCTAATCTGAATTCAGCTGATAACTCAAGTGCTGTTCAAAATCACAGTGCTGATTGTCTAACAGACGAGTTGCAAACAGCTGACAGACCAGAGACTGTTCAACAGACGACAAATGTTCAACAGACTACTACTGTATCTCCAACAGTAGTGTTGCAAGATCAAAACAGAGGACAACATTCAGACCTGCAACCTGATCTCAGATGGCTCAGAAACCATCCACCAGAGTTGGTGATTGGTGATCCATTAGATAGAGTGAAAACAAGAAGAGCTGCTGCACAAGATGCTATGTTTGTCACATTTCTATCTCAAATAGAGCCTAAACAAATTGAAGAAGCTCTCAATGATTCCTTCTGGATAGAAGCTATGCAAGAAGAGTTGAATCAATTTGAAAGGAATGAAGTCTGGTACTTAGTTCCTAGACCAAGTCATCAAAGGGTAATTGGCACTAAGTGGGTTTTCAGAAATAAGATGAATGAAGATGGTATTGTTACCAGAAACAAAGCAAGACTAGTGGCCAAGGGGTATTGTCAAGAAGAAGGAATTGACTTTGATGAAACTTTTGCACCAGTAGCAAGACTTGAAGCAATCAGACTGTTTCTTGCCTATGCTGCTTACAAGAACTTCACTGTCTACCAGATGGATGTGAAGTCTGCTTTTCTCAATGGAGAATTGCAAGAAGAAGTGTACGTTGAACAACCTCCTGGATTTGAAGTCTATCAAGAAGAGGACAAAGTATATCGTCTGAAGAAAGCCCTCTATGGACTGAAACAGGCTCCAAGAGCATGGTATGATACCCTATCTGATTTTCTTTTAATTAAAGGATTTCATAAAGGTAAGGTTGATAAAACCTTGTTCACAATTGAATGGGAGAATCATATATTGATTGTGCAAATATATGTGGACGATATTATCTTTGGTTCAACTAACCAACAGATGTGTGATAAGTTCTCCAAGCTGATGCAGAATAAGTTTGAAATGAGCATGATGGGTGAACTTAATTATTTTCTTGGTTTACAAGTCAAACAGCTACCTGATGGAATCTTTATAAATCAAGCAAAATACACAAGAGATCTGTTCAAGAAGTTTGGTATGGAAACTAGCTCTACTGCTACTATTCCTATGTCTACAAGTCTTCGTTTGGATAAAGATGAAGATGGCAAATCAGTGGACATAACCAAATATAGAGGCATTATAGGGTCACTGTTATATCTAACAGCAAGCAGACCTGATATAATGTACTCAGTTGGAGTCTGTGCAAGATTTCAATCAAACCCCAAGGAATCTCATCTCTTAGCTGCCAAGAGGATATTGAAATATGTTAAAGGCACTCAAGAATTGGGATTATGGTATCCTAGAGAATCTGGATTTGAACTTATTGGCTATTCAGATTCAGACCTTGCTGGCTGCAAGATTGACAGAAAGAGCACAACAGGTGCCTGTCAGTTCTTAGGTAGTCGTCTGATCTCATGGATGAGTAAGAAACAAACCTCAGTTTCTATATCTACTGCTGAAGCTGAATATATAGCTGCTGGAGCTTGTTGTGCACAGATACTATGGTTGAAGCATCAACTAGAAGATTACAACATCAAGATCAGTGGAATACCAATCTACTGTGATAATACTAGTGCAATTTCACTTACTCAGAATACTACAAGTCATTCAAGGACTAAGCATATAGAGATCAAGCATCACTTCATTAGAGATCATGTGGAAAAAGGCAATGTTATGATAGAGTATGTTCATACTGACAATCAAATTGCTGATATCTTCACTAAACCTCTAAGTGAAGCAAGGTTCTCAACTTTAAGAGCTGAGTTAGGACTACTTAATTTGGATGCATAAGCTGAGGGGGAACTCATCAGAAGACTGGAGTTCAACAGCTTAGTTATCCGTTATTTATTCAAGAATTAACTTTCAACAGACTAGTTAGCTTATGGATTCTTAAAGACAGGGGGAACGTGTAAGACTAGCGGTACTTCTGCTCTAAAGATGAAATCTGTTAATGTCAGTTAGTGAAAGTTATATTATCTGAAGATCTGTTCTTAATTCTTGAAGACTGAAGATTATTTTATCTTGCTGGATTGACAAACAGCAGAGGAAGATTACTAGCTATTGGCATTCTCTAGTAATATCAGATAACAGATCACTCGTCTGTCAGATAAGTTAAACTCTACTCATCTGATATCTTATATAAGCATGGTCATAAAACGCATTCTTAAGAAACACGCTTTTATAAGTAACAGATTAGTGTCGATAGAGTTTCCCGCCCATCTGACATTAAAATAATAAAATTGAAATCCGCTTCTCCTAGCCATACGATTTAAAACTGTCAGATTAGATCAACGGTTCAGATAAATCACGGAAACCAAATCAAAAGGAAAGCACTCCAAGCCATGCTGATGAACCAGCAGATCAATCTCTTGCTTTAACAATTCAACCATCAGAGCAACTCATGGAAGATTCACCTGCTGCTACTTCAGATATGCCTTCAACCTCTCATGGTGTTCAGACAAATCTGTTGGACTCCATCCAACAAATGATCACCAATTCTCTGAAGGATATGAAGAAAGAATTAGCTGCAGAAGTGATTGCTGCTGTTAAACAACCAGTTCAGAAAGCTGCTGCTGCTCCAATGGATCTGATAGAAGACACTGCTTACAATGTTAAATCTATCTGTCAGGACATGGACATTCTTAGAAGAAGGACTCAGAGCACTACTGAAGGTTGGAAGCAGATTGAACAAACTGTTGAATTGGCTCTCCAAGCAGACGATGAAGTCATGGGAAATATGATGAAAGACTTCACTGCTTCATCAAATTGGATTTTGGGATCTCAAGTTCAATTGGGTGATCAAGGAGAAGACTTGTTAAAAGAAGTCAAGAATGTTAAAGCCAATCAACTTAAACAACAGGCTCAGATGAATGCTATGGAAGAGAACATCAAGCTTCTCTGTGATTCACTTCTAATTACTCCAATCTTACCAAACTATCAAATCGACCCTGCTGATGATGACAAAAAGGGGGAAGAGAGGATATTTGGGCAGAAAAGAGTTGGACCTTCTGTTGAATTGGAAGCTGAAGATGATGCTGAAGGAACAGAAGTCTTAGAAGAGTCTGCTGATGATAATGATAGGAATGAAGCAGCAAATGAAGGCACAAGCAGATCAGCAGAAGAAAAGATCACAGAAAAAGAAGAAGATGACAAGGAGATAGCTGAAGAATTTGAAGAAACTGAAGCTGAAGCAAAAGCTAAATCAGATAAGGAGATAGCTGCTGCTAAGGATTCAGCTGAAGAACAGCTTGATCCTGACACTAAAAAGAAGAAGCTAGAGCTGTTGAAGCAGAAGTTGGAAGTTGGAACTTCCAAACCTGCTGATGAATCAGAAAAAGAAGACAAGGAAGCTGAAGAAGAAAAGAAAGAAGAAGACTAGTTTAGACTAGATTTCTTTACTTTAAAAACCTTGTAATCTTTTACTTTGCATCTTTTACTCTTCAAAACTTGTAAAATGTAATCAGAGTTCAATATCTATAAAAGTGCAAGTTTGACTCCAACAGATTATTTCTATCTCAGAAATTTTTGAGGATCAAAACTTTAGTTTAGGTACAGGTACTTAGCTGAGGTTTTGTCATCATCAAAAAGGGGGAAATTGTTGGATGAAGATGAAGATGAAGTGCAAAGAAGTTAGAAAGTAAGGGAAGGTTTTGATGAATTCCAAAACATCATAATCAGCTAAGTATGGAAGCTTAGTTCCCTTAGAAGAATTTTGAACAAGTAAAAGAAGACATCAGAAGAGTTCAAAGTTCGAAGCTCAGAAGACTAGTGATCTCTTGCTGAAACAGCGAACAGAAGGGTAGATCATCAGCCGAGTCAAATCAGATGAGTTCAGTATTTGATCAGCAGAGTATCTATCAGCAGAGTCGTTTTGATCAGCAGAGTAGAAGAGATCAAGAGATTAGTCCAACGGTAATAAATGCACCTGGCGTAATAAATGCTGAAAGAGAAGGATAGTAATGGCAAATGATTGAAGATATCCTCAGATCAGCAAAGTGCATTAAATGCAGCATTAAATGCGATGGACAGAAAGGTACTGTACACTGTACGATTGCTGCAGGGAGCCGTTTCAAAATGAGCTGGATAATGGATTTGAAGATGTGATTTTCTTCAACGGTCATAAATTCAAATCCAAGTATAAATAGAGCAAAGTTCGAAGAGAGAGACACACAACAACATATCTGAGATTTCGCAATTGAAGCAGAATTTCTTTAAGTCTCAAGAAACTCGAACAGCTCACTCGTCTGGTGAAGTCATCTGTTGGCTGATCCAAGTTGAAGTCAAAAGAAAAACATTATCTGAGTGATATTGTGAAAGAGTAGTGTTGTGCGAAGATTTGATCCGTCTTTGTGAGTGATCAAAATCTAGAGGATAGGTTTTCTTTGTGAACTCCTATTGCGAGCTTATAGCCTTCTCATTTGTTGGTTAGGTATAAGTGGAGATTTGTATTGTAATCTTTGTGATTATAGTATAACCCAGAATCTAAGTGATCTGGAAGAGTGGACTAAAGGATTTTTATCCATATAACCACTATAAAAATTCTTTGTGTTATCTTGCATTTAAAGCTTTCTTGCATATTTAAAGTTTGCACATTTAAACACTTCGAATTATTTGAAAAGATTTTAAAACAAAAGGAGTTTGTAAAAACTGGGGATAAAATCTTTCAAGAACTAAGTCTACTTGTGAAAAACACTTTAAAACAATCCGCTGCAAGTAAACTCTTTGAAAAACTGTTTTGCTGAAAAACAGCTAAGTTATTGTAAGAAGAGTGGTCAGTCGTCTGTTCAAGATTTGTTCACAATCAGACTAGTCTGCTTACTGTTCTTCATCAGCTTAGTCTGCTGACAGAAGACTGAAAAGTTTTTAAGTTCAAAAATTTTCAGAGGTCTATTCACCCCCCCCCCCCTCTAGACCTCATCTGACCACTTGGGACCAACATTAACCCGTCCGTTCATTGAGTTTATCATTTCTTTTTTTGTAATTTTAACTCAATGTAAAAATTTACATTGAGTTTATCATTTTATTTTTGAAGAAATATAGAATAATTTTTTTTTTGTTATCATTAATGTTTTAATGAGTTGTAAAACTTTAAAAGATAATTATAAAAGGTTGATGTAGGATAGACTTCTTGTCTAATTATAACAAACAAAGAGAAATACACAAATGAACATAAAGATTCGAAATATTCGTACCTAAAGAAAGTATTTGGTTGCGTGTTTACCAGGTCAACCCCGTATCATTCACAGAGATATTAAATCAACAAACATTCTCTTGGATAACAACTTTGAAGCGAAGGTATGCTATTTTTTCGTCCTGCACTTATATAGTTATATAAGTTTCTCCTGTGTTGCTATTTTTTAATTTAAACAACATAAAACCTGAATGCACTCATATAATTTGTTATGCAAAAATGATTTATTCATTCCTCATTAAGTACCTTTATGTCACTTATGGACAGGTTGCAGATTTTGGGTTTGCAAGGTTAGCACTGGAATTAGATTTACATACCCACGTGTCTACCCGTGTTATGGGAACCTTTGGGTAAGTCTCCACTTTATTATGAAATGTTTAGTAGTCCAATGTCCTGCACCAACTAAATTTATAGCAAATAGGGTAGGTTGTCATAATTTCTTATTGATAAATTGTGCATCGATTCATTTATCAAGATATTTGGATAACTCGCAGATACTTGGCTCCATAGTATGCATCAACTGGTAAACTGAATGAGAAGTCTGATGTTTTTTCATTTGGCGTTGTGCTTTTGGAGCTCATTACTGGTCGTAAACCTGTTGACTCACCGCAGCCCTTGGGGGATGAAAGCTTGGTTGAATGGGTAATTCCATTAACTTTGTTCATTTTTTTACTTTTCTTTTTCCCATGCGTTAAGAATATCAACTCGTTGGAATATGACATTATGAACTTCAAACTTCATCTAATTTATTAACTGTCTTTAGAATTCTATATTGGTGCAAAATTTAAAATTTTGGTTGTCAAAGTCATTATTAGGAGTGTTTTACCTTCATAATAATAGTAAGATCCTCCTATCAGTCAGTGTACTCCATCTATGCCTTCTTGATGAGATCGCAGAGTTCGATTACTTTCTATTGTTCCATGTGCTCCATATTGCACGAACTTCCCTAAGAGGTCATTTTGGGTTGATGGATTTGGAGCTATTAATTTCAAATCCATGGAACTTGTTTGGATCACTTTGATATTGGATTCAAATCCTTTAAGTAATCATTTTATATTATTCTTTAAACCAAAATGGTGGATCCCAAATTGGATCATTTGAAATCCTTCCTCCAAATCCCTTAATCCAAATGGAGCCTAAATTAATTTAAAAAAGAAGAGCCGACTACTGAGTAGATATAAAACGAGGGAAGCCCAATTATTGGATTTCATTAACCGTGGATGGATTTCAGTACTTTAAACTTTAGATGGCGTTGGAACTGAGAGAATTGAATTTCACTAAAAAAATCTAATGAAAATGGGGATTAGAAACTGAAACATTTTATCTATGAGTTCTATAAATGTTACTAATTAAGTTGTGTGTTAGTTGGAACTGAATTTCAATTTACATTGTCTACATTTTCTTATTTTTGATTTAGTGTAGTATCTAACATTATGAAAGCACAAGCCAACCAATAATTAGAATTTCCAACAGTTAATGGATTTACAACTCAATGCCATTTTTATCATATTTTAATTTTCTAACTATAACGCCGCTTCTCCTGCAGGCTCGACCGTTGCTCCATCAAGCACTTGAGACAGAAGATTTTGGAGACCTGGCAGATCCTAGGTTGGAGAAGAACTTCGTTGTAGAAGAAATGTTTCGAATGATTGAAGCAGATGCAGCTTGTGTGCGTCACTTAGCTTCCAAAAGGCCAAAGATGAGTCAAGTAAGTTTTGCATAAATGCCCTTATTGTTTGCAATCCGCCTTTCTGATTATTGATCTGGTTTTCGTTTTGCTTGTTTTGCAGATAGTGAGAGCTTTAGATTCTTTGGAAGATTTAAACAATGGAATGAAACCAGGCCAGAGTGGAAAATTTGATTCAAGGGAACATTCTGCACAAATCAGAATGTTCCAAATTAGAAAAATGCACGTGTTTTGCGTGTGATTAACTATTTTCTTATGTTAGTTGAATCATATCATCATTTTTATCATACTATGGTCTAAATGACATACCACATAATTTTTTTGATTAAATCGCTTTAAAGGTGTTATCATTTATAGGCTCTTTAACAAGTTATAATTTTTTAAAAACTTACAAAAGAAATATCGATTTTACCTGCTTTTACATTGAGTTTATCATTTTTTTTTTGTTATTTTAACCCGTTCGTTCACAGTTTTTTTATGGTTTCTCAAGTTTATTTAAACGATCCAACCATTCTCAAGTTAACCCATCAATTGATTTTCACATTTGTTAATCAGTTCACTCATTCTCTTAACAAATTTCTTTTAATCAAATTAGAAAAGTGCACGTATTTTGCACGTGATTAACTATAATTTTTTAAAAACTTACAAAGAAATATCGGTTTTACCTGCTTTTACATTGAGTTTATCATTTCTTTTTTTGTAATTTTAACTCAATGTAAAATTTAGATTGAGTTTATCATTTTATTTTTGAAGAAATATAGAATAATTTTTTTTTTATTTATCATTAATGTTTTAATGAGTTGTAAAATATTAAAAGATAATTATAAGGTTGATGTAGGATAGACTTCTTATCTAATTATACTTCTAGGATTTTTTTCTTTTACCTTTTTGCCATAAAATTAAATATCACAATATAATTTAAATAGGGGTATATCAGTCCTCATAAAAAGGGAAAAAAATTTCTTAGGCCAACTCGTACTTTTATATGTATATAAATAAATAAATAAATAATATAGATATAGATATAGATAGATAGATTGTTAATAAAATAATAATGTAATAATAATTATAATAATAATAATAATAATAGATGAACTAAACGGTTGCATATTAATCCAATGGATTATACAAATTAATTTCCATGGTCAATGCTCCAAACCTTTATAATATATATTAACCTAATGTCACATAGTCAAATTTCTGAATACGCTGATTGACAATCATCAAAGTCAAACAAGACAACAAACCAAAATTTCTTTGATTAAATTTCTTTAAATGTGTTATCATTTTAGGCTCTTTAATAAGTTATAATTTTTTAAAAACTTACAAAAGAAATATCGATTTTACCTGCTTTTACATTGAGTTTATCATTTCTTTTTTGTTATTTTAACACGTTCGTTCACAATTTTTTTATGATTTATCCAGTTTATTTAAAGGATCCATCCATTCTCAATTCAACCCATCAGTTGATTTTCACATTTGTTAATCAGTTCGCTCATTCTCTTAACAAATTTATTTTAATCAAATTAGAAAAGTGCACGTATTTTGCACATGATTAACTATAATTTTTAAAAACTTACAATGAAATATCTATTTTACCTGCTTTTACATTGAGTTTATTATTTTTTTTGTTATTTTAACCCGTCCGTTCATTGAGTTTATCATTTCTTTTTATGTAATTTAAACTCAATGTAAAAATTTATATTGAGTTTATCATTTTATTTTTGAAGAAATATAGAATATTTTTTTTTTTTGTTATCATTAATGTTTTAATGAGTTGTAAAACTTTAAAAGTTAATTATAAGGTTGATTTAGGATAGACTACTTGTCTAATTATACTTCTAGGATTTTTTTCTTTTACCTTTTTGCCATAAAATTAAATACCACAATATAATTTAAATAGGAGTATATTAGTCTTTACAAAAAAGGAAAAAAATTTCTTAGGCCAACTCGTACTTTTATATGTACTAGGAAAGTGTACGTGCGTTGCACGTGATTAACTAATTTTTTATGTTAGTTGAATCATATAATCATTTTTCCATATACTATCTTAATGACATATCATATAATTTTTTTGATTAATTCACTTTAATTATTACTATGTAGTTACCAAAATTAATCATAAATACTTATAATCAAAACTTGAAAATAAGAAATGAATTATAACTATTAAGTATTTTTAATATCTATTATTTTCTTCCTTTACATTGATATTTCCATCTCAACCATTTTTCACAGGTTTAACCCATATTTATTTTTATCGATTTAATCAGTTTTGTCTGTTATACATGTCTTTGACTAAATTCATCCATTTTCAATTACATGTCTAATCAATTTTTAACGAATCTAACCCATTTTTACCAACTCTCCCTGATTTAGTGTAAACCTGCTTTTACACTAAGTTTACCCTATTTTTTGTTATTTTAACATGTTCCTCAAGTTTACTTGAGTTTACCATTTGTTTTTGTGTTATTTTAATCCGTTATTTCATTGATTTCACCAATTTTTGTACTTTATCCCATTTTTTAATCGATTCACTCATTCTATCCGCTTTAACCCAATTTTACCTATTATTTTGCTGATGTACACTATTTTCTCGACTACTTCACATTTTTTTTTCAATTTAACTCGTTTTTTGTTCTTGTTCTTTATCGATTTGATCCATTTTTTGTTATCTTGTGTTTAGTCGATACCATTCATTTTTTACCAGTTTTAACCACTTATATATTTTGACTTTTTTTTTTGCCTAAGCCAATTATAAGTTTTTCAGTTAACTAAATATGATTACTTTAGTTTATTCGTATCGAAGAAATGTGATTTATTTTAGTTTTTTTTAATAATTGATCATTTCTTAAGAATTGTCCAAAGAAACATCGATTGCGCCTGTATTTACACTGAGTTTATCATATCTTTTGTTATTTTAACCCGTATTCGATCGATTCCACCCATTTTTGTGTTTTATCAAATTCGTTAATCAATTCACTCATTATTTTCGGTTTAACACAATTATAGTCGATTTTACCTATCCTGCTTACCCCGTTGTTTTATCAATGACACCATTTTTTTTATTTAAGTCGTTTTTCTTCTAACTAACCTATTTTTTCTCTGATTTATCAATTTTTTTTATCATATATATATTTTTAGTAGAATCTTACCCGTTTTCACCGATTTTAACCATTCTATGTTTTGACTTATTTTGGCTTAAGCCAATTATAAATTTTTCAGTTAACTAAATAATTTTTTTTTTATTCATATAGCCTGAATGTGACCTTTTAATTTTAGATTCTTTAATAAGTGATAAATTCTTAAGAATTTTTTAAAGAAGTATCGCTTGTACCTATTTTACACTGAGTTTATCATTTTTTTTTATTATTTTAGCCCTTTCTTTCACCGATTTCATCTATTTTTTTTTTCTGTGGTTTATCTCATTTCTTCATCAATCCATAATTATCTCAAGTGTAACCAATTTCAGTCAATTTTCACATTTGTTAATCAATTCACTAAGTTTCTTCAGTTGAACCCAATTTAGTCTAATTTTACTTATTATTTTGCTTATTTAACCTATTTTCTCACATATTTCACCTTTTTTTTTTTTTACAATTAACTCATTTATTTATTTTCGTTCTTTTATCGATTTGATCTGGTTTTTTGTTATCCCGTGTTTAGCCAATTTCATTCTTCTTCTTTTTTTTTACCGATTTTACCTATTTTTTTGCTTGTTAACCTTGTTGTTTTATCAATGGCACGATTTTTTTTTTGTTTTAACCCGCTTTTCTTTCTATCTAACCAATTTTCTCATTGATTTTACCATTTTTATCATATATTATTAATCAAAATTTTACATTTTTTTGCCGGTTTTAACAATGTCGATGTTTTAATATGAAGTTTTTTTGCTTAAGCCAATTATACATTTTTAGTTATCTCTAGTTTAAACCAATTTTAGTCGATTTTCACATTTGTTAATCAATTCACTAATTTTCTCTGGTTGAACCCAATTTCGTCTGATTTATTATTTTGCTTATTTAACATATTTTCTCACATATTTCCCCTTTTTTTTTGCCAATTAACTCATTTATTTGTTCTTGTTCTTTTATCGATTTGATCTAATTTTTTGTCGTGTTTAGCCGATTTCATTCATTTTTTTTTTACCGATTATACCTATATTTTTGCTTGTTAACCTTGTTGTTTTATCAATGGCAGAATATTTTTTTTGTTTTAACCCGCTTTTCTTTCTATCTAACCAATTTTCTCATTGATTTTACTATTTTTATCATATATTATTAATCAAAATTTTACATTTTTTGCCGGTTTTAACAATTTCTATGTTTTGAAGTTTTTTTGCTAAGCCAATTATACATTTTTAGTTCTCTCTAGTGTAACCCAATTTCAGTCGATTTTCACTTTTGTTAATCAATTCATTAATTTTCTCTGGTTGAACCCAATTTTAGTCTGATTTTACTTATTATTTTGCTTATTTAATTTTCTCACATATTTAACCTATTTTTTTTTTTGCCAATTAACTCATTTATTTGTTCTTGTTCTTTTATCGATTTGATCTGATTTTTTGTTATCCCGTGTTTAGCCGATTTCATTCATTTTATTTACCGATTTTACCTATTTTTTTTGCTTGTTAACCTTGTTGTTTTATCAATAGCACACTTTTTTTTTGTTTTAACCCGCTTTTCTTTCTATCTAACCAATTTTTTTCATTGATTTTACCATTTTTATCATATATTACTAATCAAATTTTTACATATTTTGCCGGTTTTAACAATTTCTATGGTTTTTTTTTTTGTTTTAACCCGCTTTTCTTTCTATCTAACCAATTTTTTTCATTGATTTTACTATTTTTATCATATATTACTAATCAAATTTTTACATATTTTGCCGGTTTTAACAATTTCTATGTTTTGAAGTTTTTTTGCTTAGGCCAATTATACAATTTTTAGTTAACTAAGTAGTACCTTTTTTAACCACGTAGAACGAATTCGACATAGAGGTTCCTTAATGTTTTTTATGTTCTTCAAATAAGTGATAACTTCTTAAGAACTCTTCAAAGAAATTTTTGAAGAAATATAGAGTTATAGTTTTTTTTTACCATTAATATTTTAATGAGTTGCAAAACTTGAAAAGATAATTAAAAGTTTGTTATATAAGGGACTTTTTGTCTAATTATACTTCTGTAATTCTTTTCTTTTAGGATTCTTTTATTTTACATTTTTGTCATAAATTTAAATATCACAATATAATTTACATAGGGGTATATTAGTCTTCACAAAAAAGGGAAGAAATTTCCTTAGGCCAACTCATACTTTTATATGTATATAGATATAGATAGATAGATAGATAGATAGATATTTTAATGAGTTGCAAAACTTGAAAAGATAATTATAAGTTTGTTATATAAGGGACTTTTTGTCTAATTATACTTCTGTAATTCTTTTCTTTTAGGATTCTTTTATTTTACATTTTTGCCATAAATTTAAATATCACAATATAATTTACATAGGGGTATACTAGTCTTCACAAAAAAGGGAAGAAATTTCCTTAGGCCAACTCATACTTTTATATGTATATAGAATAGATATAGAATAGATATAGATAGATAGATAATAAAATAATAATGTAATAATAATAATAATAATAATAATAATAATAGATGAACTAAACGGTTGCATATTAATCCAATGGATTATACAAATTAATTTCCAGGGTCAATGCTCCAAACCTTTATAATATATATTAACCTAATGTCACAGATTCAAATTTCTGAATACGCTGATTGACAATCATTAAAGTCAAACAAGACAACAAACCAAAATTTCAAACACTAGGAAAAAAAAAAGTCGGTTTAATCTTGACAGACTGACTATTCCCAAAAAATTTCATCAAGCATCAATATAACCTAAAATTGAAGCTCCCTTCCTTCTAACTAGTTTAGCTCAAGTACAGCATAG
This sequence comes from Penstemon barbatus, assembly GCA_003313485.2. Lineage (NCBI taxonomy): Eukaryota > Viridiplantae > Streptophyta > Magnoliopsida > Lamiales > Plantaginaceae > Penstemon > Penstemon barbatus. The sequence goes on from CM064884.1 coordinate 2,622,195, forward strand.
AATTAAGTAATTAAACGAAGACACACACACACAAACAAAGAGAAATACACAAATGAAAAGAATAACTTAGCTGAATTTTGTAACAATCAACAGAAAGATTCGAAATATTCGTACCTGAAATGGAGGATTATCAAAAATATGTATTAAAAAAAAAAGTTAGGACTACACCTTAGAAAATTTATGATTTTGCAGGTAAAGGCAAACCGGTCATCATGAGTTGGCCGAATCAAGCTAAAGCTGCAGTTGGTTCTGCACGTGGATTAGCGTACCTTCATGAAGACTGTAAGATCTAGGCATCTTTTTACATAGTTTTTTTATTCCCCGTTTTCCTTGTGTGATTCCATAAAACCAATATTTTGATTGTGCATTTTCCTCAAAGAACATTTTAATTATTGTCAACAAATTGAGCAGTATAACTTTTAATTATTCTTGAACGGAAGAGTTGATTGTCGAGACAACATCTACTGTAGTTCTTTTCTGAAGTTTGCTCAGAAATTTTAGTAAAGAAGCTAAAGAAAGCATTTGGTTGCGTGTTTGCCAGGTCAACCCCGTATCATTCACAGAGATATTAAATCAACAAACATTCTCTTGGATAACAACTTTGAAGCGAAGGTATGCGATTTTTTCGTCCTGCACTTATATAGTTATATAAGTTTCTCATGTGTTGCTACTTTTTAATTTAAACAACATAAAACCTGAATGCACTCATATAATTTGTTATGCAAAAATGATTTATTCATTCCTCATTAAGTACCTTTATGTCACTTACGGACAGGTTGCAGATTTTGGGCTTGCAAGGTTGGCACTGGAATTAGATTTACATACCCACGTGTCTACCCGTGTTATGGGAACCTTTGGGTAAGTCTCCACTTTATTGTGAAATGTTTAGTGGTCCAATGTCCTGTACAAACTAAATTTATAGCAAATAAGGTAGCTTGTCATAATTTCTTATTCATAAATTGTGCATCGATTCATTTATCAAGATATTTGGATAACTCGCAGATACTTGGCTCCAGAGTATGCATAAACTGGTAAACTGAATGAGAATTCTGATGTTTTTTCATTTGGCGTTGTGCTTTTGGAGCTCATTACTGGTCGTAAACCTGTTGACTCATCGCAGCCCTTGGGGGATGAAAGCTTGGTTGAATGGGTAATTCCATTAACTTTGTTCATTTTTTTACTTTTCTTTTTCCCATGCATTAAGAATATCAACTCATTGGAATATGACATTATGAACTTCAAACTTCATCTAATTTATTAAATGTCTTTAGAATTCTATATTGGTGAAAATTTTAAAATTCTGGTTGTCAAAGTCATTATTAGGAGTGCTTTGCCTTCATAATAATAGTAAGATCCTCCTATTAGTCTGTGTACTCCATCTATGCCTTCTTGATGAGATCGCAGAGTTCGATTACTTTCTATTGTTCCATGTGCTCCATATTGCACGAACTTCCCTAAGGGGTCATTTTGGGTTGTTGGATTTGGAGCTATTAATTTCAAATCCATGGAACTTGTTTGGATCACTTTGATATTGGATTCAAATCCTTTAAGTAATTATTTTATATTATTCTTTAAACCAAAATGGTGGATCCCAAATTATATTGGATCATTTGAAATCCTTCCTCCAAATCCCTTAATCCAAATGGAGCCTAAAATTAATTTAAAAAAGAAGAGCCGACTACTGAGTAGATATAAAACGAGGGAAGCTCAATTATTGGATTTCATTAACCGTGGATGGATTTCAGTACTTTAAACTTTAGCTGGCGTTGGAACTTAGAGAATTGAATTTTACTAAACAAATCTAATGAAAATGGGGATTAGAAACTGAAACATTTTATCTATGAGTTCTATACATGTTACTAATTAAGTTGTGTGTTAGTTGGAACTGAATTTCAATTTACATTGTCTACATTTTCTTATTTTCGAGTTAGTGTAGTATCTAACATTATGATAGCACAAGCCAACCAATAATTATAATTTCCAACAGATAATGGATTTACAACTCAATGCCATTTTTACATATTTTAATTTTCTAACTATAACGCCGCTTCTCCTGCAGGCTCGACCGTTGCTCCCTCAAGCACTTGAGACAGAAGATTTTGGAGACCTAGTAGATCCTAGGTTGGAGAAGAACTTCGTTGTAGAAGAAATGTTTTGAATTATTGAAGCAGCTGCAGCTTGTGTGCGTCACTTAGCTTCCAAAAGGCCGAAGATGAGTTAAGTAAGTTTTGCATAAATGCCCTTATTGTTTGCAGTCCGCCTTTCTGATTATTGATCTGGTTCTCGTTTTGCTTGTTTTGCAGATAGTGAGAGCTTTAGATTCTTTGGAAGATTTGAACAATGGAATGAAACCAGGCCAGAGTGGAAAATTTGATTCAAGGGAACATTCTGCACAAATCAGAATGTTCCAAATTAGAAAAGTGCTCGTGTTTTGCGTGTGATTAACTAATTTCTTATGTTAGTTGAATCATATCATCAATTTTAATCATACCATGGTCTAAACGATTGAAGCATTTTTAGTGTAGAAGAAATGTTTCTAATGATTGAAGCATATGTAGCTTGTGTGCGTCACTTAGCTTCCAAAAGGCCGAAGAAGAGTCAAGTAAGTTTTGCATAAATGCCCTTATTGTTTGCAGTTCGCCATTCTGATTATTGATCTGATTCTCGTTTTGCTTGTTTTGCAGATAGTGAGAGCTTTAGATTCTTTGAAAGATTTGAACAATGGAATGAAACCAGGCCATAGTGGAAAATTTGATTCAAAGGAACATTCTGCACAAATTAGAATGTTCCAAATTAGAAAAGTGCACGTGTTTTGCGTTTGATTAACTAATTTCTTATGTTAGTTGAATCATATCATCATTTTTAATCATACTATGGTCTAAACGACATACCACATAATTTTTTTGATTAAATCGCTTTAAAGGTGTTATCATTTTTAGGCTCTTTAATAAGTTATAATTTTTTAAAAACTTACAAAAGAAATATCGATTTTACTTGCTTTTACATTGAGTTTATCATTTCTTTTTTGTTATTTTAACCCGTTCGTTTACAATTTTTTTATGGTTTATCCAGTTTATTTAAACGATCTATCCATTCTCAAGTTAACCCATTAGTTGATTTTCACATTTGTTAATCAGTTCACTCATTCTCTTAATAAATTTCTTTTAATCAAATTAGAAAAATGCACGTGTTTTGCACGTGATTAACTATAATTTTTTAAAAACTTACAAAGAAATATCGGTTTTACCTGCTTTTACATTGAGTTTATCATTTTTTTTTTGTTATTTTAACCCGTCCGTTCATTGAGTTTATCATTTCTTTTTTTGTCTTGAATACCCATCCGACTCCAATTGTTCTTTTATCTTTAGATAATGTCACCAACTCCCATGTATCTCTCTTCTTAATTGCTTTGATTTCCTCATCCATTGCATCTCTTCATTTTTTATCACGAGCAACTTCTTCATAATCTAGAGGCTCACAATCCGAAAAAAAAAAAAAACAGAATTGAGTCATATCACTTCAATTTTGTGTTACCTCGTCAATTGTATCATAAAGCTCTCTTAGACTTCTAGTTTTTCGAGGTCTTTCACTAGAACTTTCTTTATCAATCTGTGGACTTTGTGGTGGAGATGTTGGTGGTGGTGTATTCTGTCGCAAATCCGTTGGAAACATTGTGACGGAATATAACATCAAAATTATTCCATTGAATAAAACTAACTTATTTATGTTCTATGCATAAATCTAAATAATTGGGAAAATTGCTTTTTTTGTACCATAGGATAGGCTGACTTGCACTTTTGGTACCATTGGATATGAAAATGCATATTTGGTACCATAGGATAGGTTTTCATTGCAATTTTGGTACCAAACCCAATTTTTCTACAAAATTAATGGCAATTTACCCCCTATTAAATGCATAATGTTCAATTTGACCCCTCGTGGTTTAAAAAAGAGCATTTTACCCCTCTGAAATTTTGTAAAAATTTCACAACGCCTCCCTGATATTTTTATAAGCGGCACTTATTCCACTTTTTTATTATGATAATGTGATATTTTACCCATTGTGTTATGATAAATGTGGCAATTTATCCCCCTATGTTAAATAAAATAGTTTGCATGCATACTCTCAATTTCGGCAAGTGAGTTACAATCTCCGGCTGAAAGGGGTAAATTGCTTCAATAAAATTTTACAGGGGGTAAATTGATTTTTTGTCAAATTATAGAGGGATAAATTGAATATTATGCATTTCATAGGGGGTAAATTGGTATTAACTTTGTAGAAAAATTGGGTTTGCACCAAAATTGCAATGAAAACCTATCATATGGTACGAAATTTGCATTTTCGTATCCAATGGTACCAAAAGTGTAAGTCAGCCTATTCTATGGTACCAAAAAAGCAATTTTCCCCTAAATAATTTATTTAAAAAAAATGTGTTTTGTTCACTGCAAATTCATGCTTCTGAATATTACGACTTGAGTACTTTTTTAAAGTGCTATAAATATTCGTAAATTTATAAATTATTAAAATGAATGTTTCATATATCTTTTTCTACATGGAATAAAGACTATAGATAATTGACAATGCATCACTTAACAATATCAATTGAGACTTGCTTTAAACATTTCTCATATTTAGTGTAAATACAGTGACCATCACTTAAGAAAGAATTGCTTAAAGCATCTCTCATATTTAGTAAAAGAGAAAAAATTGTAAATATTCAACATTTTCCATTTAAAAATCACAAATAGTCTATAGACAATTAAGATCATAAAATGCGGATATAAGTCCTTGAATAAATTAAAAAACTAAAAAATTAAGAAAAAATAATTAATTTATGATGTTATACATTTTCAATATAATTAATAAGAAATCCTTCTAAACTTAAAAAAAAAAAAAAAAAAAAATTATTTTTTGTACCCCTTATCTATCACCCCTTCCAATTCCACACCCTTCTCATAAATTCCACCTCAAAAATAGTAAAATTAGAATTTTATACATAGAAAAGAAATATAAAAACACAGAGTACATAAGGCCAACTATTTCGTAAACATAGAAATTCAATAGTAAGTTGAACTTGATAATAGAAAATTGAGTTTGTAATCTCCAATAATTGTTTAATTTTGAAGTGTTAAACTTCCTTGCCTATATGCTTTTACTTCAAGTTATTATGTTTCCATCTCAGCTAGGATTCGAAGTTCCTGAAATCAAGAAAAGAAACATGCTCGTGAATACTATAAACGAAATAAAATCCATAAGTGTACATGTAAGAGCACTTGAATGAAAACAAAATATGCATGGTATTGAAACGAAATAGAATAGAAAACACATAATGAAGAAAACATTGGCTCCATGTTTCTTAATTTATTATTTTTTAAAATTTCGGTTTTTTTGCTTGATTCTCGGAATTTTCAATTGCTATTTATTAGGGCGAAATTCTCTCAATCTGACATTTGGTTCTAAATAAAGATTTTTTAGAAACGGAAATTTTGATATTCCGTGAGAAATAATTAAGAAATGGATTCCTTTCCAAGCATTCAAGATCATTTTCATAAATGTTTGGTAAAAGCTTAGTTTAAGCTAACTATATATGCAAAAATAATTTATTTTCTATATTTATATGTATTATTTGCTAACTTTCTTATTGAGAGAATTTCACTTTTGGTACCACAATTTACGTCACTTTAAGGATTTTATACCACATTTATTTCGTCCGACACATTTGGTACCATTATTTGATGGGACGTTACACATTTCATACTTCCGTCAAATTAATGACGGGATTGAACATGTGAGGAGCACGTGTTGATGAAAAAATTGTAGAATTGGTCCTATAATTAAAGATTCCAGGCAAAGTTTGCCCCACATATTTTTTGATTGACAAATTTACCCCACAATTCGCACCGTTGTTAACTTAATAGGCACGTGTTGGATTTCGTCCGAAAATTGACGACAAAACTTAATGTGTCAAGTGGATGAAAATCATGGTATGAAATATATTTTTTCAAAAAAATCAGTATTAAATATGTTTTTCGGAAAGTTTGATATCGAAAGTATTTCCCAGAAATAAAAGAATAAAAAAATAAAAATAAAAAATAGAAAAGGGGACATATAGGCGAAGACCAAATTACTAATATTACCTTTGTTAAACATATTGCAACAAGTGTAAGCAACGGAGCTTGCATGAATTTGCTGTCATTGAAGTTGATCAGATCGCATGAATGATCGATCGAGGAGCATTAATTAATAGGTTGACAATTCCACTCTTCTTTTAATTCGATCACACCTAACTTTGCATGCATGTCCCTATTTATTAATTATTAATTAACTATAAAAAAATGCTACTTTCGAGACCAAAGATTCAATGCAAAACACATTAATTCAGTACAACTGTCCACGGCCTATGAAATTAATTAAGACCTCAAAACTTTCCTATAAATAGATGTACTTGTTCATATCCTTTAATTAGCCTCATATCACTCGATCACTTAATTGTTCTATCATATTTTGTGTGTGTAGAGCTAGAGAGGGTAAAATAATAATAATAATAATAATAATAATAATTGAGAGTGAGAGATGGCCAAGTTGTATGTATTTGTTTTACTTGCAATTGTACAAATTGCACATGCCACTGCAAGAAACATTCCTAGTGCTGACCAAACAAAACCTAGTAATGTTGGTACAAATGCATTAGCTCCTATTGAAAAAACGGAGACTATTGTTGTTTCTACTAATGCTAATGCACCCGCTGCTAACGGTGTCGATGATGAGAAAAACTTTATTACCTATGGCGGTATTGGTGGCTTCGGTGGAGTTGGTGGTGTCGTAGGGGTCATCCCGGCTCTTGGTGGCGTTGGTGGGCTTGGAGGGGGTAGTGGGCTTGGAGGGCTTGGTGGGCTAGGTGGGGGTAGTGGGCTAGGTGGGGGTGGTGGACTTGGTGGGCTTGGGGGGTTAGGTGGGGGTAGTGGAGTTGGCGGGCTTGGTGGGCTAGGTGGGGGTAGTGGACTTGGTGGGGGCAGTGGGCTTGGTGGGGGTAGTGGGCTAGGTGGCGGAGGCGGTGCTGGTGGGCTAGGCGGTGTTGGAGGGCTTGGGGGAGTTGGTGGTGTTGGAGGGCTTGGGGGCGTTGGTGGTGGAGCCGGTGGTGGTGGCATTGTACCTTGAAGTGTTCAAAATGAGTGTTAGTGACCTAAGTTTTTTTTTTTTGGATTCAAGTCATGATCTTTAGGACGTTTATATTGATATGTTGTTTTTCTAAGGTTTGAATGTAATTTTCTTAAAATTAATTAGTACGTGTTAGAAGTAATTAATGTATTGCATGCATGTTGAGTTCTATTTATGTACCCAAAAATAAAAATGTCGAGTTCTAATTACAATTACTAGTTGCCAGTTGGGTTATATTTTTAATTACTAGTCATAAGCTCTTACAATAATATAATAATGAACAAAAAAGACTTTGTCTTATTATTCGTACTTACTTCCAAAGTCATGAATAAGAGTTAAAAAAATTAAATACTCCGTATAAATATTAGATATCTTTATATTTATGCCGAGTTAGATTCTGTAACTCACCACTCTAAGATATTTCTTGTGGAACTTCACAGTAAAACTGATTCTAAGAAAAATTATCTAAATTAATACAGTAACGTACCCTTGTGTTTCTTTTTTTCCTCTGCGTGCAATTTATTCCTCCTTTTAATTTGTCGACTTAACGGAATGGCAGTACTGTTCAATACTGTCCAAAAGAATGCAAATGTGTCAGGTGCCTTCAAGTCGATCGTGGTATTACATACTATGTTTTAATTAATAATGTATGGTACTAAATCGGTGAAATAAATTAATATTTTAATATGAAAAATGCAACTCCATCAAAAAACTACTCTATGCAGATACTACATCAAATCTCCCAATTATTGCTCTAATTAAGTAATCTCACAAATATTTTAAATATCTGGTCCATAATAACCACATCTACTAGAATCAGAACGTTTATATTTGAAAATCATGACATTCAAGTTCCATTAATGTATGTGTTGGAACTTGGAACAAGTTCCATTAATGTATGTGCGTATTAGCTCTCATTATGTAGATTAATTTTTATTCTAATTTGTTACTAGTACTATTTGATAATTATTTATTATTATTTACAAATATTTGTACTTAGAAAACTATTAAAATGATTAATGATATATTTAAAAAAATTAAGATTTAGATTTTTGGAGTATAAATATATCAGTTAATGATGATATTTTTTATTTTATATATACTATAGACAGATCACGGATTCCTCTCATGAAATTTATGTATTCCATTAATTTGTCCACGTATATTAAATAAAATAAAAAAAGATTTTGTCACGTACGTATATTTGATTTTCCAGATTGCCATAATATGATGAATATTCCAACTTGACTTTTATTTAAATTTACTTCTTTCATTGACATTTTCTTACCATATTTATATCACTCAATTTCCAATTCGTAACATTTAGTAAGATACTAAATATAATTGAAATAATCCTAAGTAATTAATTAAGTCTTATCAATATATATTCGGGTTATAAAAGTAGTCGAAATATAAAAAAAACTATTTAATCATCAATTAAACCAAAAAAATATTAGAATATAAACGGCTGGCTACCGAAGAAGACTGAATATAAATGGCATTAATTAATGCAGAATTTCAGTTATAATCAAATTATATTTTATACGATTATATTCCATTTTTGTTCCAAAAGGTGAAATCGCTCACCCGGACGCCCCTCACTTCCCTGTCCGACGGGATTGTGAGAGATTATATTCCATTTTTAATCATTGAGGATCATAGTTATATAAGTAGCATGCAAACCTTTGATTCATTAAATAAAATATAAAGACAAATCCAAAAGATGCACACCTCAAAAAACTTTCTTCTCCTCATTTTGTTGAATGCATTATTAATCTCTTTTGTTTTCCCAGTCACTTCATCAACTTGCGAGGTTACAATAATCAATGGTTCATCAAACAAATTTCTAACTGTACATTGTATAGCTCTTGGTAAAGAGTATGGCAGCACTACACTTGATCCTAATTTTGCGAGTACTTCATTCATAACTCCGTTATTCGATAAACATCAAAGCATTGCTACATGCGACGTCATATTGGATAATTTGCGTGCGACTTTCAATGTGCTCGATTCGAACATAGATCGTGATAGGTGTGCTATTAGAGCGTTAAACTGGCTTATAGATGAAAGGGGGATGTTTACGCTGATTAATAATGCGTGGGTTCAACGAGCTCATTGGCCATAGTAATTTAATAACATCGATTATATGTGTAATTATATATTTTGAGTTTATTGTTTCCAGAAATTAAACGAATGCTAATAAGAAGGATTTCTAATTATTTATGTTACTAGCAATCGTCGCAAGTTACTCGCATATGTAAAATTATTTCAAGTACAACACACTATTACTTACTTGGAATATTACCCTCATTTGTGTACGTACTATTACTATATATAATTTTTTTTCTTCATAGTTATGAAATAGTTATTTCTAGAGGTTTACGAGGAATTGAGTTCCAAGTCCTAAAATATGTCGGTAGTTTCTTTTCATCATTTTTATATATGGTCAATTTCTTTTGAGATATTATTATATGGACAAAAAAATGTAATAAACTCAAATTATGATTAACATGGTATTAATTATCTAATAATGAATTTTATTGCATTTTTTTATAAATATTAGCATAATTTTGGTTAAATGCACAACTTTTCAAAACTATTTTAAACATTTTAAAAAATTAAAAATTAATCATACAACTTTTTCGTTTATACAAGCTTCAAGAATGAATTTACCTTTATATTTTAAAGCTGCATTCAACATTTTCATATCTTGTCTAAGCAATATATATATTAAGTTTTTAATTAATTAGTGTCAAACTGAATTGTATTATTGAATATTTAAGAATTCATACTATTAAAAAAAAAAATATATATAGTGTTAGTTTATCTTAATTCAATATTTTTTCTATCCTTTTGACAAAATATTGAAAAAGTATCAAGTTTGGTTAAAAAAAGAAAAAATTCGTCCCTCCTACATGAATGGTCTAGGTCCGCCCCTGTCATATATATATATATATATATATATATATTAAAAGTAAGAAAAACTAGTTTTTATAAAACAACTACAATTTCTTTGAGAAAAATGCAAAATTGGTGTCACAAGTCACAACTAATGTTTATTGACATTTTTTACCTCATATATATTAGGATTGGCAAAATAATCTCATATCTACCTAATTGTTGGCAATTTTAGAACAAAATTGACCCCAATTTGAAAAATTAGCCTATTTTTGTCACATATGGCCCTCTTGACTTTAATCTGGGGGATTTTTTGTAGGCTAATTTTATGTACCTAAAAATTAACACATTTTTGTATTTTACACCCAAGAATTAAAAATTAGCATATTACACACCGCATTAAATATTTCGGGCTTACTTCTAATTTCTTTAAAATGATAAAAGACTCAAATGTGATCAAATATGAAGAAAACAAATTGCGAAAGAAATTTAATTAATATTAAATATTTTTCAAATTAATATACTAATGTTTATTAGTCAAACTTCGAATCTCATTTGGATTTAGCCAAATTGCTTTTAAAGTTTTATAGGAAAATTCTTGTCCAAGCCTGACTTGGCCAAACTCATCCAACAACCAAGCAAGTGCAATTCACTTGAGATTGGTCACTCTCCTGAGAGTTGCATCCAATCCCAAAGCAAGTGTATTACACTTGCCATGTAGTTGCTTTGGGTTCGGCCAAACCCGGTCTGACTAAGAATTTCTCAGTTTTATAAATTACGTATCACGTTTAAATTTGAAAATCATGAGATCCAAGTGAGCAAGGGCGGACTTACATATGGGTTAATGGGGTCTATAGCCCCCACTCAGATCTAAAATATATATTTATTAGTAGTATTCCTAAAGTATAAACTGCAATTGCTCACTGGATAGGGCATTCAAAATTTGGGATGATGTCCAGAATTCGATCCTGGATGTCACTTTCTTGCCATTTTTTTAGTTTTTTTCCTTTTGTGAGAAGTATTGTTAAAATAAACTTAATGTTGCTTTTAGATACATAAAGAATGCCTTTGCTAATTGGTTTGGTTATGCATATTTATCAACATTGTCATGAGTTCAATTCTGAGGAGTATCATTTCCTTTGTTACTTACTTTATAGTCGTTTTTGTTTCATAGCAATTATTCTTTTAAAATATTTTATTTTCTCAATAATTGTTCTTTTAATTTCTTTTTCTTTCTTAACAATTGTTCATTAATTTAACTACTTTTTCTTTTGGAATAATTGTTCTTTGATTTTTGTTATTTTCAAATATTTTTTTAAATTATATTTCCTTTTAAATAATAATCAAGAGAATTCGATTTTTTTTATTATACGTTTTATTTAACACATTACTAAATAAACCCCCTCCAATATTGATCTAACTCTGCACCTGGCAATTATGGACAAATTTCATAAACTTAAAAATCGGTGCGATTAACTGTGAATTAAATTGTTGTCATATGAAATTGTATTTCGACTATTTAATTTATCCTAGAATCTTATACTCCAAGTATTAAAGTTTCATTTTTTACATATGTTTCGGTCAGTTGTATATTAGAAACTTTTCGAGATTTTTCGAATTTTTTTGAGAAATATTAGGAAGAATTGTAAATAAAAAAAATATGTTAAAGTAGAAACTACTATATATTCTCGTTTTGCTTAACTCAAATACAAGAACTCTAGTTTTTTCGGGGGTAACTTATTAACAATTCAATCTATGCTTAGCCCCCAGTGGCCTGTATTTCTGGATCCGACCTTGCAAGTGAGTATTAATATATCAATTATGACGATATGTCCAATATATATACGGTAATTAATAGATAATTGATGATGAAATGTAAATATTCTAATCAATTTTGGGTAAATGCAAATGGAATGAGGAAAGAATAAGAGAAAACGGGGATGTATAGCACTTGGTTAACGAGTTTAGCACAGTTACAATTGATCCTTTGGCGACTGGTACATAGTTTCTTAACTTCGTTATTTGATGAACATCAAAGCGTTGCTACATGTGATTTCATATTGGGTAATTTGCATGCGCATTTCATGGTAAAGTGGCGTGTAGATGGAAACGGAATGTTTATGTTGATTAGTAATGTTTGGGTTCAATGATATTGTTGACCGTAGTTCATTTGTAAGGTTGAGGCCCCCATGACTAATATATTGATATCTATTCAACTCCACATCGTACTGAAGTGTGATATCATTGGCCAAAGTAATTTATATAAGTTAAATGTGTAGTTCTATATTTTGATTTTATTTCTTTTAAAACTGTAAAGGAATGCCAACAAGAAGTTATGGGTTATTTTCTACAATTTTATATTATGGGCTGTTATGCTTGACTGTGATGCTAGCATAGTCCTTTTAAAAATATGTCGATAAAAAACGATTTATGCTCTATGAATTAGGTGTTTTATGCAGAATTTCTGAATTTACAAACTATTTCAGAAAAATGCAATTAAAATTGGCATTATAAACTAATGTTTGCTGACATTTTTACCTCATACATATTAGAACTGGCAAAATGATCTCATAACTACCTAATTGATGAAAATTTGACCACAAACTGATCCCAAATATGGCACTATTGACTTTAATATGGGGATTTTTTTAAATTTTGTACCTAATAATTATCAGACTTTTGTATTTTACACTTAAAATAAAAAAATTAGCACATTATACACCCATTTTGTTTATCCGAAAAGGGACAATTATTGCTTATCGTTCTCAACTAGCTCCCGTAAGGAATCCGGTTGTTCTTCCATCCACTGTAGTCATTCTCCCATTGTTTGTCCTAATTACTTGGCAAAAGTGTCCGCCACCGAATTAGTCGATCTTCTAATATGTCGTATAGAAACATTCCATGGCTTAACAATCAAGCTTCCACAATCCTCCAATACTGGGTCTAATATATGGATGCTCTCTTGTGTCTGACATCTGAATAAACTTGTGGCTCACCTCTGAATCAATCTTCTCTCACTATGCACCCACGGACAAAGGTCAGAATTTGCAAAGTGAGGATCAAAGTGAAGGGCGTTAGTCAGCAGAATCCGATGTACTAAATCAACCGTACAAAAAGTATCAATGGTGGGGGCACCGCAATTTCTATAACAAAAAGAAGTGTCTGGCTTCACCTGAATCATGGATCTCTGGGCCATATAAGCAGATTTACAAGTAAACATCCCATTCGAAGAGTCATACTGATAATGCCATGAAAATGTCCTTATTACATACTTTCTTAAGCCGAAAATACTCGTTTGAGACGAGTTTTCTATGCCTTTTGCTTGTTTAGTACTCTTTTGGCCTAGCTTTCGGCTTTTGTATGATTTCTTTTAATTTTAACTTTAATTTATTGTAAATTGATAAAAGACACAAATGCGATTTTATATGACAAAAAAATCATTACTCAAAGATATTTAATTAATATCAAATATTTTTAAATTAAAAAAGTAATATTATTTGTCCATAGTTTGTTGAACAAATTTGTGTGAAGGCACAAGAGAACTGTAATATATTAGGACAATATATATTTGAAATATATTTATTTAATGATTATTTAATTTATATAAAGGTCCATGTTAGAGTCTCATATTTGGATTTAGCCAATTGCTTTTAATATTTTATAGTAATAAAATATGTACCCGATGTACATGCACCGTGTATTATCTAAGCTATCCATAGTTCTTCTCCACCAGAAAGGTGTTAAACTCCTGAACTTACCACAGAATTAGAACGTCAAAAATAAATAAGTAAATAAATAAATAAAAACCACGTAATTAGAGTTGAACGAAACCAAAAATACTAGCCCAACAAATTAATGTCGTTATACTTCAGATAATTTCATCTTGAAAATGACATCTGGTATTCCCGATGAGACTGTAGCTTGTTGACTTAGCTTGCTCCATGACGTTATTCAAATCTTACTTTATGGATATTTTTCAAGTTTAATATTTTTTTTTGTCCTTTATATATTTTTTAATCCTATTTTCTTTTTTGAGTGTCCCAAAATAAGATTTCATTTCTATAAATGAAATTATTTTTCTCAAAAATATCATATTCATATAAAGTAATGATTTGACATCATTAATTTTCGATCACTACTTTTAAGGATATAAAATTAAAAATATCCAATAATTTTACTTTTTCAACTATTATCTAAAACTCCGTGCAAAAAGTGAAGGGACTAAAAAAAATAGGGTACAGTTATTCGAATTTTGATAAATAATACAGTTGTCTTGCAAAGAGAAGGTGAGAGCAGCATTCTCCGTATTTTAATTAGTTAATTTTGTACTCTAATAGCAATTAATGAAATAGATACAATATAGTTTCACTGTTCGTCAAAATAAATTGCATTCGGTATTTGACATCATGAAATATGGCTAAATAATATGATTAATGAAAGTTTTTAGAATGAGGGAGTTGCACTTTTCATACTAAATATTTATCTACTTTATACATTGCATACCACATCTTTCAGAATGACACATTTCATACCAAAATCAAACATTTTTCAATTTTCATACCATCGTTAAATTTTGGACGGAATCGGACACGTGTCTGTTAACTCACTTTAAAAAAAAAAAAAAATCGGGCAGGGACGAAATTTTTTGGGCAGGAGTTATGAATTTCATTTTTCATACCAAACATTACCTACTTTATACATGATTTCATACCACACCTTTTAGAATGACACATTTCATACCAAAATCAATCAACATTTTTCAATTTTCATACCGACGTTAACTCACAAAAAAAAAAAAAAAAACTCGCGGGCACTGTACTATCACATATGCTATTCTTAATTTGAGAAAACTGTAAAAACTCATATGATAGATGACATTCCCGTTTCTTTTTCGAAAGGGTAAGTTTCTCAGGTTCGTCACTTTTTTTATACTTAAACCCCTCATGTTTGTCACTTTCTTATAATTAATTTCTTGCCCCTAAAATGTTACAATTTTGACCATTGATTTTGAGATGAAAATATTAAATATGGTCTACTCAGTTTGGGGAAACCATAATAAATCGTAAATTTGAACTTTTTCTGTATAAATTTACGGGCAAGTATGAATTTTATTAATTTATGATTGATAAGAAGATTTTGAATTAAAACAGTACTACCACATATGGTCTTACCAATTTCAAGAAACCGAAATAAATCACATTTTTTGAATTGATAAGATTATTTTCGAAAAGGTAAATTACGAATAACTCCATGATAAAAGGCCTACTTACAAAAATACACCCCACGTATTGGTGATGACAAAAATCCTCAGATTAGGATTTTACTACTGGATCTGTTTTTAATTAAATAATAAGTAATCAATCAAACAAAAAAAAAAAAAATCCTCGGCTGGGCGGTATGAAAATTGAAAAAGGTCAATTGATTTTGGTATGAAATATGTCATTCTGAAATGTGTGGTATGCAATGTATAAAGCAGGTAAAAGTTAGATATAAAAAGTGAAATTCATAACTCCTGCCCAAAAAATTTCCTCCCTGCCTGATTTTTTTTTTTTTTTTAATTGAGTTAACGGACACGTGCGGTGCACGTGCCCGATTCCGTCCGGAATTTAACGGTGGTATGAAAATTGAAAAAGGTTCATTGATTTTGGTATGAAATGTATCATTCTGAAATGTGTGATATGAAATATATAAAGTAGATAAAGGATTAGTATGAAAAGTGCAATTCCCTTTTTTAGAATTATTTCAAGGATCTAGTTACAGTCGACCACATTTATTTAGAGTATATAATGAACCCAATTTGGTTACTGAGCAAGGATTCTTTCAAATTAATTTTTCGTCCATATTTAAATATCCGAATCGCTAAAATATGAACCCAATTTGGTTACTGAGAATCTTTAAATAAATTTACTTTATTTTCATTCCTTACTTTACCAATTTCATATCCCAGAACTTCCATACTGTAAGATTTAGTAAATAGTATTTTGGAAGTTTTTACGAAGTTACAAAATATTGTATAACAGAAAAATTACCAAAAATTCATCGTCAAGATCAATATATAAGGGCATGCATAAAATGAGCATGGATTCTTTCAAATTAATTTTTCGTCCATATTGTCCATATTCAAATATCCGAATCGCTAAAATATGAACCCAATTTGGTTACTGAGAATCTTTAAATAAATTTACTTTATTTTCATTCCTTACTTTACCAATTTCATATCCCATAACTTCCATACTGTAAGATTTAGTAAATAGTATTTTGGAAGTTTTTACGAAGTTACAAAATATTGTATAACAGAAAAATTACCAAAAAATCATCGTCAAGATCAATATATAAGGGCATGCATAGAATAAACCCAAATCAACACAACTTAAAATTAAAACCATGAGTATGTTTTCAAAGAATTTTGTTATAATTCTATTTGTGGTGAATGTATTAATCTCTTCGGTTAATGCGGGAGGATATTGTTCGGTGGACTTAGACAATGGTTCACTAAATAATAATGTTCTGACTATTGAGTGTAGAGATGTAACTGGTGTTGATAAAGGCAAGTTTTCGCGTAAGCCTAAGCAATCTTATTCGTTTGTAACTCCGTTGTTCGATAAACATAGAAGCATTGCTAATTGTGTCGTCACATTGGGTGATTTGAGTGCAAATTTCAATGTGATTGATTCGAACACAGATTATGGCAATTGTGCTCTTGGATATATGTGGTGGCGCATAAATGAAGATGGAATGTTTGCATCTATTAACTACAAATGGGTTCAGAAATTTCGATGGCCTGCCAAAAAGAATTTGTAAAAATATATACGATATAGTTATGCTATATACCCATCGTATGTCTATCTATTCTATATTTACAGATCCCATAATATCTTTAAATAAATTTACTTTATTTTCACACCTTATTTTACCAATTTCATATCCCAGAACTCCCAAATTGTAATATTTAGTAAATATATGAACCCAATAATGAGAGAATTGCATTTTTGGTACACAGTTATAGGTCAATTCTCACTTTTGGTACACAACTTTTATGTATCCCACACATTTGGTACACCTCTTTAACAAAGTTCGACACATTTGGTACAACCATTAAATAAATTGCAAAATCACCGTTAATTCGATCACGTGACATCATGTGACCGTTAGTTCGACACATTTGGTACACCTCTTTTACAAAAAAATAAGAAAAACTTGATAAACATTTATAAATATTATCATATGTATTTATTATATTTATCATATCATATTTATATAATGATAAAAATATAATAAACTGTATAATGTCATTTATAGTTTAATATTGAAAGAAGAATAAAATATAATAAACAAGTTACTTTAATTTATCATATTTATAAAAATTATTAAAAAATACGTATTTATTTATACGACATGTAAAATATAATAAACTATATAATGTCATTTATAGTTTAATTTTGGAAGAAGAATAAAATATATTAAAAAAGTTTATCAAGTTTCAATTTTTAAAAATTATTAATAAAAATAGTTAATTATTTATAAAAATTATTAAAAAATATGTATTTATTATTTATATGACATGTAAAATATAATAAACTATATAATGTCATTTATAGTTTAATATTGGAAGAAGAATAAAATATAATAAAAAAGTTTATCAAGTTTAAATTTTTAAAAATTATTTATAAAAATATATTTATTTTTTATAGTTTATTATTTATAAATATTATCAAAAAATATGTATTTATTATTTATATGACATGTAAAATATAATAAACTGTATAATGTCATTTATAGTTTAATATTGCAAGAAGAATAAAATATAATAAACAAGTTACTTTAATTTATCACATTTATAAAAATTATTAAAAAATACGTATTTATTCACGTGATCGAAGTAACGGTGATTTTGCAATTTATTTAACGGTTGTACCAAATATGTCGAACCTTGTTAAAGAGTTGGACACATAAAGTTGTGTACCGAAAGTGGGAATTGACCTATAGCTATGTACCAAAAATGCAATTCTCTCTTTAAATAATTATATTTGCTTTAAATAGATATTGTCATTGGACCAATTTAAGTAATATATTTAATATTATATAACCAAAAAGTTGACAAAAAAACCCATCGTCAAAATCAATATATAAGGGCATGCATAAAATAAACACAAATTAACACAATATCTAATATATCAAATTAAAACCGTGAGTACTTGTTCTTCCCCTACCTTTTACAAGAATTTTGTTATAATTCTGTTTGTGGTGAATGTATTAATCTCTTTGGCTAATGCGAGAGACTGTGTGGTTGACATCGACAATGATTCACTAAATCATAATGTTCTACTTATTGACTGTAGAGATGTAACTGGTCTTAATTTTGGCAAGTTTTAGATTAAGCCTAAGCGAGCTTATTCATTTACAACTCCATCGTTCGATAAACATAGAAGCGTTGCTACTTGTGGCGTCAAATTGGGTGATTTGGGTGCAACTTTTAATGTGCTTGATTCGAACGCAGACTAAGGTAAGTGTGCTCTTGAACATATTTTTTGGCGTATAAATGAAAATGGGATGTTTGTGCTTATTAACAACAAGTTGGTTCAGAAATTTCGTTGGCCTGCCAAGTAGATTTTATAAAAATAAATATACGATATAGTTATCCTATGCTATATATATTGATATTATTGTTTTGCTCATGTAAAATCATTTCCTCCCAAATCATCTTCGCAAGAGGACAATCATATAACACATGATATAAATCTTCTCTCACCATGCAACCCTGGGACAAAGGTCAGAATTTGCAAAGTGAGGATGCGAAGGGCGTTCGTCAGCTGAATCCGATGTAATAAATCAACCTTACAAAAAGTATCAAGCGGTGGGGGCACCGCAATTTCTATAACAAAAAGAAGTGTCTGACTTCACTGGAATCATGGATCTATGGGCATGGATCAAAGTTTCGTTTCGTAGGTGAGTTTCGGGTATCCAAAAATTGGAAAAGTTTCGGAAACGTTGCGGAAACGTTAGGAAAAATTACAAAAACCTGGAAACACACAAATAGTTATAAAAAAACTACATAAAAATCATGTTCTTATTTCTAAAGCATAATTTAACTTGAAATATAAGTGTAAAATGAATGCAAACAATTATTAGTAATGTCCTTTTCAAATCTTGCAAACCAGCATTACCAAACAAGAATGAGTGCTTGTTAATAATTAAAAAAGTTGCATCACAATTCACAACTAAACAATGAAAAGACAGTGGAATATCCTAGATGAAATCTATAAACTATAATCAAAATAACCGTACCTCAAAAACTAACAAAAGTTAATATAGAATTAAAACATAGCTTAATTAAAGTTCATGATATTAATGTACTAATAGTTCAAAAATAAAATTAGGGATGAAGAGGTTTGAGATAACTCGTGTATTAGGGATGAAGAGGTTTGAGATTGCTGGACTTTGTATTGAAGATTTGGAAGGCATAATTTCGAAAAATTGTAGGTAAGTCAATATTTTTGAGATATATTTTCCTTCTTTCAAGAGATTTCTTCCAAAATTCTGGATTTAAAAAAAAATTGAAGGAAACTTTGCAAGTTTCCATAGTTTCGGTGGAAAACTTGGAAAAATTGTGGGTTTCGAAGGAAACCTTGTAATTTCGAAAATACATTAAGGAAACGTTTCGGATTTTTCCTAGGAAAAATAGGAAATTTTGATCCATGTCTATGGGCCATATAAGCAGATTTACAAGTAAACATCCCATTCGAAGAGCCATACTAATAACACCATCAAAATGTCCTTAATACGTACCTTCTTAAGCCGAAAATACTTGTTTTGAGACGAGTTTTCTATGCCTTTTGCTTGTTTTAGTCTTTTGGACTAGCTTTAGGCTTTTGTATGATTTCTTCTAATTTTAATTTTAATTTATTGTAAATTGATAAAAGACACAAATGCGATTATATATGACAAAAAAATCATTACTCAAAGATATTTAATTAATATCAAATATTTTTAAATTAAAAAAGTAATATTATTTGTCCAAAGTTTGTTGAACAAATTTGTGTGAAGGCACAAGAGAACTGTAATATATTAGGACAATATATATTTGAAATATATTTATTTAATGATTACTATTATATATAAAGGCCCATGTGAGCAGGGGCGGTCCAGGATTCCAAAGTCGAGGGGGCCAACTTTTATTTTCATGAAAAAAATCTGCATACAACGTATACTCTAAAATATATTTTGACTATATTATAATTGTACACGATGTTCATTAATATACTATAAAATTGTTTCAAATAAAACTAATATTCTTCTCATTATGAATTAAAACATTAGCAAAATAATAAATAAACATGTATATTATTTTCAAGCTTTACTTTATATTTCACATATAGAACAAATAAAATACTGAATAAACTAATATCACAATACACTACTATCATATTGGTGAACCTAAATAATTTTTAATTAATTAAGTCATACTATTAATAGACATATATCACCTAAATTTACAAAATTTGGTAATTTAGATTTTAAAAGAAACCAATAAGCATTCAAATGAACTAAATAAATATATATATATATATATATATATAGTTCATAAAGAAACCAATAAGCATTCAAATGAACTAAATATATATAGTTCATAAAGAAACCAATAAGCATTCAAATGAACTAAATAAATATATATATATATATATATATATATATATATATATATATATATAAAAGCAAAGCAAAGCAAAATCTTGGGGGGCCAAGGCCCCCTCAACTCACGTAGTAGATCCGCCCCTGCATGTGAGTGTCTCATATTTGGATTTAGCCAAACTGCTTTTAATATTTTATAATAATAAAATATGTATCCTGATGTACATGCACCGAGGATTATCTAAGCTATCCATTGTTCTTCTCCACCAGAAAGGCCTGTTAAACTCCTGAACTTACCACAAAAGTAGAACTTCAAAAACAGGGCGGACCTAGAGGCTTTTGGTTGGGGGATGAGATTTTTTAATAGCAAATTTGATATTTTCTGTTATTGAGATAAAATGATAATTTAATGAAAATAAATAATTTTGTATATTTTTCTAATAAAAAGTGAAAAAATATACTAATAATTTTTTTTTAATAGTTTCATTCAACAAATAATTCAAGATATTGAGTAATCTTAAAAAACATAAACATTTTTACAACATAAATCCAATTCTTTAAAAAAAAAAAATTGCTATAAGAAGTACAAAAATTAATACTAGAATTTTATTTCTTTTTTACTATAGTGCATTTTATAAAATCAAATATTTTTATCATAAATATAATGATTATAACCAAGACACTAATAAATTATTAACATAAAATTTTTACCAATAATGTTATTACACATACCATGTTAATGTTTATGAATTAATCCATTTATTTACAATAATCGAGAAGAAAAGAAAGAAAGAAAAATAGTTTATTACTAAAAAGAAATCACAAATGAAGCTTAGGAGAATTGAACATGGGCTTCCAGGTTAGAAACGTAGTAATCCAACCACTCTACTACTGACTACATCTCTGACAAATACATCTTTAAATATCCCAAAATAAGATTTCATTTCTATAAATGAAATTATTTTTCTAAAAAATATCATATTCATATAAAGTAATGATTTGACATCATTAATTAATTCTCAACCACTACTTTTAATAGTATAAAATTAAAAATATCCAATAATTTTACTTTTTCAACTCTTATCTAAAACTCCATGCAAAAAGTGAAGGGAGTAAAAAAATATAGTATTAGTCTTTTTAATTAGTTAATTTTTGTACTCTAAAGAGCATCTCCAGCAGTGTCTTCTATAAGTGGTTATCTGTATCATATTATACATGGTGAACAGTGTTTTAGCTACTCAGTTTTAGTCATTCACTCCAGCAGTCATTATCTAAAATTTCAGAATTATTATATTTTATTATTCTTTCAATATTAAATTATAAATAATATTTTATTACATTTTCACGTAAAATATAAATAATAAACACATATTTTAATGTTTCTTATTTAAATATAATAAATTAATAAAAAAAACTTATTTTGAAATAAATGGCTTTAAATAACGATTTAATAAAATATTTAATTCAAACAAACATTTGGCAAGGGAGGTGATTGGGGAGATTTAATTTGGTGATGTGGAAATCTTGTAAATTTATACATGAGCCTTTATATATACAAGTTCAATCCTTCAATATACATAGTCTTCTATTTTTACAAGTTACTGCTGGAGCAAGATTTTTAAGTTTGGTTATGTATAAATTCAATTTTAACTCTTGGGAGTGCAAAAAACACAACTGCTAGAGGCTGGAGGTGCTCTAATACAAATAAATGAATAGATACAATACACTGTTCGTCAAAATAAATTGCATTCGGAATTTGACATCATGAGATATGGCTAAAGAATATGATTAATGAAAGTTTTCAGAATTATT
Source organism: Penstemon barbatus (assembly GCA_003313485.2). NCBI lineage: Eukaryota > Viridiplantae > Streptophyta > Magnoliopsida > Lamiales > Plantaginaceae > Penstemon > Penstemon barbatus. The sequence goes on from CM064884.1 coordinate 2,644,693, forward strand.
TCAAGGATCTATTTACAGTCAACCACATTTATTTAGAGTATATAATGAACCCAATTTGGTTACTGAGAAAAAAACAGCATGGGTTCTTTCATATTAATTTTTCGTCCATATTTAAATATCCGAATCGCTAAAATATGAAGCCAATTTGGTTACTGAGAATCTTTAAATAAATTTACTTTATTTTCATTCCTTACTTTACCAATTTCATATCCCAGAACTTCCATACTGTAAGATTTAGTGAATAGTATTTTGGAAATACAAATATTCTTTTAAGAAGTTACAATATTATACCTATAATTTATTGAGGATTAATTAATGAGTATAATTAGCTTATAACAAGGAATTAAAATCTAGTAAAGACCACTATATAAAGACAGAACTTAAGGGCACGACAAACAATATAAACACAAACACATCATAAAAAACAATGAGTTCCTCCCCTAATTCAAAGAATTTTCTAATATTTCTCTTTGTGCTAAATGTGATAATCTCTTTGGTTTATCCAGTAACCTCAAAACAATGTTTGGTTACCTTAACCAATACTTCACCTAATCAAGTTCTTATTGCTAATTGTATAAATCCACAAGGTCGTGATATTGGTTCGGTTACAATTGAACCTAATCGTAAGTCTACTTCGTTTGTAATTTCATTGTTCGATAAACACAGAAGCATTGCTAATTGTGAAGTTAATTTCGTACAAGTTTATCTCGTACAAGTTAATTTCAATGTATTTGATTCAGACGTAGATGGTGATGTTGGATTGGTAGACTGGCGTATAAATGAAAAGGGGATGTTTAAGCTGGTTAAGAATGTATGGGTTCAAAAATTTCATTGGCCTGGCAACAAATTATAGATTAGTCATGCAACTACATGATTAGTATTGAGCTTATTGTTATACTTATTATGTAAAAGAATGTCAATGAGTTTTAAGTATGATATACTACTTATTACTCTTGTGCTTGTTTGTTCAAATTAATTTGCTTGATTTACCCCCTTTGTTATATTGTGTTTCTCACTTTACCTTATTGTATTATTACAAATGTGACACTTGACATTCTTTATTATTTATATATGTGGACCACTTTACTTTTAAATATGTCTAAATCATTATCTTTAAGAAGGAATTGAGTTGTTCATACCAAATATTTACTTATTTTATACATTTGATACTATGTTTACTGAAGAAGAAAAAAAACATATTTAATACCTTGGTTTCACCATCTCGATACATTTCCTTTCTCAATTAATTTTCCGACGAAAATTGTCACGTGGCTATTTAGTCACCACATTTGCTTGGGTATTTGCAATTGGGTGGGAAAATACCTAAAAATTGAGTAGGGGTAATTACAAATATCGGCTCTCTCTTCACCTCCGGCACCAAAATCAGCGCCTCCACCTCCTCCCTCAAGCGCCACCAGCACAATCCACCTGAACTCCAGAGCCGGCTTTGGCCCTAGGCAATTGCCTAGGGCCTCAAGCTCCAAGGGGCCTCCAATTCACTAAATTATATAGCACTTATTACTTAATGGGTAAATATGTATTTAAAATTTAAACTGACCCAAACCAAAATTTAGAATTGCAAAATGACATGGGTCCCAACCCCTATTATTCATACGTCCAATAGTGGCAATAATTATACACTAAAAAAAATGGAAAATTTTAACTCAAATCGGGTTTGGTCGAACCCATAGAATCATAAAACAAGTAAATTTTATTTGCGATTGATTGAGTGTTATTCAATTTTAAGGCAAATTGCACTTGTTATATGAATGTATTGGGTTCGACTAGACCCGATTTGAACAAAAATTACCTTCATTGAAAATTCCAAAAGACAAGGTTTAACAACTACTTTTTCTTTGCCACAAATATTATTCTCTCCATGAGATCTTACTTAGTTATTTTCTTTCTCTCATCCTACAAGACTACAATAATTATTCATCAAAAGAATTAACAAAAACAGAGTATTTATGATCAAGTATATCACAAGAAAGATTATGATTGATTATGATTGTTTGTTTGACATTTGAGAGATTAGATTGTGAGAGTGGTGGAGGTATTTGAAATAATCTCGAATTGCATAATTGGAAGAGTAGTTTGAGAAATAAGATGAGTATAGTATTTTTTAAGAGTTTAGGTTGTAGGTGTAAGATGTATGATGTGTAAGATTTTATGTCAAATCATGTTTGTTATGTGAGATAATTTGTGTAAGAGATGATTACTTTATGTAAAATCAAAGTAGAGTTTGTATAGATATTTTTTAGAGATAAAAAAAAATTGTTGTTTGTTTGAATTTTAGGAGAGTAGTTTGTGAAAATTGATAAATGATAAATTTATTTCAGAAAGTAGAAATAATGTTTAATTCGCTTTTTCCACGCACGATTTTTGTAGGAGAAGTCAAACAAGTGGGCCCTAAGTGTGTTAACCATTGTCTCAATAGAAAAATATATATTAGAAGAACTAAACTATGAAAATAAATTTTGCATGAATTTTTTCTCTAAGATATATAGGGCCTCAATTTTAGATTTTGCCTAGGGCCCCAATAAGTGTTGGGCCGGCCCTGCTGAACTCCACCCATCAAAGCCACATATCGTTCAACCTCTGTATATAAGCTAATCTAACGACACTGCAGAAAATTTTCCTGTGCATTGCAATATTCAAAACAAATTGTTCCCCGAATCTGAAAGATCAATTGAGCAGAGCTTATTTTCCTGGTTTGGTAGTTCAAACGGTGGGCTTACGTATTATTTCGGAATTTGAGCTTATATGTAGTAAGCTTAAACTAAATTCTTATGGGAAGAGTTATGTATAATTAATTAGTATGAACATGAATAGAAATATGAAACAAAAAATCAAATCTCATATATACATATTTAGTAAGAATTGTGCAAAAAATCGAACTCCAAGGAAGTCTTTAAAATTTGAGAATGCCAAAAAAATTTAAGTTTGGACTCTCATATTTAGTCCAAATTGAAATCTTAAAGACAAAAATACAAATGGATAAAAATCAACTTTTAAATGCTACAGTGCCACTTATCAATATATAAATGATTATTAAATCTATAAAAATAAGACTTCACTACTTAAGACAGGCTTTATTCTCAGTAGAAATTTAGTTAAGCTCACACTTGGCTCATAAATTAATTGGGTCAAAAAAATTAGGCTCAAATAAAATCGGGTTGAGCCGACGGGCATTTGACAGACCTTAGTCAACCAATAAGCCTACAAAAACATGGCGGAGAGGAGAATCATTTGCACCCGGGAGCCAAAGTTAATTCCTCCCACGAGAGAAGCACCGTGCCCAAAAAACATGGTGGAGAAGAGAATCTTTCGGCCTTTCATAGGGCAATGTGAGAACAAGGCCGGTCCTAGACATTTGGGGGCCCTAGGCGAATTTTAAATTTGAGGCCCATTCTTATAAAAAAATTATAATCAATTTATTTTTCAAAGGCAAAAATAGTAATTAAATATTGACATGTTATTTTCTCCAACATATTATTTTTTAGATAGATAATTTAAAAACAAACTTATTTGACTTTTAAAAGATTCAACCGTGAATTTTTCTGTATAATTTTTTATATTAAAAATATTATTATAGCCGAAACAAATTTTACAAGTATATGTACATCCTTAACTCTATTTCATTCTTTTACAAATATCATAATTGATTGCTTAACTTTATTTCATTTCGTGACATTCTTAACTCTATTAATTATATATTATCTTGTATAGAAAAAGGTATACATCATATATAAAACTAAAAACAAGATGCACATACATATAATAATAAGGATGGGGCTAGACCAATTTTAATAGGGGTGAAATTCTTTTTTGCAATGTACTAAGTGAGAAAGTAATAAGTAGAAAAATTAAATTTCAATGAAAAAAACCATACTCTTTTTATAATAATAATTAAGAAAGAATTTTTTTTTAAGTACTTATTAAGAAAAAAATTGACAAGAAATCATTAAATAAGAAAAAGAATTAAAAGAATAATTACTACGAAAGGGAAATAAAAAAGACAAACATTATTACAAAAAAAAAATATTAAATAACATAAAAAATCAATATAAGAGAAAAAACTCAGTAATGGGATTTGAACCTTAGACCTCCTACTCCTACCTCCTACTCATCATGAGAAGGCCTTACCAAATGAGCCAAAATACATGTTATGTACATAAAATTAATAAAATTAAAAATATTTAATTTTTTAATTTTTTTAAAGGCCTATATATAAATTTTGGGGCCCTCCGAACTGGGGGCTCTAGGCGCCGGCCTAAGTTGCCTAGCACTTGGACCGGGCCTGTGTGAGAAGTATGACGCCCAACGAAAAACCCTTCACTCCCCGGAGTCCAAGTACCTCTCATGCGGAGATGAGAACCGCACCCAAAAATAAAGATAAAACCGAACCCCGGGAGTACCGCGGTAGCTCTTGAGGCCAGAGGAAAAATGATGCCAAAAAATTGACGGTAATTCTATAATCGTGCATATCCATGAAGCGAATGAAGTCTACAATACATTGCTCTCATAAGCATATAGGGGGAGGGGAAAGAACAAAGTCTTTCTGGCCGGAAATTGGGGCATTTTGGTGATATATACAATGGCAAAAATTCAATTTTCATACGATAGAATAGGTCAAAGTCCATTTTTCATATCAATCGAACAAAAATCACCCCGTAGAATAAACGGACATTTCAAAAACCATACTTCCGTCAAGTTTTTTAACGGAATTGCCACGTGGTCCTTTAAGTCATCTTGAGCGAGAAAAAACTCACGTGCACGGCACGTGTAGTATTAAAAATGAAAATTGTCATGTTCTATGGTATGAAAAATTATTTTTTGCCTATTACATTTTATTTAATTAGTTATATATATATATATATATATATATATATATATATATATATATTCAATTTCTTTTATTAACCACTCAAACATTTGTTATCCATTCTCACCAAATAAAATTATTTGATTGAGAAATATTTTTCTACCTTTTCTTTGGGTAAAAGAGTTAAGGATAATTTTACTTGAATTACAAACCAACCAAATTTGAAATCTGGTATTTCACATTCTATAATAGTGCGAAATATACATTTCAAATGACTCAACTACTCGCGTGTTACACTTTTAATATGATCCAACTTAAACATTGAATGATATTTGCTAGGATCAACTTTGACAAGTCCTAATAAATTTTTTTTCCCCATACACCCATTTGCTAGCTATGAATGTTGATTGATTTCATTGATCAAAACTCCATTTTAATGTGAGACTTACAAGTAAAATATAAAACCTACTAAAGGCCGTATGTCCCTTTGGTTAATATATTTTGCAATATTTGTTTAATTAAAAGGTATGGGCAAGAACAAACAAATTAAAGTTAAAGGGTAAATACCACTTTTGGTCCCTCTTATCATTAACTTTTTACAGAGTGGTCCCTTTTATGTTTTTTTTCCCACTCTAGTCCCTACTATGAATTATTTGTTTCACTTTAGTCCCTACTATGAATCATGTGTTTCACTTTAGTCCTTATCAGGTGATTCCTATAACACGTGACATGCATATGAATATTTTTTAGGGCATTTTCGTCCATTCACTATTGAGACTATTTGAGATATTGTATAATTGGTGAGCAATTTTGGTGTTTGAAAAATATTTTAGGAAAAAACTTTAGTTTGGAACGAAATGTACGATTAAGTTCGATTGGAATGAAAGCCTAGTTTGGAAATTTAGATTTTTTTTTAAATAATTAGAAAGACGAAATTATCCATGTTAGTTTACTTGAAATGACAAAATTGCCCTCATGAGCATATCACATATTATCGGAATCGACTTGGACCACTTGAAAAGGACTAAAGTGAAACAAATAATTCATAGTAGGGACTAAAGTGGAAAAAAAAACATAAGAGGGACCACTCTGTAAAAAGTTAATGATAAGAGGGACCAAAAGTGGTGTTTACCCTAAAGTTAAATACAGTTAAAATTGAAAGTGAGGCAAAAATTCAATTTTTATACTATAAATAAGCCAAAGTCCAATTTTCATACCAATGGAACGAAAATCATACTTCAGTTTTAAGTCAACTTAACGGACACGTGGCACTTCCGTTAAAAAACTGACGGAAGTGTGATTTGTATGATTTTCATTCAAATTGGTATGAAAAATGGACTTTGACCATTTCTACAGTATGAAAATTGAATTTTTGCTCAAATATTTGAATATCAAGTCAGAACAGTGAACACTCACGTAATTACTCCCACAATGGGGGCATTATGATGAGTGTAAACTTTTATCTCTATTATGATAAGTAAAAAAATTATTAATATAACCAACAAACTAGTAAAATATATAAACTCATAATTAGCAAGAAAAAATTTGTGAAATACAATATATATATATATATATATATATATATTTCTTAATTATTTTGTACAGACTAAAAAACCCTTATCTAATATATAAAATTTATAAATTATCTCTTATATCAATTTTTGTAATTTTTTATCTTCTTCTATTATAATAGATAAAAACGAACCAAAAAAATACTATTATTTTAAATAGCCCCTAAAATATATATAAAATTGTTATATTTTAGCATCAATATTTATTTATGTAAGAAAATATTAATTTAAAGATTTAGTAAATATAAGCCATAAACACTCTAAATATAAAAATTTAAAATGAAATTCTCTTAAATATCATTATGGTACAAAAAACACAAAAATTGAATCACATCTTAATTACTATGAAAGAATAAAAAATACTTATGACTTAGCTAATTACGTAATTTTACTTTGGCTAGAATAGAAAAAATATAAAAGAATATTCAATAATATCAAGACATACATAACATCAAATTTCATGAAATTATTTTTATGAAAAACGGGTGAAATAGGTGGAAAAAATTTGACAAAATTTTGTGCAATCGATAAAAAAAAAAAAAAAAACTATGAAATTATTGAAAACATGTGAAATTGATGAAAATTCGGGTGAAAATGGTGAAATTTTGGATAAGATCGGTAATAAAGTGTCCATGAAATCGATAAATACATGTGAAATCGATGAAAATTAGGGTGTAATTCATAAAAAATGATGAAACCGGTGAAATAACAACATAAAAAATAGGTGAAATCTGTGAAAACATGAATAAATTAAGTCGGCGAAAACGTTTCAAATCGAAGAAAAATTCGGGTGAAATTGGTGAAAAAAACATGTGAAATCAGTGAAAAAAATGTGCGAAATAGGTGAAAACGGATTAATTGACAAAAACGTTTAAAAATGAGTTAATGATAAGAACGTGTGAAATCAATAAAAAAAAGAGTTTAACCGACAAAATTCGGTGAAATCGGTAGAAAAATGGATTAAAACGGACAAAAACAAAAGGAAAAAATTGTAAAAGTAGTGAAAATAAGTTATAACCGAAAAATTGGGTAAAACAGTTAAAAAAATATTAACTGGTAAAAAAAAATAAAAACGAGTAATATTTAGCCTAAACCGGTGAAAAATGAATTAAATGAGTTAATTTGCTCTATTTTATGACATATTAAAATTAATTTTACTCTAATTTACAAAAAATATCGATAAAATTATATACATTCAACGATTATCTAAGTTCTCCATTTTTCTTCTCCATAAATTTGTGTCAGAAAGGTGTTAAAACTTAAAACTCCTGAACTTACCAACATAATTAGAACTTCAAAAAATAAAATAATAAAATTAAAGACCAATGTTAATTAGATCTGGTCGCGACCTAAGCCCAACTAATTATTATCGTTATAGTTCAGATCATTACATCTTGAATATGAAATCTGGTAATACCTGATGAGACAGTACTTTGTTTACTTAGCTTGAAAAGTTCATGAATTCAAATCTTACTATTATTGATATTTCTTTAGTTTAATATTAATGATTGATGATACTATGTACTTACCTAGTATAAAAAATTGCATTCCATATTTGACATTCAGGACCACATTTTAATTTTCATAAATATATGCACTCAATATGGTACTCTTTAAATATATTATACTCCCTCCGTCCCATTTTATTTTGCTTCCTTTGTTACAGGACCCGGTCAAACATTTCAATCTTTTAATTGACTTTTCACATTTGTGGTGTATTAAACCTCCTAAATATTAATATATATGGTATCATATGATATTATCAACTTATTAGGGAAATATATTAATTAATTATTTACTTTAACTTTCAAATGACATGTGTGGTGTATTAAACCTCTTAAATATTAATATATATGGTATCATATGATATTATCAACTTATTAGGGAAATATATTAATTAATTATTAGGGAAATATATTAAAATTGTTATATGGTACCAAAGAATAAAGATAATTGGGAAGGATGAAATATTTGCTTTAACTTTCAAAATCGCTTTCCCAAATTCATGTATATCCCCCCACGTTGTAAGATATACATAGTATGGTATCAGATGTCATTGGGCCAATTTTAAGTAAAATATTTATTATTCAATAACAGAAAAATTACCAAAAAATCATCGTCAAGATCAATATATAAGGGCATGCATAGAATAAACCCAAATTAACACAACTTAAAATTAAAACCATGAGTATGTTTTCAAAGAATTTTGTTATAATTCTATTTGTGGTGAATGTATTAATCTCTTTGGTTAATGCGGGAGGATATTGTTCGGTGGACTTAGACAATGGTTCACTAAATAATAATGTTCTGACTATTGAGTGTAGAGATGTAACTGGTGTTGATAAAGGCAAGTTTTCGCGTAAGCCTAAGCAATCTTATTCGTTTGTAACTCCGTTGTTCGATAAACATAGAAGCATTGCTAATTGTGTCGTCACATTGGGTGATTTGAGTGCAAATTTCAATGTGATTGATTCGAACACAGATTATGGCAGTTGTGCTCTTGGATATATGTGGTGGCGTATAAATGAAGATGGAATGTTTGCATCTATTAACTACAAATGGGTTCAGAAATTTCGATGGCCTGCCAAAAAGAATTTGTAAAAATATATACGATATAGTTATGCTATATATTGAGATTATTATTAAATTTTCTTCATTTCCATTTTAATTTTAAGTGATTATTTGGTTCAGCTTTGCTTGATTTCTCATCACTGTATTATCTCTCATCTTGATCTATTCTATATATATATATATATATATATATATATATATATATATATATATATATATATATATATATATATATATATAATAACAACAATCAATATATGCTCCTACTTTGACAAGAATAATATATTCTCACTATATTTAAGTTTTTTTATTTTTATAACAATCATATATAATATGCTTCAAGCCTACAAAAAAGGCCCAGCACACCTTTTTTTAAAAACTCGAATTGGTCATTTGTACATTGAAGAATATATAAAAATGAAAAGTACGAAGAAAATTTAATAATTTATTTCTACTTGTTATATCTTTTTTTTTTTTTTTTTTAAAGCACTTGTTATATCTTTCTTATTAAGTGTTTTGTGGCATGTGTCAGATAATTTATATCCGCTAATTCGAAGATCATGATAACCAAGTAAGAAATATAGTTTTTATAACATAATTCACACGTGTTGTCAGTCTAAGCATGTACAATATCTTCTTGTAACTATATAACTACATGAAGTGTAATTTAGACGAAGTCTTCCAACTCCTCCTCCAAAAAAAGATATAAGAATGTGATCAATGAATAACACAATTCTCTCTCGGTCCATTGACACCACTTAATTATATTAATTCCAAATTATAATTCTTGTAATGTACTAATCACATACGCTCACATCTTTTCTCAAAATGACGTTCGAATTCATGTTCCAATTTTTATTAGGGAATGTTTACATATAATATGTTCGATCCGTCCCAAAATTGATTAATGGGTCCAAAATCTGAATATCCTTAATAAGTATATGATAAATGAGAATACAGAAGAAAATATGTATAAGTGAATAATTTACGAAATAAATATATTATAATACTTTAAACTCTCTAAACCCTTTGAAATTGAATTTGGTATTGAAAATTTGATTTCTAGGAGTATAATCATGGGTAATATTCGTATTTCAGCAATGAATTAATAATGTTAGGTAATAAAAAATGGAATCCTTATTTATATATGTTGACCAAATCATCTAACACGCACGTGTACTTAGTATATGTCTGGTATTTAGGAAAAAATAAGGTTATGTGAAATTAGAAGATAGCTCCTTGAGGTTACAATATTTACTATCGCCCCTTTTTATATTTAATAAGACACTTTAAAATAGCGTCAAGAGCGCATTACACGCAGATTCGGGGTATGAAGTGGGTCAGTTAAATGATTTTTTAGTTCTAAAATTAAATTTGTTTTTTGTTTTATTTTCTAAATTTATAATTGGATTAAATTATCTGATCCATTTAATTAAGTCTGAACCATTTCAAGAAAATATTTATTGTATTTGTATAGATTCAACTAATGGTGAAACAACCTCTTACATATTATGCAAACTCTTTTGATGGAGCTTAACGATGTGTATCTATTGAAATATTGTCGGTGGTCATGTGATCAATTTCACCTGACCTCAAGGGTTTGTAAGTAATTATATAATCACCATAATTACTACATCCATATATGATATACTATTTCTGTCTAATTCGATTTTTTCAGTTGTTATGGTCAATCATACAGCGTTGGTTGCATAAGAAGAAATACTCTTAGCAAAAAATCAACTGTCCAATTCAACTAGATATATGTTGAGTTGTTAAGTAAATTTAATATATGGAAATGATAGAGGGTATAAGTGTAGCATATCTCTTCTCTACTATTATAAAAGCATAAATATTTCTTAACTTTTTGTGAAGACTAAAATACCCCTATTTAAATTGTAAAATGATATTTAATTAAATGATAAATATATAAAAGAATAAAAGTAATTGAAGAGGTATAATTTGACATGAAGTCTTATTATATTTATCTTCTACATAAACTTCTAAAATTTATAAATTCTCTTTTACATGAATTTTTGTAATTTTAATCTTCAAAAACACTATTATTTTAAATACCCCCTAGAATATAATTTTATTTTAGCATCAATATTTATTTAAGTAAGAAATTATTAATTTAAAGATTTAGTACAACAAAAGTCACAACACTCTAAGTATAAATATTAAAAATGAAAATTCTCTTAAATATCATTATGTTACAAAAAAAAAAAATTAAAACTGAATCGCATCTTACTATGAAAGAATAAAAATTACTCATAAGTTAGCTAATTATGTAATTTTACTTTGGCTAGAATAGAAAATATGAAGAATATTCAATAATTTCCAGACATGCATAACCTTTATGTAATTCTTTTCATGAAAAACGGGTGAAATTCTTGGAAAATGGTGAAATAGATATTGAAACATGTGAAATCAATGAAAATTCGGGTAAAATTGGTGAACACTGGCAAAATTGATGATTGGTTGTCAAATCAATAAATTTAGGTGATATTGATGAAAAGAACATGTGAAATCAGTGGGAAAAAATGTGTGAAATAGGTGAAAAATAAGGTGAAACCGGTAGAAAATTAGTTTAAAACGGATAAAACAAGAGGACAAAATTATAAAAATAATGAAAACAAGTTATAATTGATAGAAATGGGTAAAATGGTAAAAAAAAAATACTAAACTGATAAAAATGAATAAAATCGGTTAAATCGGAGAAAAATGAATTAAACTAAAAACTAATGAATTAAATAGATAAAAACGGGTTAATTTGCTTTATTTTATGGCATTTTGAATAACATGTGAGAAAAAATGAATATAGTTACATTTTTTAAAAATGTTAGAAATTATAAATGTTAATCATACTGTTTAGTGACATTTTAGTATTATTATGACATGACATTTTATAATGTTACCTCATGTTATGATAATGACATTTAACTTTTAGCCACATCGCTACAAGGGCAGTTTGGAAAATGTCGTTACATATAAAATGTCACTAGAAAAGTGTCATATGTAGCGGTGTGGCTAAATATATCAATGTCACAACTGTAACAAAAAATAACATTATAAAATATCACAAATCAGGAAAATTAATATTTATGATTTGTGATATTTTTAAAAAATATGACTATATTAATATTTTGTGATATTTTATTTAAAATAACATCAAGCATGATACCACCATAGATCATATTTGTTGTAGTAATTTTACTCTAACTTACAAAAAATACCAATAAAATTAACTATACACGTACAACGTACGTGCATTTTCCTAGTATGACTAAATATGTATTGACTGAAAAGATAAATAACTAAAATATTAAATACAACTTTCATCTTTAAATTATTGAAATAGCCAGCATAATTTATGCCACTTATTTTCTTAAGAGATCAATCAACTTTCAGAAAATTATCATCAGAAAATTGACACGGTCAATATCATCAGTAGAATTACCAACCACCCATTACGAGTAACCTTCGTTCTTGAATTATATATCCTTATTTTCTTAACTTAAATACATAAAAACACGAGGAGATTTTATGCAAACTTTAAAAAACACAAGGAGGTTTTATGCAAACTTTAAAAAACACAAGGAAGTTTTCTGCAAAGATTCAAAGGTACAAGGATATTCTTGTTATTTTGAATGAAAAATTACGTCAGAAACAAAAAAAAAAGGTCGAATTTTTGGCGCGTAGAATACACGCACGTCAAAAAATTGACGGAGGGAGACGGAATGGGTGTAATTTGTAGGGTTTTTGAAAACACAAGGAAGTCTGGTGCAAAAAAAAATTCACAGGGTAGTTTTTCGCAGATTTTAGATATCACAGGGTAGTAATATGCATTTTCCCCATACTTAAACTAATCATCATAATATAATAATTTTAAAAAATAATAAAATGATTTAATTTGATATAAAATAAATAGTTATACAGTAAATAAAATTTGGTATTGTCAATGAGGCCGTAACATGTTTGCTTAGCTTGAGACTCCATGACCAAAAAAATCATGGATTTAAATCTCACTATTGTTGATATTTCTTTAGTTTAATAGTTGTCTTTAATTAACACCAATTAATGAAATAGATTCAATTAATATACTAATTGATGTTAATGAAACGACGCCCGTTTTGCCCCACATTAAACTTTTTTCCCATTTTCATACCTTATTTTACCAATTTCATATCCCATAATATCTTTAAATAAATTTATTTTTATTTTCACACCTTATTTTATCAATTTCATATCCCAGAACTTCCAAATTGTCATATTAGTAAATATATGAACCCAATATGGTAAATCTTTATATTATTATATTTGCTTTAAATAGTCATTGTCATTGGACCAATTTAAGTAAAATATTTATTATCATATAACCAAAAAATTACCAAAAAAAACCATCGTCAAAATCAATATATAAGGGCATGCATAAAAATACACACACAAATTAACACAATATCAAATATATCAAATTAAAATCATGAGTACTTGTTCTTCCCCTACCTATTCAAAGAATTTTGTTATAATTCTGTTTGTGGTGAATTTATTAATCGCTTTGGCTAATGCGAGAGACTGTGTGGTTGACATCGACAATGATTCACTAAATCAAAATGTTCTACTTGTTGAGTGTAGAGATGTAACTGGTCTTAATTTTGGAAAGTTTTCGGTTAAGCCTAAGCGAGCTTATTCATTTACAACTCCATTGTTCGATAAACATAGAAGTGTTGCTACTTGTGGCGTCAAATTGGGTGATTTGGGTGCAACTTTTAATGTGCTTGATTCGAACGTAGACTATGGTAAGTGTGCTCTTGGACATATTTTTTGGCGTATAAATGAAAATGGGATGTTTGTGCTTATTAACAACAAGTTGGTTCAGAAATTTCGTTGGCCTGCCAAGTAGAATTTATAAAAAATAAAATAAAAAGATATACGATATAATTATGTTATATATTGAGATTATTGTTTTGCTCATGTAAAATAACTTTAAGTATGAAGAATGACTTATATATCAAAACAATGCAATTAAAAATGTGCAACTTATTTTACATATAACTTGCCAAGATAGTATTGGAGTTATAGTTTGGGCATGTACATTTTCTCGCTCTAGCAAATTGAGGCCGTCTCTAGTGGCCTGGGCCCAATCTCCAATAGAGGGTCCTGGGCCTTGATTGTAGCATATATAGATTGTTAATCTTTTTTTATTTTAAATAGTATTCTTTTTTTGAACAAGTTTAAAATAGATAATCTACGATGGGAATCTTCAAGATGAGAGATAATACATTGATGAGAAATCAAGCAAAACTGAACCAAAGAATCACTAGCAATTAACTCCAATTATGATATTGTCTGTTTCGATATATAAGCCATTCTTCATACATATTGACATATGTGCATTCTTTACACGAGCAAAAAACAATAATCTCACTGTGGTTCAAGTCATTAATGACAAATTCCCCTTGTTAAGAAGTCTATTTTTTGGTCATTAGGCAGGGGTACAGAGATAAACTTTTGGTACGATAAATGGTTAGGACCTTTTTCAGTTCATGAATATGTACTTGATATCCCCAAAGAATTTATTGATTTCACTGTGGCTCAAGTCATTAATGACAACACAAAATCTTGGAATTTATCTCATATCCATCATCTATTACCCAATGATATTGCCCAGCTAATATATGGTATTCCCATACCAATATATCATACTCAAGACATGCACCCAACAGTGGGCACGGAACACCACAGGAATTTTTACTTTATAAAGTGCATACTCATGGACTATGTCAAATATTTGGGCATATAATTATCCTACTCTCCCGTGGAATGAAATTTGGATACTCCCTACAATACCAAAAGTTAGATTTTTTGTTTGGTTAATGATAAATGATCGTCTACCCAGTGCTTTATACCTATGTCAAAGACACCGTCTGCCATCGCCAATTTGCTCCCTTTATCACAATGCAAACGAAAGCACTTATCATATTATGTTTGAATGTCCATTATTCGACTGGGTGCGTCAGATTGCATTTACTACTAACACAAAACCAAAAAATGCATTACTATATATTACTAATTTACGATCTAACACATGGAGACAACTCTTAGTGGTACATGCATGTTGGTTTATATGGAAAGGTAGAAACGAAGCAATTTTTAAACAAAAGCCAATAAACCAGATTCAAATATGGCAATCTACACAAAATCTCACAAAATCCTTACTATATATGCAAAAGAATAATCTTATTAGTAAGTTTGTGTACTCTACCCATTGGGAACCTCCTCCCCCTAATATGGTTAAATTAAATATAGATGGATCATCTCTGGGTAACCCAGGTAAAGAAGGTATAGGTGGGATTTTACCAAATTCGACAAGGAATTTTATATCCTGCTTTGCTGCATACATTGGTATAGCCACAAATCATACAGCAGAAATGTGGGCCTTAAGAGAAGGATTGGAACTAGCCAGAAATCTTGACATTGAAAAATTGATTATAAATACTGACTCACTATCTTTACTCTTTTCTGTGCGTAGGAAACATGCCCGGAACAAGCTACACATCAACCTACTCCAAGATATCTGGAGGCTACTGACTGAGTTCACGTCTGTAGATATTAGTTTTAGTTACAGGGAAACCAATGCAGTTGCGGACTTTTTGGCTAAAATGGGGTCCTCTTGTGTGTATGATTCTGGACTACATAAAAGGTTTTGGGACTCGTGCCCCGACTGTCTAGTGGAATTTTTGCGTAGGGATTTACAATCCAATGTACATAGAGTAGTTTCCACTGATTCACCTTGTAACATGTACATTAGTCTGAAATAATATGTGAATAGTTGTTTGTTCAAAAAAAAAAACAATAATCTCAATATATTGCATAACTCTCTCTCTCTCTCTCTCTCTCTCTATATATATATATATATATATATATATATAAATTCTTGTTGTAGGCCAATGAAATTTCTGAACCCTGATGTTATTAATAAACATAAACATCCCTTTTTCATTTATACGCCACCAAATATATCCAGGAGCACACCTGTCATAATTTACGTTCGAATCAAGCACATTGAAAGTTGCACTCAAATCACCCAATATAACGTTACAAATCGCAACGCTTCTATGTTTATCGAACAATGGAGTTATAAACATACAAGATTGATTAGGCCTAACTGAAACATTTCCAATATTCCAGTTGCATCTATGCACTCAACAAGTAGATCTTTATAATTTAGTGTACCATTATCTAAGGCAACCATACACTGGTCTCTCGTATTAACCAAAAAGATTAATACATTCACCACAAACAGAATTATAACAAAATTCTTTGACTAACTAGGGGAAGAACAAGTACTCAAGGTTTTAATTTGATGTTGTGTTCATATAAGTTTATTTAATGCATGCCCTTATATATTGATTTTCACAATGGTTTTTTTTTGTGAACAATACTTGAAATAAATGAGCAATCTTATGTTTTTCGAAGTTTTATTTGCAAGAGTTTAGTTGTGCTTCATGAAAGATACAAGTTTTCGTATAGGAAGTACGCATGCATGCTTTACATAATTAGTTAAAATAGTGTTCCGTGATAATTGTAATGATTAATTTATCCTCTTCGAAAATAAATAAGCATACTACTCTCATGTGAAAACTTTAAACGAGACTCCTTCTTCTATCAAGTTGTGCCGTGGGCGCTTAATTTGCAGGAAACCCAACTTGACATTTGGTAAGGACCACAAGAACTTAATGCCCTTATCTTGACACAAATTAATGACAGCCTTAAATGGCAACAAAAGAAAAGAATAAAAAAAAGAACCCATTTATCTACATAAATTTCCATCATCTTGGTATTCTTGAACTGAGGCCCCTTATCAATTTGGCATTGATGTCAAACTTTGGTTGAGTGGTTTCACTTTCATGACATTCCTCTGTATAATTACGCGAAATATCTGAAACATAACCATAACTTGGATGAGAGAATTTCATTTTTGGTACCACAATTAACCATATTTTAAGATTACGGTACCATAACTTTATAAATATACAAATTTGGTATCACATACTAACTGCTTTCGAGATATTTTTTGGTACTTTCGTCAACATTTGTACGGAAAATTCAAATTTGGACAGAAAATTGATGAAAAATATACAAATTTTTAATATTAATGTTAAAAATAAAATTAAAGCTAAAAATATAGGTGAGAGTGGGCAATAGTGTTGAAAATGGAATTAATTCCATTTCGGAGCTCTGCCATTGAAGACGACCAGGCAGGGCTCGGGGCTGGGGCAGGACTGGCCCGGGGCTGGGGCAGAGCTGGCCCGGGGCTAGCCCTCTCCATTTGATATGGCCTTACTGCCATTATAGTTCAGGTCATTTCATCTTGAAAATGACATTCGGTATTCTTGGTGATGTCATCGTAGCATGTAGGCTTAGCTTGGGACTTCACCATCAAAAGGTTATGGATTTAAATCTCACTGTTATTTATATTTTGTTAGTTTAATATTAGTATTTGTAATTAGTTTATTTTTATACAACACCACTTAATGAAATGGATAAATAATTGACTAATGTTGCGATGTATTCACTGTGTATAAAAATTGCATTCAATTTGACGTTTGGGACCACATTTAAATTTTTATATCTTGAGATAGGGCTAATGAATATGATTAATGAATTTTTCAGAATTATTTCAAGGATCAGTCAACCACGTTTTTTTAGAGTATATAATAATGAAATGTGTATGTATGTAGATAAAAAAATGGATTCTTCTCGTATTAACTTTTCGTCCATATTTAGATATCCGAATATCTAAAATATGAACCCAATTTGGTTACTATGTATCTTTAAGGCCCATTTGTAATGCTGGATTTGGATTTAGCGAATTTAACACGGGATTTTAAATGGGTGGATTTAAAATTTCAAGGACTTGGATTTCATGCATTTGAAATTTTTTGTTTGGATAAAAAAAATTATAAAGGATTTCAAATTCATTCATTTAAAATTCATTTTTTGGTATATGAGTTTGAAGTGTTTAAAATTCTTAACCATAACTTTTAATTTAATTAACCAGGTTTAAACAGTATTTTCATATAATATTTTTAAAATGTTAATTCCAAATCTACATCATCGATTTTCATTAATTTTACCTGCTTCACAAGTATTTTTTTATCGATTTAACCTATTTTTCACTGATTTAAATCATTTTTACCCTCATGTTCGAGTCAGGGCATGCAAAACTCATGCCACTTAACTGACATGTTGTGCATGTGATTAATTCAATTAAAAATTTGACGATCAAATAAAAAATGTCAAGATGACCTAAATCATGATATCAAATATATTTTTTTCAAAAAATTGATATCAAATATGTAATCTAAACAAAATTTTAATAGAAAATTGGTTTGCCTTCTTTAGTCCAATACTAAGGCCATCTCCAATGGAGATGGCCGGGCTCGGTCTCGGAGCGGGGCTGCAGCGGAAAATCATTGGAGTTGGTGCGGGCTGGGGCTGCGGGGTGGACTGCGGGGCGGCACGCTAGCGGGATCGGTCGCGAGTGGAGGCTGCAGATGTTTTTTGGAGAAGAAGAGCACGCGCCCCTCTTTAAAACAGGTGTCGCCAAGTGGCGGCACCTGACTGGCTCGTTTATTTTTTTTATTATTTCTTTTAATTTGTTTGTTTAGTTAATACACGGTTTATGCCAATTAATGTCTTTTAATGTCGCCCCTCTTTTAATGTCTTAATGATACACGGTTTCTTCCAATTAATGAGATATACACGCTTTCTTTTCAATTAATGAGGTTTAAAATTTGTAAATTTGTTTGTTTCAATTAATGAGGTTTAAATGAGGTTTAAAATTTGTTTGTTGATTATAATTCACGAGGCTTAATTAGTTGCATAATTAATGTGATATGTTTTTGTTTTAATTAATGTTTTATATACTATATATAATTAATGTGTTACTTTATATAATTATGATATACTTATATATATAAACCTTTAGTTAATACTATCTAATTAAACCCGTAATTTATGCCAACACATTGGTTTTATTATGCATGGTAAGAAAATCATAAAAACAATCAATTGCTAATTAAACCCGAAATATTTGCCATCAGCCTTAAAGTTAAATTTTTTACCATGGTAACAAAATATAATAAGTAATTACATTTAACATAATATGAATATTTAGCCTCAAACTAGGATGTTTGCTTTTTCTTTTTTTTTTAGTACATTATTTTTTTAATAATATTGACTTGTTAATTAATGACTTTTAAAATTTTAAAATGACTTAATATTTTAATATAATTAATAATTAAATTACGAGTACTAATATAATTACTATTATTAATATTAATATTAAAAAAATTTAAAACTATAATATTAATAGGTGAGAGTGGGCAAAGGAAAAAAATTGAATTAATTCCCCCACGGAGCCCCAACCATTGGAGACGACCAGGCGGGGCCCCGGGCTGGCCCTGAGCTAGCCCGGGCTCCAGAGCCCGGGGCTAGCCCTCAACCATTGGAGATGGCCTAAGGGTGAGTTTGGCCCAGCGGTGGGAGCTCTTAAAAGCATTTCTAGACATTCATTGTGATTTTTAAAGTGTTTGATCCCAATTATGGAAACTACTTTTAGTCAATCAAGATTTTAATGATGTTTAGCCCTCACTATCATAATCAATTTTGGGATTTACAGAAGCTAAAAACAACTTATTTTAGAAGTAACTAAAGTGTTACTTTTGCAAAAGCTATTATCCAAAAATAATTATTTTTAATTGAATATTATCATAATCAATTATTGCCAAAATCCATTTTAGTAAAATTAATTCTCCTATAATTGATTTTCGAATAGATAGGCCAAACTCACCCTAAATATAATTGGAATAATATACTAAGTAACTAACTAAGTCTTATCAATATATATTAGAGTAATAAAAGTAGTAATGTACAGTTTATATATATATAATTGGGTTAGGTCTCGCCTGTTCTGATAATTGTAATGTTAAATTTATCCTCTTTAAAAATAAGTAGACATAATAGTTTCATGAAGGGGTGGATCCAAGAATTTGAACAAGTGGACACTAAAATTTCACTATAAATCTAACTAGCATATTCATGTGCTATGCATGAACTTAAAGAGATTATTTTAATTTACATGAAATAAACTACAATAATTTTTATCACAATTAACATGCATGTAAGATTACAACTTGAACAATTTTATTAACCGTGTTTGAAATATTTGTAAAGGTATAGTTTAATCAATATTAATGTTTTATATATATATTTTTCTTGGGATATGGAGTATGAATGATTGGCGATACTTATTCTAGAAATTAAAACTGAACCAAAGAATCACTAGAAATCAACCATGCTAGAAATATTTGTAAAGGTATAGTTTAATCTGAATTAATATATATTTTATGTATTTCTTTTTCTTGGGATATGGACTATGAATGATTCGCAATAATTATACAAGAATAATACTGAACCAAAGAATCACTAGAAATAAAAATGGAAATTAACTCTTATTATATTGTTTCGATACATAAGCCATGCGTCATACTTATATATTATTACATGAATGATTTTTATATTTTCTTGCCTGGCCAATGAAATTTCTGAACCCATGATTTATTATTAATCAATACATCCATCCCCTTTTCATTTATACGCAACTTAACAAATCCAGAAGTACAATTGTCAAAACCTACATCGGAATCAACCACGTTGAAATTCGCCCACAAATCCCCCAATCAGACCTCACAATTAGCAACACTTCTATGTTTATCGAACAATGGAGTTAAAAAAGTACGAAATTCTAATGGCCTAACTGTAAGCTCGGTATCAAAACTAGTTACAACTTTACACTTAGCATGTAGAATTTGATATGGTGAACCATTGGCTAAAGTAACCACACACTATCTCGCAGTTACCAAAGAGATTAGTACATTCAACACAAACAGAATTGTAAGAAAAATCTTTGAATTAGGGGAAGAAGAAGTACTCATGGTTTTAATTTGATGTTGTGTTAATTTGTGTTTATTTTATGCATGCCCTTGTATATATATTGAGATTGATTTTCACAAAGGTTTTCTTGTACCATTATATAGGCCTAACTGAAGTTGGTAAAAGGAATATGAATATTAAAGCAAACTTAATTTATTTAAAGAGTAACCATATTAGGTTCATATATTTTTAGAAAATTCATAAATATGGAGAAAAGTTTATCTAAAAGAATCTATTATTTAATGCTCATTACACGTTGTATTGAAATGGCTGTGTCGTAGCCGGCTGTATTCTGAGGGTAATTTAGTCAAATATACCAATTTGGGTTCAACCAAGGGTACGCACTTCACAAATATAATACTGGACTAACTATAATTTTGGGTCAAACACGTAACCGAACATAACATTGAATTATGGGCCTAATTATGATATTGGGCTATTGGGATGCAATTGACAATGTTTATAATTATTTTAAACTAACCGAACCTTAGAAAAACGTGGTTAAAACGGCAACTAGGGCTCTCAATGGGCAGATTTTAATTCGGATTTGATCAATATCCGGTCCGATTAATTAATTAGGATAATTATCCGATTAGTTATCCATTGGACCTAATTCGATTAAGAAGATTCATAATCTGAATTACATTGAGCGAATATGAATCTAGGCTGATACGATTTGTTACATATTCATATCCGATATATATTTCTATATGTTGTTTCTATATTATGTATTTAAATCAAAATAAAATTAAAATCATCTATATTTCACTAAAATCTTTTATTATATTAAAAATAATCTTAAAATGAAATGCATGATGGATGTTGTTGGACTATCATGGTAATTAATTGGGCCTACAACATATTAATTTATGCTATTTAATAAGAAAAAACAAAACTCTAACCATTCATCGATGTAGCAGATGTCCTATTCCCTCTACTTATTCCTCCAATTTTTGTTTTCTATTCAATTACTCAATATTGGATTTTCTTCTTCTTTGTCCCAGTTTCTGTTGTTTTTTATTTATTCCTTTGTTCTAATTTTTTCATTTATAAATAAGGAAAATGTTATATTTTTAATTCATGATAGTGGAGTATGCAAGTGATTTGGAGGAAAATGGAAGAAAAAAAATATTATTAAATGTGCTAAATGGATCAGGATAATTTATTTGGATCCGAGATATCCACAGGATTCAGATCAATTGCTAATATTCAAGATCCGAATGGATCAGAATTGACCCTGACCTTATCCGAGTTCGACCCAATGACACCCCTAACTGCAACTAGATATTTAAATATAGAAATTCCGAAAAATTCAATAATCATACTCCTTAATTTAACCATGTCTTATGATTTTCAATTTTAAATGTGGACCCAAATGTAATTTTCAAGATCTGAATTCTGAACTATAACTTTTTTTTTTTAAATATTTTCAATGAATTATCTAGGGTGTTTCTTGAACTGAAACTTGTACTGATAAAAAACTCTCATCAAGAGTTTTTCAGTCATATAAAGAACACAAAATTTGGCCTCGTAACTAGCTAGGGGTGTTCAACGAAACCGCTAGACTGCCCCAACCGATCAACCCAACCCAACCCGACCGCAATTTACGGGTTGAAGTTTTGATGTGTTGATATTGGGCATCATGAAAAAAAGACCGCAAGTTTTCGATCGGGTTTGGTTTTATAATTTTTTAGACCGCATAACTGCAATCGACCGCACTTTATATAAATGATGATGAATATATGTTTTATTTTATTTTATTATTTAATTTAGTCCTAAATTTAAGAAAATGAGAAATATAATATAAGTATATACTTTAACAAATTAGTCGTGTTCCACAACCCAAATCTCAATTATATTAGATAAACCCTACAGTCTTACGTAAATCTCCAATTTTAAGTGCCAAAAAGATTAAAATAGATCCAAAACTAGAACAAATTAGTTAAAAAATATTCTGCGAAAAACAAAAAGTAAAGCAAAAAATATATATATATCAACCAAACTTTTCATTGGCCATTAACCACCAACACCAAGTTCGTATATAAAGATGTTTTTCTCTTTTGTTTATTCTTTGGGAACAATTTGATTTTTGTGTAATAAAAACTTGTTAATTTAGTGTTCGGGTTTGTTTTTAGCTTTCATTAAATTTTGTATTCATTGAAGATCATATTTTAATTGATATTTTTCATTATCTCCATTATATTTTCTATGAAAGTTTACTAAATTTATTAATAAAAACAAAAAATTGTAATTAATTAGTGCATTTATATTTAACTCATCAAATAATAAAAATACAAGAAAGTTAATAATTGAGACCGCAAAACCCGCCTCAAACCGCCCCAACCCAAATGAACCGCATAGTGCAATCTCAAGACTTGTTGGGTTGAGTTTGGACTAGAGATTTCAAAACCCGCAAATATTGGGTTTGATTTGGGCAAGTACAAAACTGCACTAGACCGCACCGCGAGCAAACACCCCTACTCGTAACGAATGAATTATGACAAAATCAAGCACATTGAAAGTTGCACCCAAATCACCCAATATGACGCCACAAGTAGCAATGTTTCTATGTTTATAGAACAATGGAGTTATAAACATACGAGATTGATTAGGCCTAACTGAAACCTTGCCAATATCAACACCAGTTACATCTATGCACTCAATAAGTAGATCTTAAAAATTTAATGAACCATTATCTAAGGCAACCACACATTGATCTCTCGTATTAACCAAAAAGATTAATACATTCACCACAAAAGAATTATAACAAAATTCTTTGACTAACTAGGGGAAGAACAAGTACTCATGATTTTAATTTGATGTTGTGTTAATTTAAGTTTATTTTATGCATGCCCTTATATATTGATTTTCACAATGGTTTTTTTTATTAACAATACTTGAAATAAATTAGCAATCTTACATTTTTCGAAGTTTTATTTGTAAGAGATTAGTTGTGCTTCACGAAAGATACAAGTTTTCATATAGGAATTACGCATGCATGCTTTACATAATTAGTTAAATTAGTTTTACGTGATAAATGTAATGTTTAATTTATCCTCTTTGAAAATAAATAAGCATACTACTCTCATGTGAAAATTTTAAACGAGCACTACGCCGGCCTTCATCTATCAAGTTGTCTTGTGGGAGCTTAATTTGCAGGAAACCCAACTTGACATTTGGTAAGGACCACAAAAACTTAATGCCCTTATCTTGAGTTCTTGACACAAATTAATGACAGCCTTAAATGGCAACAAAAGAAAAGAAAAAAAAGAGAACCCATTTATCTACATAAATTTCCATCATCTTAGTATTCTTGAACTGAGGCCCCTTATCAATTTGGCATTGATGTCAAACTTTGGTTGAGTGGTTTCACTTTCATGACATTCATTTGTATAATTATGCGAAATATTTGAAACATAACCATAATTTGGATGAGAGAATTTTATTTTTGGTACCATAAAAAATCCTATTTTAAGATTACGGTACCATAACTTTAGAAATATACAAATTTGGTATCACAAGCTAACTGCTCTCGATACATTTTTTGGTACTTACATCAACATTTGTACGGAAAATTCAATTTTGGACAGAAAATTGATAAAAATATACAAATTTGGTCTTATATATAGTTATAGATTGCTGCCAAACTTTACCCCACATTTTATGGCCGATAACTTTAGCTCACAATTCGGAAAATCTCAAATACTAATTAAATTTTCTATATAATATATATAAACTAAATAATATTTTATATAATATATAAAATTCAAAAAATACATCAATTAAATTTAGTGGATTTTTTACATTTTGAAAAAAAATTAAACTCATTAGATTTCACATATATGTTGGTCTCAAGTGGTCAGATGAGGTCTAGAGGGGGGGGGGTGAATAGACCTCTGAAAATTTTTAGACTTAAAAACTTTTCAGTCGTCTGTCAGCAGACTAAGCTTATGAAAAACTGTAAGCTGACTATGCTGATCGTGAACAAATCTTGAACAGCAGAGTGACCACTCTTCTTATAGTAACTTAGCTGATTTCAGCAAAATCAGTTTTATCAAGAGTATACTTGCAGCGGATGTTTGAAAGTGTTTTTCCACAAGTAAACTAAGTCCTTTAAAAGATTTTATCCCCAGTTAAAAACTCCTTTAAAATCTTTCAAAATAATTCAAAGTGTAAACTTATGCAATTTTGAAATATGCAAGAAAACTTAAATGCAAAATTAACACAAAAATTTTTTATAGTGGTTATATGGATAAAAATCCTTTAATCCACTCTTCCAGATCACTTAGATTCTGGGTTATACTATAAACACAAAGTTTACAATATTTCTCCATTTATACCTAAACAACTAATGAAAAGGCTATAAGCTCGCAATAGGAAATCACTCAGAAAACCTATCATCTGAAGTTAAATCACTCACAAAGACGGATTTAAACTTCGCACAACACTCAGCTAATACAAATTCACTCAGAAAATATTCTTCTATTTGCTTCAACTGGGTTTCTGTCAACAGATGACTTCCACCAGACGAGTGAGCTGTTCGAGCTTCTTGAGACTTAGAAAAAGTTTCTGCTTCAAAAACGAAATCTCAGAATGTTGTTGTGTGTCTCTCTCTTCGAAATCAGCTCTATTTATACTTGGATTTGAAAATATGACCGTTGAAGGAAATCAAACTTCAAATCCATAGCCTTAGCCCGAATTCAAAACGGCTTCCTGCTACAATACCTTTTCTGCTGTACTTTCCTGTAGCTGCATTAAATGCACTCTGCTGATCCGAGAATATTCTTCAATCATTTGCCATTACTGCCCTTCTCTTGCAGCATTTATTACACTAAGTGCATTTATTACCGTTGGACTAATCTCTTGATCTCTTCTACTCTGCTGATCGAGGCAACTCTGCTGATCAAATACTGTACTAATCTGATTTGAGTCAGCTGATGGTCTACCCTTCTGATTGTTGTTTCAGCATGAGATTAGTAGTCTTCTGGGCTTCGAATTCTGAACCTTTCTGATGTCTTCTTTACTTGTTCAAAATTCTTCTAAGGGAACTAAGCTTTCCATACTTAGCTGATTTTGACGTTTTGGAAATTATCAAAACCTTCCCTTATCTTCTTAACTTCTTTGTACTTCATCTTCATCTTCATCCAACAATATAAATTAAATAATATTTTATATAAAATTTGAAAAATAAATATCAATTAAACTTATTAATTTTAAATTGACAAAAAATATTAAGCTAATTAGATTTTACATATAATATATATAAATAAAATAAAATTTATTATAGAATTTGAAAAAAAAAATCTTTTCAAAATTATACAAGTAATATAATTCTATTTTTTAAATTTATTATAAATAAAAAATTATAAAAACAAAAAACCCTAAATCCCTCACCCACCCTCCATCCAAACAATTCAAGTCGCCGATGGCGTGGGTTCGCAGGTCCCAGGCCACTGGAACCCAGGCAATTAGCAGTCTGGGACCAACTATCCCAGGCTACCATGACCTGGATTGATCCATCGCACATCCCAAGTCGTGGTGGATTGGGCTTTCTAATCCCAGGCAACAACGGTATGATCGTCGACACTTGGTCGTCGGTGGCCTAGGATTGGCGAACCCAAGTCGGGGTCGACCTAGGTTAGAAATGTGGGGAGCTGGGTGGTCGGTTGGTAGGGATTCAGCTTTTTTATTATTTGTCTAATTATAATAAATTTACTAAAAAGAATTATTATTATTTACATAATTTTAAAAAAGGTTTTTTTTCTTCAGGTTTTATAATTAATGTTATTTAATATGTATATATAGTATGTAAAATCAAATCATTTTAGAAGTTTTTTTTTAATTTGAAATTTAATAAGTTTACTTGTTTTTTAGATTTTATATAAAATATTATTTTATTTATATGTATTATATATAAATAAAATAAAATTTTATATAAAATCTCATTAGTTTAAAAGATTTTTATTTAAATTTGAAGTTATAATAAATTTAGTTTATAATTTTTAGATTTTATATAATATATTATTTAGTTTATATATATTATATATATAATCTTATTAGTTTAAGAGATTTAATAATAATATTATTATTAATATATATGATTTATAAATACGATTTATTATTTACTTATTTGCAATTGGGACGGAAATGCTTCAAACTTGTGAATTATGGGGTGAATTTATTGGTCATAAAATATATGAGACGAACTTTGGCAGCAATCTATAACTATAGGGCTAATAATGCAAAATT
The DNA here is from genome assembly GCA_003313485.2 of Penstemon barbatus. Lineage (NCBI taxonomy): Eukaryota > Viridiplantae > Streptophyta > Magnoliopsida > Lamiales > Plantaginaceae > Penstemon > Penstemon barbatus. Next base: position 2,671,906 of record CM064884.1, read on the forward strand.
TTCGTTGACTTTCAGTCAAAATCTATAACTATAGGGCTAATAATGCTAATAACTTGTGATATTGTTGACCGTACGTAGTTCATTTGTAAGGTTGAGGCCCCATGACTAATATATTGATATGTATTCAACTCCATATCGTACTGAAGTGTGATATCAATGTAATGATCGATTCTCTAAAACGATATCATTGGCCAAAGTAATTTATATAAGTTAAATGTGTAGGGTCTTTCTAATATAAGATTTTGTGGAACAATGGTGTACATAAGATACATAATTTTAACCATAAAAAAAATTCAACAATAAATTTGAGCCACAAATTTTGGTCAAAATGTCCCTTGATGATGTGGCATTGAACATTGTATTTGAAATTACCAAAAATGAGAAAATCTAAAATTAAAAAATTGCCCCATCAAAAATTACAAAATTGCCCTGCCATAAATATGTATTATTCAGTCTCTCTTTTTGCTTCATTCTCATCGTCTGGGTTTTTTGCACTTTGTACCCCCAAAATATGGGAAATAGGCACTTTGCACCTCCGAAACATAGATTTAGCACTTTGCACCCTCAAAATATGAAAAATGCAGCACTTTGCACCCTCTTTTATACTTAGGCAAAAACTCAAGTGCAAAATAGGTAATTCAATTATAAATATTGGCACTTTGCACTCCTAAAACTTGAGAAATTGGCACTTTGCACCTCCAAATATAAAATTAACACTTATCACCCTCGAATTAAGAACAAATTAGCAACTTGCACCCCTAAAATACAATAAATGGACACTTTGCACCCCGAAACACATAATTAACACATAAGACCCTCAAATTTAAAAAAAAAAAAACTCAAACCTCTCATTTTTTCCGACAAAATTGGCCATTAGGGTGAAAAAAATCTAAGGAAAAATAGGTAAGTTTCCGATCTACGATTGAACAACCTGCATTTATATACATATATACAAATTAAATACCATGAATTTGGAATGATTATATCTTATAACAAATTAACAACCATGAATTATAGCTTGTACAAATTAAACGTGCTATGCAAAACAATTGACTAAGTAAAACTTGGTAAGTTCAACTTTGTCTTAGATCTTTTCACCCTGGTGGTTGACTTTGCGGGAGAAAAGAAGGGGTTTGAGTTTTTTTTTTAATTTGAGGGTGTTAAGTGTTAATTTTATGTTTCGGGGTACAAACTGTCAATTTATTGTGTTTTTGGGGTGCAAGTTGTTGACTAGTTCTTAATTCGAGGGTGATAAGGGCTAATTTTATTTTGGGGGTGCAAAGTGCCAAAGATTTATAATTGAATTACCTATTTTGCCATTGAGTTTTTTCTTGAAGATAAAAGAGGGTGCAAAGTGCTATATTTTTCATATTTTAATGGTGTAAAGTGCTAAATCTAAGTTTCGAGGGTGCAAAGTGCCTATTTTCTCTGCACTAACACGAAGACATTGGAATGGAGTTAAACACATATTGCGCTATCTTCGTGGAACAATAGACATGGGCTTATTTTACTCTAGAGATGCTGATGCACATATAGGAGGTTATGCAGATGCCGGTTATCTTTCTGATCCACACTAAGGAGATCACAAAGTGGATATGTACTTACTTGTGGTGGCGCTGCAATATCATGGAGATCTGTTAAACAAACTCTAGCAGCCACTTCTTCCAATCATGCTGGAATTTTGGCATTGCCTGAAGCAAGTCGAGAATGTTTTTGGCTGAGATCAATGGTTCAGTATATTCAAGAATCTTGTGGGTTGCCTTTAACAAATAATATACCAACATCATTATATGAAGATAATGCCGCTTGCATTGCTCAAATAAAAAAATGGATATATCAAAGGAGATAGGACGAAACACATATCATCAAAGTTTTTCTTTACCCATGAGCTTCAAGAAAAAGGGTGATATAGACGTTCTTCAGATTCACTCATGTAACAACTTTGCTGATTTATTCACTAAAGCATTGCCGACTACATCATTCAGAAAGATGGTTTACAACATTGGAATGCGGCGACTTGTGGATCTTATGTCGGCATCAGGGAAGAGTGTAATTGACGACACTTACACTGTACTATTTTTCCTTCGTCCAAGTTTTTGTCCCAATGGGTTTTCTTGGCAAAGTTTTAACGAGGCAGTGTTACACGCTTATAAGTCCCTTTCGGATATGTACTCTTTTTCCTTCGTTCAAGTTTTTGTCCCAATAGGTTTTTCTTGACAAGGTTTTAACGAGGCATACTCCAGAAGCAATAGGCATCCAAGGGGGAGTGTTATGAAATATTCATAATTTGTGGATGCCATTGATAATTTACCATTCAAGCTATGCATAATTCTTCCACTTACCTTATATGTGGCAAGACATGAAGAAGTGTGGCAAAGCATACACCTGTGGAGATTTCTAGATGTATGCAAGTGTTTAAACATGTAGTATAGTCGTGTATCACAATTGCATGGAAGACACATATATGAAATGTGGCTATTGCATAGAAGTCTTGAACTCCTATAAATAGATGAGTTCATCCCTCATTTTTGTAAGAAGATGAACTACAACATAAAATGAGATAAAAGAGTTGAGGAGTTTTCTCTACATATTACTTTGCATACAACAATTTGTTCATCCATTTTATCCTAAGTTTTATAACAAAACAAACCATAGTTGGAGTTAAATTTCCATTTTTATATCTAGTGATTTTTTGGTTCAGTTTTGCTTTATTTTTCATTTTTCTAACAATCTAATATATGCCACAACCAAGGCCCCCCCCCCCTCTCAATTGGAGATTGAGCCCCAAACCCAGCCTACTAGAGATGGCCTTATTTTTGCTAAAGCGAATAAATGAGCAATCTTACAATTTTCGAAGTTTTAATTGTAAGAGAATAGTTGTGCTATGCGAAAGATAGAGGTCTTTATACACGATTTACAAGTTTTCAATTCCTTATAGGAATTAACAATGGATTTACATAAATAATTGGGTTAGGTCTCGTCTGTTCTGATAATTATAATATTTGATTGATCCTCTTTAAAAACAAATAGACATACTAGTTTAGAAGTGGATCCAATCATTTGGACAACTATAAACTTAATAATCAAAATACCAAAAAAAAAATCAATCAAAATTTAAATTATATTACATTCACGAAAAATAAGGAGGTTAAAAAAAAGGTAAATTTTACAAATATAACTCCACAAGTTACTTTTATTACATATGATATTTCGTCATGACCTAAATGAACCCAGAACATTTACCTATCTTAATTACAATTTCAAATGTTACCAATTACATTCAAAATAGACTGCAATGATTTTTAAGTTTTTGAAATTGGTCCATGATATCCATGGACGGAGCTAGATCAATATTCAATTTTTTTCTTTCTCTTAGGTAGATAGGGGGTAGCGAAAGTTTGTACATTAATGTATTAAATACAAGAATAATAAAAGAAACCTTAAAAAATAAAAAATAAAATCAAATTATCTTGGTGATAATGCTAGAACTTTATGAAGAAAGAACAATTATTAATAGAAAAGAAAATAAATAAAAATAATTAGTGTTGGACGCAACCAAAAATACTAGCCCAACTAATTAGGACATCTCCAATGGTGCCTTCCGGGGCCGGGGCGGGGTCGGGCTTTGGAGGAGAAACGGTTGGACACGGAAGAGGGGCTTCGGGCCGGGCGGCTGCGAGGCTGGAACGGGCGGGGTCGAGGGCTCGGCGGAGCCCTCTTGCTGGCCCGGGCCGCGCGTTGGACAATTGGAGCCCCTCTTTAAAACAGGTGCCGCCAAGTGGCGGCACCTGATTGGCTCCTTGCCCTTTTTTTATTTTCTTTTAATTGATTAATGTTGTGTAATTAATGTGTTGTATAATTAATGTGTTTTATTGTTGTATTAATGTTGTATTGTTGTAATTAATGTGATTATAATTAATGTGGCCTAATTAATGTGTTATTTTAATTAATGTGATTGATTTTAATTATATAAGTGCGGTTTGGTTTAGCATATAAGGCCCAATAAATTAAATAGTGAGACTTTATTTGGTGTTTGGTTCTACAAATAAGAAAATCTGGGCAACCTCAACTTGTCCGGATTTTGGTGGGCCAACCCCAATAAATGACTCTAATCTCTCTATTATAATTGGGCCTTAACCCCTACAATTACATTATGGTGGAATAAGGAAATTATGAAATTACACATTTATCGTCACTCTTCATTAAAGTATATATATAATACTTTAACATTTTCCTTCCACATAAATTTAGAAATTAACAGGAGAGGAGCACTGCGATCATTTTGGGGTTGAAGAAGAACCCTAGTCTTCTTACAACTCAACCCTATTGCAAAAATTTGATAATATATCTTTCATTTTCTCCTGCCTTTACTCCCCACCAACTAAGAGTTTTTTTTTTGTTCAATTATATTTTCCATGTCTAGCATCTCCCATACAAGATTTATTAGTGCACCTTTCTTCGGAATATTTTAATATCTGGAAGACAAGTCAATTACTTAATTGGATTTACTTATAATATCTGAAATTGTTTTGGAAAATGAGAAACAACAATTTGAAAAGGGATTAGGATTGGGTTTCATAAGGGGTAAATTGCCTTTAACTTTATAGAAAAATTGATTTTGGTATGAAAATTATGAATCGTGTTAAAAGGGAAGTATGATATTTTAATTGAAACTGTAAGACACAAGTGATATGAACATATTGGAAGAAAAATGTGGAGTAGTGGAGTAGAGCTCTCTCCCGAGGAATGAAAAGTTGATATGATTTGGGACATGACTTGTGAATAAAAGAAAGGGTAAAAATGTCAAATTTGCATAATCATGTTTTTATCATGCAAACCATTTCCTTTTTTTTAAATTTTCTTTTAATTGATTAATGTTGTGTAATTAATGTGTTTTATTGTTGTATTAATGTTGTATTGTTGTAATTAATGTGATTATAATTAATGTGGCCTAATTAATGTGTTATTTTAATTAATGTGATATATTTTAATTATATAGTATATAGTATGATTAATTATTTAAAGTAATTTTAAATAAAATTATGATATACTTATAAATATAGTAATAGTCCATTTAATTAAACACTCATACAAATAATTTTTTTAAAATACGGAATTAGTTAAAAATAAAATTAAGCACTCGTACAAATATTTTCATCGAATGAAGGAGTCGGCTGGTTTCAGGGGAGAAATCAGTAAAATGTTATATTTTCATGTGTTTCATTTCTTGTATTTCTCGTATTTTTGATTTCTTGTATTTCCTTTCTTGTTTATTGTATTTCTTTTTTTGTATTTCCTTCTTGTTTGTTGTATTGCGTATTATGTATTAATTTTAAGTTACTTAATTATTTTCTCTCTTTAATTTTAATATTTTAATATAATTAATAATTTAATTACGAGTGCTAATAATTATTACTATTATTAATATTAATGTTAAAAATAAAATTAAAGCTAAAAATATAGATGAGAGTGGACAAGTGTTGAAAATGGAATTAATTCCATTTCAGAGCTCTGCCATTGGAGACGACCAGGCAAGGTTCGAGGCTGGGGATGGGCTGGCCCGGGGCTCCAGAGCCCCGGGGCTAGCCCTCTCATTGGAGATGGCCTTATTGCCATTATAGTTCAGGTCATTTCATCTTGAAAATGACATTCGGTATTCTCGGTGATCTCATCGTAGCATGTAGGCTTATCTTGGGACTACACCATCAAATGGTTATGGATTTAAATCTCACTGTTATTTATATTTCGTTAGTTTAATATTATTATTTGTAATTAATTTATTTTTATACAACACCACTTAATGAAATAGATTAATAATTCAATTTGAAGTTTGGGACCACAATAAATTTTAAAATCTTGAGATAGGGCTAATGAATATGATTAATGAATTTTACAGAATTATTTTTCAAGGATCAGTCCACCACGTTTTTTTAGAGTATATAATAATGAAATGTGTATGTAGATAAAAGAATGGATTCTTCTCGTATTAACTTTTCGTCCATATTTAGATATCCGAATATAATATGAACCCAATTTGGTTACTATGTATCTTTAAGGCCCATTTGTAATGCTGGATTTGGGTTTAGCGAATTTAGCACGGGATTTTAAATGGATGGATATAAAATTTCATGTACTTGGAATTTATGCATTTGAAATCTTTTGTTTGGATAAAAAAAATTATAAAGGATTTCAAATTTAATCATTTCAAATTCATTTTTTGGTATATGAGTTTGAAGTGTTTAAAATTCTTAACCATAACTTTTAATTTAATTAACGAAGTTTAAACAATATTTTCATATAATATTTTTAATATGTTAATTCCAAATCTACATAATCGATTTTCATTAATTTCACCTGCTTCATAAGTATTTTTTTATCGATTTAACCCATTTTTCACTGATTTAAATCATTTTTACCCTCATGTTCGAGTCAGGGCATGCAAAACTCATGCCACTTAACTGACGTGTTGTGCATGTGATTAATTCAATTAATAATTTGACGATCAAAAAAAAATGCCAAGATGACCTAAATCATGATATCAAATATACTTTTTCAAAAAATTGATATCAAATATGTAATCGAAACAAAATTTTAATACAAAATTGGTTTTCCTTCTTTAGTCCAATACTAAGGGTAAGTTTGGTCCAGCGGTGGGAGCTCTTAAAAGCACTTCTATACATTTATTGTGATTTTTAAAGTGTTTGACCCCAATTATAGAAATTATTTTTAGTCAATCGTGATTTTAATGATGTTTGGCCCTCACTGTCATAATCAATTTTTGGATTTACAAAAGCTAAAAACAACTTATTTTAGGAGTAACTAAAGTGTTACTTTTGCAAAAGCTATTATTCAAAAATAATTATTTTTAATTGAATATTATCATAATCAATTATTGACAAAATCCATTTTAGTAAAATTAATTCTCATATAATTGATTTTCGAATCGCTAGGCCAAACTCACCCTAAATATAATTGGAATAATATACTAAGTAACTAACTAAGTCTTATCAATATATATTAGAGTAATAAAAGTAGTAATGTACAGTTTATATATATATATATAATTGGGTTAGGTCTCGTCTGTTCTGATAATTGTAATGTTAAATTTATCCTCTTTAAAAATAAATAGACATACTAGTTTCATGAAGGGGTGGATCCAAGAATTTGAACAAGTGGACACTAAAATTTCACTATAAATTTAACTAGCATATTCATGTGCTATGCACGAACATAGAGAGATTATTTTAATATAAACTACAATAATTTTTATCACTATTAACATGCATGTAAGATTACAACTTGAACAATTTTATTAACCATGTTTGAAATATTTGTAAAGGTATAGTCTAATCAATATTGATGTTTTATATATATTTTTTTCTTGGGATATGTAGTATGAATGATTGGCGATACTTATTCTAGAAATTAAAACTGAACCAAAGAATCACTAGAAATCAACCATGCTAGAAATATTTGTAAAGGTATAGTTTAATCCGAATTAATATATATTTTATGTATTTCTTTTTCTTGGGATATGGACCATGAATGATTCGCAATAATTATACAAGAATAATACTGAACCAAAGTCACTAGAAATAAAAATGGAAATTAACTCTTATTATATTGTTTCGATACATAAGCCATGCGTCATACTTATATATTATTACATGAATGATTTTTATATTTTCTTGCCTGGCCAACGAAATTTCTGAACCCATGATTTATTATTAATCAATACATCCATCCCCTTTTCATTTATACGCCACTTAATAAATCCAGAAGTACAATTGTCAAAACCTGCATCGGAATCAACCACGTTGAAATTCGCATTGAAATACCACGAATCTCCAAATCTGACCACACAATTAACAACACTTCTATGTTTATCGAACAATGGAGTTAAAAACGTGCGAAATTCTGATGGCCTAACTGTAAGCTCGGTATAAAAACCAGTTACAACTTTACATTTAGCACGTAGAATTTGATATGGTGAACCATTGGCTAAAGTAACCACACACTGTCTCGCGGTTACCAAAGAGATTAGTACATTCAACACTAACAGAATTGTAAGAAAAATCTTTGAATTAGGAGAAGAAGAAGAAGTACTCATGGTTTTAATTTGATGTTGTGTTAATTTGTGTTTATTTTATGCATGCCCTTGTATATATATTGAGATTGATTTTCACAAAGGTTTTCTTGTACCATTATATAGGCCTAACTGAAGTTGGTAAAAGGAATATGAATATTAAAGCAAACTTAATTTATTTAAAGAGTAACCATATTAGGTTCATATATTTTTAGAAAATTCATAAATATGGAGAAAAGTTTATCTAAAAGAATCTATTATTTAATGCTCATTACACGTTGTATTGAAATGGCTGTGTCGTAGCCGGCTGTAATCTGAGGGTAATTTAGTTAAAGGGAAAATTGCTTTTTTGGTACCATAGGATAGGCTGACTTGCACTTTTGGTACCATTGGATATGAAAATGCAAATTTGGTACCATAGGATATGTTTTCATTGCAATTTTGGTACCAAACCCAATTTTTCTACAAAGTTAATGACAATTTACCCCCTATGAAATGCATAATGTCCAATTTATCCCTCTATAATTTGAAAAAAATAAATTTACCCCCTATAAAATTTTAATGAAGCAATTTACTCCCTTCAGCCAGAGATTGTAACTCACTTGCCGAAATTGAGAGTATGCATGCAAACTATTTTATTTAACATTGGGGGATAAATTGTCACATTTATCATAACACAATTGGTAAAAAATCACATTATCATAATAAAAGTGGATTAAATGCCGCCTATAAAAAATATCAGGGAGGAGATGTGAAATTTTTACAAAATTTCAAGGGGTAAAAATGCTCTTTTTTAAACCACGATGGGTTAAATTGAACATTATGCATTTAGTAGGGGGTAAAATGCCATTAAATTTGTAGAAAAATTGGGCTTGGTACCAAAATTGCAATGAAAACCTATCCTATGGTACCAAATTTACATTTTCATATCCAATGGTACCAAAAGTGCAAATCAGCCTATCCTATGGTACCAAAAATGAAATTTTCCCTTTAGTTAAATATACCAATTTGGGTTCAACCAAGGGTACGCACTTCACAAATATAATACTGGACTAACTATAATTTTGGGTCAAACACGTAACCGAACATAACATTGAATTATGGGCCTAATTATGATATTGGGCTATTGGGATGCAATTGACAATGTTTATAATTATTTTAAACTAACCGAACCTTAGAAAAACGTGGTTAAAACGGCAACTAGGGCTCTCAATGGGCAGATTTTAATTCGGATTTGATCAATATCCGGTCCGATTAATTAATTAGGATAATTATCCGATTAGTTATCCATTGGACCTAATTCGATTAAGAAGATTCATAATCTGAATTACATTGAGCGAATATGAATCTAGGCTGATACGATTTGTTACATATTCATATCCGATATATATTTCTATATGTTGTTTCTATATTATGTATTTAAATCAAAATAAAATTAAAATCATCTATATTTCACTAAAATCTTTTATTATATTAAAAATAATCTTAAAATGAAATGCATGATGGATGTTGTTGGACTATCATGGTAATTAATTGGGCCTACAACATATTAATTTATGCTATTTAATAAGAAAAAACAAAACTCTAACCATTCATCGATGTAGCAGATGTCCTATTCCCTCTACTTATTCCTCCAATTTTTGTTTTCTATTCAATTACTCAATATTGGATTTTCTTCTTCTTTGTCCCAGTTTCTGTTGTTTTTTATTTATTCCTTTGTTCTAATTTTTTCATTTATAAATAAGGAAAATGTTATATTTTTAATTCATGATAATGGAGTATGCAAGTGATTTGGAGAAAAATGGAAGAAAAAAAATATTATTAAATGTGCTAAATGGATCAGGATAATTTATTTGGATCCGAGATATCCACAGGATTCAGATCAATTGCTAATATTCAAGATCCGAATGGATCCGGATTGATCCTGATCTTATCCGAGTCCGACCCAATGACACCCCTAACTGCAACTAGATATTTAAATATAGAAATTTCGAAAAATTCAATAATCATACTCCTTAATTTAACCATGTCTCATGATTTTCAATTTTAAATGTGGACCCAAATGTAATTTTCAAGATCTGAATTCTGAACTATAACCTTATTTTTTTTTTTTTTTATATTTTCAATGATTTATCTAGTGTGTTTCTTGAACTGAAACTTGTACTGATAAAAAGCTTTCATCAAGAGATTTTAAGTCATATAAAGAACACAAAATTTGGCCTCGTAATTAGGGGTGTTCAACGAAACCGCTCGTCTGCCCCAACCGATCAACCCAACCCAACCCGACTGCAATTTACGAGTTGAAGTTTTGATGGGTTGATCTTGGGCATCATGAAAAAAAGACCGCAATTTTCGATCGGGTTTGGTTTTATAATTTTTTAGACCGCATAACCGCATTCGACCGCACTTTATATAAATGATGATGAATATATGTTTTATTTTATTTTATTATTTAATTTAGTCCTAAATTTAAGAAAATGAGAAATATAATATAAGTATATACTTTAACAAATTAGTCGTGTTCCACAACCCAAATCTCAATTATATTAGATAAACCCTACAGTCTTACGTAAATCTCCAATTTTAAGTGCCAAAAAGATCAAAATAGATCCAAAACTAGAACAAATTAGTTAAAAAAATATTCTGCGAAAACCAAAAAGTAGAGCAAAAAAAAATATCAACCAAACTTTTCATTGGCCATTAACCACCAACACCAAATTCGTATATAAAGATGTTTTTCTCTTTTGTTTATTCTTTGGGAACAATTTGATTTTTGAGTAATAAAAACTTGTTAATTTAGTGTTCGGGTTTGTTTTTAGCTTTCATTAAATTTTGTATTCATTGAAGATCATATTTTAATTGAAATTTTACATTATCTCAATTATATTTTCTATGAAAGTTTACTAAATTTATTAATAAAAACAAAAAAATTGTAATTAATTAGTCATTTATATTTAACTCATCAAATAATAAAACACAAGAAAGTTAATAATTGAGACCGCAAAACCTGCCCCAAACCGCCCCAACCCAAATGAACCGCATAGTGCAATCTCAAGACCAATGTTTTCAGAATCGGACCGGACAGTGAACCGGTGAGCCGACTGGTTACTGGTTTTACTGGTCGAATCGGTCGGACCGGATGACGTCATAATATTATAATAAATATATTTAATTTTAAAATATATGTAATGTGCGTAAAATTTAAACATTATCCTACAATTGATTAAAATTATTAAATTTTTTATATTATACTAAAATCAAATCATATAATATTTATCTAACTTATATCATAACGATAATATGGTACTAATTTGTATGCTCATATAAATGATTATATTTCTTTATAAAAATTTAAAAGTGTAAGTTAAAAATACAACAAACTAAGAAATTCATAAATTTTAAAATATGGTTATGTATAAAAGTCTAATATTCGAAGTCAAACTTGCATATTATATCGATTTGACTCTTTATCCTAAAAATAATATTGAAAATAAATATTTTATGGAATAAATTTCAATAAAAATTTATTATTTGAGTATTAATTTTCATTCATAATATGTAAAATATTTATTTGAGTTAATTATCTAATTTATAAATAAATTTGGCTACAAGTTTCTATAATTTATAAATTTTAATTTGAAATAAAAGTTTGACAAAAGTGATGTAGCTCAAATGGTAAGGAAGTCATGTTTTACTTTAAAGGTTAGGTGTTCAAATCCGAACTTTTACAAGAATTTTTAGTTTATAACATTAAAAATTTTTTTAAAAAAAATTAAAAAAAAAAAAAGGAAATTCAAAACCGGGTTGTTCAACAGTTTCGGACCGGTTCAACCCGGTTCAAATTGGGTTTTGATGTAAGTGGTTTTAGGGGATAAACCGGACCGGGCCAACCTCCGATTCGCGGTCCAACCGGTTGGACCGGCCGGTCCGGTCCGATTTTAATAACATTGCTCAAGACTTGTTGGGTTGAGTTTGGACTAGAGATTTCAAAACCCGCAAATATTGGGTTTGATTTGGGCAAGTACAAAATCGCACTAGACCGCACCGCGCGCAAACACCCCTACTCGTAACGAATGAATTATGACAAGATCAAGCACATTGAAAGTTGCACCCAAATCACCCAATATGACGCCACAAGTAGCAATGTTTCTATGTTTATAGAACAATGGAGTTATAAACATACGAAATTGATTAGGCCTAACTGAAACCTTGCCAATATCAACACCAGTTACATCTATGCACTCAACAAGTAGATCTTTAAAATTTAATGAACCATTATCTAAGGCAACCACACATTGATCTCTCTTATTAACCAAAAAGATTAATACATTCACCACAAAAGAATTATAACAAAATTCTTTGACTAACTAGGGGAAGAACAAGTACTCATGATTTTAATTTGATGTTGTGTTAATTTAAGTTTATTTTATGCATGCCCTTATATATTGATTTTCACAATGGTTTTTTTTATTAACAATACTTGAAATAAATTAGCAATCTTACATTTTTCGAAGTTTTATTTGTAAGAGATTAGTTGTGCTTCACGAAAGATACAAGTTTTCATATAGGAATTACGCATGCATGCTTTACATAATTAGTTAAATTAGTTTTACGTGATAAATGTAATGTTTAATTTATCCTCTTTGAAAATAAATAAGCATACTACTCTCATGTGAAAATTTTAAACGAGCACTACGCCGGCCTTCATCTATCAAGTTGTCTTGTGGGAGCTTAATTTGCAGGAAACCCAACTTGACATTTGGTAAGGACCACAAAAACTTAATGCCCTTATCTTGAGTTCTTGACACAAATTAATGACAGCCTTAAATGGCAACAAAAGAAAAGAAAAAAAAGAGAACCCATTTATCTACATAAATTTCCATCATCTTAGTATTCTTGAACTGAGGCCCCTTATCAATTTGGCATTGATGTCAAACTTTGGTTGAGTGGTTTCACTTTCATGACATTCATTTGTATAATTACGCGAAATATTTGAAACATAACCATAATTTGGATGAGAGAATTTCATTTTTGGTACCATAAGAAATCCTATTTTAAGATTACGGTACCATAACTTTAGAAATATACAAATTTGGTATCACAAGCTAACTGCCCTCGATACATTTTTTTGGTACTTATGTCAACATTTGTACGGGAAATTCAATTTTGGACAGAAAATTGATAAAAATATACAAATTTGGTCTTATATATAGTTATAGATTGCTGCCAAACTTTACCCCACATTTTATGGCCGATAACTTTAGCTCACAATTCGGAAAATCTCAAATACTAATTAAATTTTCTATATAATATATATAAACTAAATAATATTTTATATAATATATAAAATTCAAAAAAATACATCAATTAAATTTAGTGGATTTTTTACATTTTGAAAAAAAATTTAAACTCATTAGATTTCACATATATGTTGGTCTCAAGTGGTCAGATGAGGTCTAGAGGGGCGGGGTGAATAGACCTCTGAAAATTTTTAGACTTAAAAACTTTTCAGTCGTCTGTCAGCAGACTAAGCTTATGAAAAACTGTAAGCTGACTATGCTGATCGTGAACAAATCTTGAACAGCAGAGTGACCACTCTTCTTATAGTAACTTAGCTGATTTCAGCAAAATCAGTTTTATCAAGAGTATACTTGCAGCGGATGTTTGAAAGTGTTTTTCACAAGTAAACTAAGTCCTTTAAAAGATTTTATTCCAGTTAAAAACTCCTTTAAAATCTTTCAAAATAATTCAAAGTGTAAACTTATGCAATTTTGAAATATGCAAGAAAACTTAAATGCAAAATTAACACAAAGAATTTTTATAGTGGTTATATGGATAAAAATCCTTTAGTCCACTCTTCCAGATCACTTAGATTCTGGGTTATACTATAAACACAAAGTTTACAATATTTCTCCACTTATAGCTAAACAACTAATGAAAAGGCTATTAGCTCGCAGTAGGAAATCACTCAGAAAACATATCCTCTGAAGTTAAATCACTCACAAAGACGGATTTAAACTTCGCACAACACTCAGCTAATACAAATTCACTCAGAAAATATTTTTCTATTTGCTTCAACTGGGTTTCTGTCAACAGATGACTTCCACCAGACGAGTGAGCTGTTCGAGCTTCTTGAGACTTAGAAAAAGTTTCTGCTTCAAAAACGAAATCTCAGAATGTTGTTGTGTGTCTCTCTCTTCGAAATCAGCACTATTTATACTTGGATTTGAAAATATGACCGTTGAAGGAAATCAAACTTCAAATCCATAGCCTTAGCCCGAATTCAAAACGGCTTCCTGCTACAATACCTTTTCTGCTGTACTTTCCTGTAGCTGCATTAAATGCACTCTGCTGATCCGAGAATATTCTTCAATCATTTGCCATTACTGCCCTTCTCTTGCAGCATTTATTACACTAAGTGCATTTATTACCGTTGGACTAATCTCTTGATCTCTTCTACTCTGCTGATCGAGGCAACTCTGCTGATCAAATACTGTACTAATCTGATTTGAGTCAGCTGATGGTCTACCCTTCTGATTGTTGTTTCAGCATGAGATTAGTAGTCTTCTGGGCTTCGAATTCTGAACCTTTCTGATGTCTTCTTTACTTGTTCAAAATTCTTCTAAGGGAACTAAGCTTTCCATACTTAGCTGATTTTGACGTTTTGGAAATCATCAAAACCTTCCCTTATCTTCTTAACTTCTTTGTACTTCATCTTCATCTTCATCCAACAATATAAATTAAATAATATTTTATATAAAATTTGAAAAATAAATATCAATTAAACTTATTAATTTTAAATTGACAAAAAATATTAAGCTAATTAGATTTTACATATAATATATATAAATAAAATAAAATTTATTATAGAATTTGAAAAAAAAAATCTTTTCAAAATTATACAAGTAATATAATT
This sequence comes from Penstemon barbatus, assembly GCA_003313485.2. Classification (NCBI taxonomy): domain Eukaryota; kingdom Viridiplantae; phylum Streptophyta; class Magnoliopsida; order Lamiales; family Plantaginaceae; genus Penstemon; species Penstemon barbatus. The sequence continues at coordinate 2,686,908 of CM064884.1, forward strand.
CTATTTTTTAAATTTATTATAAATAAAAAATTATAAAAACAAAAAACCCTAAATCCCTCACCCACCCTCCCTCCAAACAATTCAAGTCGCCGATGGCGTGGGTTCGCAGGTCCCAGGCCACTGGAACCCAGGCAATTAGCAGTCTGGGACCAACTATCCCAGGCTACCATGACCTGGATTGATCCATCGCACATCCCAAGTCGTGGTGGATTGGGCTTTCTAATCCCAGGCAACAACGGTATGATCGTCGACACTTGGTCGTCGGTGGCCTAGGATTGGCGAACCCAAGTCGGGGTCGACCTAGGTTAGAAATGTGGGGAGCTGGGTGGTCGGTTGGTAGGGATTCAGCTTTTTTATTATTTGTCTAATTATAATAAATTTACTAAAAAGAATTATTATTATTATTTACATAATTTTAAAAAAGGTTTTTTTTCTTCAGGTTTTATAATTAATGTTATTTAATATGTATATATAGTATGTAAAATCAAATCATTTTAGAAGTTTTTTTTTAATTTGAAATTTAATAAGTTTACTTGTTTTTTAGATTTTATATAAAATATTATTTTATTTATATGTATTATATATAAATAAAATAAAATTTTATATAAAATCTAATTAGTTTAAAAGATTTTTATTTAAATTTGAAGTTATAATAAATTTAGTTTATAATTTTTAGATTTTATATAATATATTATTTAGTTTATATATATTATATATATAATCTTATTAGTTTAAGAGATTTAATAATAATATTATTATTAATATATATGATTTATAAATACGATTTATTATTTACTTATTTGCAATTGGGACGGAAATGCTTCAAACTTGTGAATTATGGGGTGAATTTATTGGTCATAAAATATATGAGACGAACTTTGGCAGCAATCTATAACTATAGGGCTAATAATGCAAAATTTTCGTTGACTTTCAGTCAAAATCTATAACTATAGGGCTAATAATGCTAATAACTTGTGATATTGTTGACCGTACGTAGTTCATTTGTAAGGTTGAGGCCCCATGACTAATATATTGATATGTATTCAACTCCATATCGTACTGAAGTGTGATATCAATGTAATGATCGATTCTCTAAAACGATATCATTGGCCAAAGTAATTTATATAAGTTAAATGTGTAGGGTCTTTCTAATATAAGATTTTGTGGAACAATGGTGTACATAAGATACATAATTTTAACCATAAAAAAAATTCAACAATAAATTTGAGCCACAAATTTTGGTCAAAATGTCCCTTGATGATGTGGCATTGAACATTGTATTTGAAATTACCAAAAATGAGAAAATCTAAAATTAAAAAATTGCCCCATCAAAAATTACAAAATTGCCCTGCCATAAATATGTATTATTCAGTCTCTCTTTTTGCTTCATTCTCATCGTCTGGGTTTTTTGCACTTTGTACCCCCAAAATATGGGAAATAGGCACTTTGCACTTCCGAAACATAGATTTAGCACTTTGCACCCTCAAAATATGAAAAATGCAGCACTTTGCACCCTCTTTTATACTTAGGCAAAAACTCAAGTGCAAAATAGGTAATTCAATTATAAATATTGGCACTTTGCACTCCTAAAACTTGAGAAATTGGCACTTTGCACCTCCAAATATAAAATTAACACTTATCACCCTCGAATTAAGAACAAATTAGCAACTTGCACCCCTAAAATACAATAAATGGACACTTTGCACCCCGAAACACATAATTAACACATAAGACCCTCAAATTTAAAAAAAAAACTCAAACCTCTCATTTTTTCCGACAAAATTGGCCATTAGGGTGAAAAAAATCTAAGGAAAAATAGGTAAGTTTCCGATCTACGATTGAACAACCTGCATTTATATACATATATACAAATTAAATACCATGAATTTGGAATGATTATATCTTATAACAAATTAACAACCATGAATTATAGCTTGTACAAATTAAACGTGCTATGCAAAACAATTGACTAAGTAAAACTTGGTAAGTTCAACTTTGTCTTAGATCTTTTCACCCTGGTGGTTGACTTTGCGGGAGAAAAGAAGGGGTTTGAGTTTTTTTTTAATTTGAGGGTGTTAAGTGTTAATTTTATGTTTCGGGGTACAAACTGTCAATTTATTGTGTTTTTGGGGTGCAAGTTGTTGATTAGTTCTTAATTCGAGGGTGATAAGGGCTAATTTTATTTTGGGGGTGCAAAGTGCCAAAGATTTATAATTGAATTACCTATTTTGCCATTGAGTTTTTTCTTGAAGATAAAAGAGTGTGCAAAGTGCTATATTTTTCATATTTTAATGGTGTAAAGTGCTAAATCTAAGTTTCGAGGGTGCAAAGTGCCTATTTTCTCTGCACTAACACGAAGACATTGGAATGGAGTTAAACACATATTGCGCTATCTTCGTGGAACAATAGACATGGGCTTATTTTACTCTAGAGATGCTGATGCACATATAGGAGGTTATGCAGATGCCGGTTATCTTTCTGATCCACACTAAGGAGATCACAAAGTGGATATGTACTTACTTGTGGTGGCGCTGCAATATCATGGAGATCTGTTAAACAAACTCTAGCAGCCACTTCTTCCAATCATGCTGGAATTTTGTGATAGAAATAGTGTCCTGCAAGTCAGCTGTATGGCTAGCATTAATTGTAATTAATGAGGAACTATTCAATTTAGATTAATAAATGCATTTTTATGGTCAACTTTATCTTATGTAATATTTGTCTACGCATAAGGATAGAAGTCCTTAGATCACAGGGCTATGGGACAACCCGTGGACTGATCTCAAAGGCCGTGATCTAGAACATATTCAAGAGTCGTAGAATCCAATCGAGATAGGACATCGTTGGATTCGGTTAGACTCTCACTGTTGTGTATACTCCGATGAACTGGAAGACGCTGGGGTCCACGAGCGTGACTGGGATAGTCGATACACATAAGTGGGTGGCTTGCTGGGATGGCAAGTGCACTGAATACCCCAATTAGGAAATAACTCACCATGGAAGCGGTAGTCGCATATCGGGGTTGAAGTTATTCCAATTTACAATAGTATACGAGGAACGATCCCTAACAACTTGAGATGATAGGGTTTATCTGGTACGAGAACATCTATACTTTGATATGAGTTCCGACTGACTGGGGATAGCCAGAAAGTCTCTGTGGACTCATGTTGGGTATAGAGGAACTCGTATGCAGATTCATATCATCAACAAAGGATCCATTGACCCGACTTGATAGGTTGGGAAATTCTCCTATGGATTTCTGTGAGAAATTAATTCTGGTAAAATCCTTGGCCAAGGTAACTGACGACTTTATGTAAGTAGGTCATAAAGATTAAGTCAAAGAGAATTTATTTCGAGACCAGAGTACATAAGGTCAAGACAAAAGAAAAAAGGGAATCCGATAAAAGACCATACCCTTAAGTCTCGACTGGGAGATTGATCGATGGAGAGATTTTGTCGTATATGGAAATTGTAAATGATAAAAGGTTCACTGAATTAATTCACCAGTGATTGGGCTCCATGGGCTTGTGACTGGACATCGACCGTGGAGTGTGGGAGAATTCCCAAATTAGCAGGGGTGCTAATTTTGGAATGATTAATCGACAGAGTGTTCGATTAATTTAGAGTATTAATTGCTCGAGTAATTAAATAATATTTAATTACAACCCACGGCCAATTATGTGGTGAACCTACGGGGGCATACACAATACACAAGTAGCGAAAGCGAGGAAACAGGAACGAACCAGTCGACTGGGTCGACTGGGTCAAAATCGACTGGGTCGATTAAATGGGTGGGTCGACTGGGTCAACCCATATGGAACGAAAATGGATCCAATTGGAATTGGATCAAGATTATAAATTAAATTGGAATTTAATTTATGAGTAAATTAATTAATTAGGATTTAATTAATTAATGGAATAATTAATTTAATTAGACTTGGAGTTTGATTAATTAATTGGGAGATGATTTAATTAATTGGGCTATTTAATTGGGAGATTAAATAAAGCCCTGAAAGATTAATTAATATGGGCCATGAATTAATTAGAAGACTTAGTCTTCTAATTAAAGAAGGCCATGGCCCATGTAGGAGAGAGAAGACCTAGTCCTAATAGGACTAGGATAGAAAGAAAACTATAAATAGCTTTCTTCTAGTTATTTTTTATATAACTCCTTAAGCAAAAATTGAGCAAAGCAAAAACTCTCTCCCTCTCCCTACCAGATCGGCCGAACCACTTCTTCCCTGTGGAAGAATTTTTTCGTCTTCGTTTATGTTCCCAAATCGTTCCTAAAACCTAGATATTAATATAGCCTATGTTCTAGTCGATTAGGTATATTAATTTTCGTGATATTGTGGTGTATCAACTCGTAGAGGCGCAACACGTGGGGCGCTACCAAAAGGTGTGGGTCGATCAACCGGGGTCAGAATTCAGAGCTCATATTGCTAGCCTAGGATTTGCAAGGAGACAGGTATAAACGAGAAAACTTATACTGTCATTTATATATATTTATATATATACAACTAGAGAATATCCTGGCAAGATTCTTTAAGAGGCCCTAGAAAATTTTTATATTCCGCTGTGCCTATGGCTATTTTTCTTACCGAATCCCAACATTTTGGCATTGCCTGAAGCAAGTCGAGAATGTTTTTGGCTGAGATCAATGGTTCAGTATATTCAAGAATCTTTTGGGTTGCCTTTAACAAATAATATACCAACATCATTATATGAAGATAATGCCGCTTGCATTGCTCAAATAAAAAAATGGATATATCAAAGGAGATAGGACGAAACACATATCATCAAAGTTTTTCTTTACCCATGAGCTTCAAGAAAAAGGGTGATATAGACGTTCTTCAGATTCACTCATGTAACAACTTTGCTGATTTATTCACTAAAGCATTGCCGACTACATCATTCAGAAAGATGGTTTACAACATTGGAATGCGGCGACTTGTGGATCTTATGTCGGCATCAGGGAAGAGTGTAATTGACGACACTTACACTGTACTCTTTTTCCTTCGTCCAAGTTTTTGTCCCAATGGGTTTTCTTGGCAAAGTTTTAACGAGGCAGTGTTACACGCTTATAAGTCCCTTTCGGATATGTACTCTTTTTCCTTCGTTCAAGTTTTTGTCCCAATAGGTTTTTCTTGACAAGGTTTTAACGAGGCATACTCCAGAAGCAATAGGCATCCAAGGGGGAGTGTTATGAAATATTCATAATTTGTGGATGCCATTGATAATTTACCATTCAAGCTATGCATAATTCTTCCACTTACCTTATATGTGGCAAGACATGAAGAAGTGTGGCAAAGCATACACCTGTGGAGATTTCTAGATGTATGCAAGTGTTTAAACATGTAGTATAGTCGTGTATCACAATTGCATGGAAGACACATATATGAAATGTGGCTATTGCATAGAAGTCTTGAACTCCTATAAATAGATGAGTTCATCCCTCATTTTTGTAAGAAGATGAACTACAACATAAAATGAGATAAAAGAGTTGAGGAGTTTTCTCTACATATTACTTTGCATACAACAATTTGTTCATCCATTTTATCCTAAGTTTTATAACAAAACAAACCATAGTTGGAGTTAAATTTCCATTTTTATATCTAGTGATTTTTTGGTTCAGTTTTGCTTTATTTTTCATTTTTCTAACAATCTAATATATGCCACAACCAAGGCCCTGCCCCCCCCCCCCCCCCCCTCAATTGGAGATTGAGCCCCAAACCCAGCCTACTAGAGATGGCCTTATTTTTGCTAAAGCGAATAAATGAGCAATCTTACAATTTTCGAAGTTTTAATTGTAAGAGAATAGTTGTGCTACGCGAAAGATAGAGGTCTTTATACACGATTTACAAGTTTTCAATTCCTTATAGGAATTAACAATGGATTTACATAAATAATTGGGTTAGGTCTCGTCTGTTCTGATAATTATAATATTTGATTGATCCTCTTTAAAAACAAATAGACATACTAGTTTAGAAGGGATCCAATCATTTGGACAACTATAAACTTAATAATCAAAATACCAAAAAAAAAAATCAATCAAAATTTAAATTATATTACATTCACGAAAAATAAGGAGGTTAAAAAAAAGGTAAATTTTACAAATATAACTCCACAAGTTACTTTTATTACATATGATATTTCGTCATGACCTAAATGAACCCAGAACATTTACCTATCTTAATTACAATTTCAAATGTTACCAATTACATTCAAAATAGACTGCAATGATTTTTAAGTTTTTGAAATTGGTCCATGATATCCATGGACGGAGCTAGATCAATATTCAATTTTTTTCTTTCTCTTAGGTAGATAGGGGGTAGCGAAAGTTTGTACATTAATGTATTAAATACAAGAATAATAAAAGAAACCTTAAAAAATAAAAAATAAAATCAAATTATCTTGGTGATAATGCTAGAACTTTATGAAGAAAGAACAATTATTAATAGAAAAGAAAATAAATAAAAATAATTAGTGTTGGACGCAACCAAAAATACTAGCCCAACTAATTAGGACATCTCCAATGGTGCCTTCCGGGGCCGGGGCCGGGTCGGGCTTTGGAGGAGAAACGGTTGGACACGGAAGAGGGGCTTCGGGCCGGGCGGCTGCGAGGCTGGAACGGGCGGGGTCGAGGGCTCGGCTGAGCCCTCTTGCTGGCCCGGGCCGCGCGTTGGACAATTGGAGCCCCTCTTTAAAACAGGTGCCGCCAAGTGGCGGCACCTGATTGGCTCCTTGCCCTTTTTTTATTTTCTTTTAATTGATTAATGTTGTGTAATTAATGTGTTGTATAATTAATGTGTTTTATTGTTGTATTAATGTTGTATTGTTGTAATTAATGTGATTATAATTAATGTGGCCTAATTAATGTGTTATTTTAATTAATGTGATTGATTTTAATCATATAAGTGCGGTTTGGTTTAGCATATAAGGCCCAATAAATTAAATAGTGAGACTTTATTTGGTGTTTGGTTCTACAAATAAGAAAATCTGGGCAACCTCAACTTGTCCGGATTTTGGTGGGCCAACCCCAATAAATGACTCTAATCTCTCTATTATAATTGGGCCTTAACCCCTACAATTACATTATGGTGGAATAAGGAAATTATGAAATTACACATTTATCGTCACTCTTCATTAAAGTATATATATAATACTTTAACATTTTCCTTCCACATAAATTTAGAAATTAACAGGAGAGGAGCACTGCGATCATTTTGGGGTTGAAGAAGAACCCTAGTCTTCTTACAACTCAACCCTATTGCAAAAATTTGATAATATATCTTTCATTTTCTCCTGCCTTTACTCCCCACCAACTAAGAGTTTTTTTTTTGTTCAATTATATTTTCCATGTCTAGCATCTCCCATACAAGATTTATTAGTGCACCTTTCTTCGGAATATTTTAATATCTGGAAGACAAGTCAATTACTTAATTGGATTTACTTATAATATCTGAAATTGTTTTGGAAAATGAGAAACAACAATTTGAAAAGGGATTTTGATTGGGTTTCATAAGGGGTAAATTGCCTTTAACTTTATAGAAAAATTGATTTTGGTATGAAAATTATGAATCGTGTTAAAAGGGAAGTATGATATTTTAATTGAAACTGTAAGACACAAGTGATATGAACATATTGGAAGAAAAATGTGGAGTAGTGGAGTAGAGCTCTCTCCCGAGGAATGAAAAGTTGATATGATTTGGGACATGACTTGTGAATAAAAGAAAGGGTAAAAATGTCAAATTTGCATAATCATGTTTTTATCATGCAAACCATTTCCTTTTTTTTAAATTTTCTTTTAATTGATTAATGTTGTGTAATTAATGTGTTTTATTGTTGTATTAATGTTGTATTGTTGTAATTAATGTGATTATAATTAATGTGGCCTAATTAATGTGTTATTTTAATTAATGTGATATATTTTAATTATATAGTATATAGTATGATTAATTATTTAAAGTAATTTTAAATAAAATTATGATATACTTATAAATATAGTAATAGTCCATTTAATTAAACACTCATACAAATAATTTTTTTAAAATACGGAATTAGTTAAAAATAAAATTAAGCACTCGTACAAATATTTTCATCGAATGAAGGAGTCGGCTGGTTTCAGGGGAGAAATCAGTAAAATGTTATATTTTCATGTGTTTCATTTCTTGTATTTCTCGTATTTTTGATTTCTTGTATTTCCTTTCTTGTTTATTGTATTTCTTTTTTTGTATTTCCTTCTTGTTTGTTGTATTGCGTATTATGTATTAATTTTAAGTTACTTAATTATTTTCTCTCTTTAATTTTAATATTTTAATATAATTAATAATTTAATTACGAGTGCTAATAATTATTACTATTATTAATATTAATGTTAAAAATAAAATTAAAGCTAAAAATATAGATGAGAGTGGACAAGTGTTGAAAATTGAATTAATTCCATTTCAGAGCTCTGCCATTGGAGACGACCAGGCAAGGTTCGAGGCTGGGGATGGGCTGGCCCGGGGCTCCAGAGCCCCGGGGCTAGCCCTCTCATTGGAGATGGCCTTACTGCCATTATAGTTCAGGTCATTTCATCTTGAAAATGACATTCGGTATTCTCGGTGATCTCATCGTAGCATGTAGGCTTATCTTGGGACTACACCATCAAATGGTTATGGATTTAAATCTCACTGTTATTTATATTTCGTTAGTTTAATATTATTATTTGTAATTAATTTATTTTTATACAACACCACTTAATGAAATAGATTAATAATTCAATTTGAAGTTTGGGACCACAATAAATTTTAAAATCTTGAGATAGGGCTAATGAATATGATTAATGAATTTTACAGAATTATTTTTCAAGGATCAGTCCACCACGTTTTTTTAGAGTATATAATAATGAAATGTGTATGTAGATAAAAGAATGGATTCTTCTCGTATTAACTTTTCATCCATATTTAGATATCCGAATATAATATGAACCCAATTTGGTTACTATGTATCTTTAAGGCCCATTTGTAATGCTGGATTTGGGTTTAGCGAATTTAGCACGGGATTTTAAATGGATGGATATAAAATTTCATGTACTTGGAATTTATGCATTTGAAATCTTTTGTTTTGATAAAAAAAATTATAAAGGATTTCAAATTTAATCATTTCAAATTCATTTTTTGGTATATGAGTTTGAAGTGTTTAAAATTCTTAACCATAACTTTTAATTTAATTAACGAAGTTTAAACAATATTTTCATATAATATTTTTAATATGTTAATTCCAAATCTACATAATCGATTTTCATTAATTTCACCTGCTTCACAAGTATTTTTTTATCGATTTAACCCATTTTTCACTGATTTAAATCATTTTTACCCTCATGTTCGAGTCAGGGCATGCAAAACTCATGCCACTTAACTGACGTGTTGTGCATGTGATTAATTCAATTAATAATTTGACGATCAAATAAAAAATGCCAAGATGACCTAAATCATGATATCAAATATACTTTTTCAAAAAATTGATATCAAATATGTAATCGAAACAAAATTTTAATACAAAATTGGTTTTCCTTCTTTAGTCCAATACTAAGGGTAAGTTTGGCCCAGCGGTGGGAGCTCTTAAAAGCACTTCTATACATTCATTGTGATTTTTAAAGTGTTTGACCCCAATTATAGAAATTATTTTTAGTCAATCGTGATTTTAATGATGTTTGGCCCTCACTGTCATAATCAATTTTTGGATTTACAAAAGCTAAAAACAACTTATTTTAGGAGTAACTAAAGTGTTACTTTTGCAAAAGCTATTATCCAAAAATAATTATTTTTAATTGAATATTATCATAATCAATTATTGACAAAATCCATTTTAGTAAAATTAATTCTCATATAATTGATTTTCGAATCGCTAGGCCAAACTCACCCTAAATATAATTGGAATAATATACTAAGTAACTAACTAAGTCTTATCAATATATATTAGAGTAATAAAAGTAGTAATGTACAGTTTATATATATATATAATTGGGTTAGGTCTCGTCTGTTCTGATAATTGTAATGTTAAATTTATCCTCTTTAAAAATAAATAGACATACTAGTTTCATGAAGGGGTGGATCCAAGAATTTGAACAAGTGGACACTAAAATTTCACTATAAATTTAACTAGCATATTCATGTGCTATGCACGAACATAGAGAGATTATTTTAATATAAACTACAATAATTTTTATCACTATTAACATGCATGTAAGATTACAACTTGAACAATTTTATTAACCATGTTTGAAATATTTGTAAAGGTATAGTCTAATCAATATTGATGTTTTATATATATTTTTTTCTTGGGATATGTAGTATGAATGATTGGCGATACTTATTCTAGAAATTAAAACTGAACCAAAGAATCACTAGAAATCAACCATGCTAGAAATATTTGTAAAGGTATAGTTTAATCCGAATTAATATATATTTTATGTATTTCTTTTTCTTGGGATATGGACCATGAATGATTCGCAATAATTATACAAGAATAATACTGAACCAAAGTCACTAGAAATAAAAATGGAAATTAACTCTTATTATATTGTTTCGATACATAAGCCATGCGTCATACTTATATATTATTACATGAATGATTTTTATATTTTCTTGCCTGGCCAACGAAATTTCTGAACCCATGATTTATTATTAATCAATACATCCATCCCCTTTTCATTTATACGCCACTTAATAAATCCAGAAGTACAATTGTCAAAACCTGCATCGGAATCAATCACGTTGAAATTCGCATTGAAATACCACGAATCTCCAAATCTGACCACACAATTAACAATACTTCTATGTTTATCGAACAATGGAGTTAAAAACGTGCGAAATTCTGATGGCCTAACTGTAAGCTCGGTATAAAAACCAGTTACAACTTTACATTTAGCACGTAGAATTTGATATGGTGAACCATTGGCTAAAGTAACCACACACTGTCTCGCGGTTACCAAAGAGATTAGTACATTCAACACTAACAGAATTGTAAGAAAAATCTTTGAATTAGGGGAAGAAGAAGAAGTACTCATGGTTTTAATTTGATGTTGTGTTAATTTGTGTTTATTTTATGCATGCCCTTGTATATATATTGAGATTGATTTTCACAAAGGTTTTCTTGTACCATTATATAGGCCTAACTGAAGTTGGTAAAAGGAATATGAATATTAAAGCAAACTTAATTTATTTAAAGAGTAACCATATTAGGTTCATATATTTTTAGAAAATTCATAAATATGGAGAAAAGTTTATCTAAAAGAATCTATTATTTAATGCTCATTACACGTTGTATTGAAATGGCTGTGTCGTAGCCGGCTGTAATTTGAGGGTAATTTAGTCAAATATACCAATTTGGGTTCAACCAAGGGTACGCACTTCACAAATATAATACTGGACTAACTATAATTTTGGGTCAAACACGTAACCGAACATAACATTGAATCATGGGCCTAATTATGATATTGGGCTATTGGGATGCAATTGACAATGTTTATAATTATTTTAAACTAACCGAACCTTAGAAAAACGTGGTTAAAACGGCAACTAGGGCTCTCAATGGGCAGATTTTAATTCGGATTTGATCAATATCCGGTCCGATTAATTAATTAGGATAATTATCCGATTAGTTATCCATTGGACCTAATTCGATTAAGAAGATTCATAATCTGAATTACATTGAGCGAATATGAATCTAGGCTGATACGATTTGTTACATATTCATATCCGATATATATTTCTATATGTTGTTTCTATATTATGTATTTAAATCAAAATAAAATTAAAATCATCTATATTTCACTAAAATCTTTTATTATATTAAAAATAATCTTAAAATGAAATGCATGATGGATGTTGTTGGACTATCATGGTAATTAATTGGGCCTACAACATATTAATTTATGCTATTTAATAAGAAAAAACAAAACTCTAACCATTCATCGATGTAGCAGATGTCCTATTCCCTCTACTTATTCCTCCAATTTTTGTTTTCTATTCAATTACTCAATATTGGATTTTCTTCTTCTTTGTCCCAGTTTCTGTTGTTTTTTATTTATTCCTTTGTTCTAATTTTTTCATTTATAAATAAGGAAAATGTTATATTTTTAATTCATGATAATGGAGTATGCAAGTGATTTGGAGGAAAATGGAAGAAAAAAAATATTATTAAATGTGCTAAATGGATCAGGATAATTTATTTGGATCCGAGATATCCACAGGATTCAGATCAATTGCTAATATTCAAGATCCGAATGGATCCGGATTGATCCTGATCTTATCCGAGTCCGACCCAATGACACCCCTAACTGCAACTAGATATTTAAATATAGAAATTCCGAAAAATTCAATAATCATACTCCTTAATTTAACCATGTCTCATGATTTTCAATTTTAAATGTGGACCCAAATGTAATTTTCAAGATCTGAATTCTGAACTATAACCTTATTATTTTTTTTTTTTATATTTTCAATGATTTATCTAGTGTGTTTCTTGAACTGAAACTTGTACTGATAAAAAGCTTTCATCAAGAGATTTTAAGTCATATAAAGAACACAAAATTTGGCCTCGTAATTAGGGGTGTTCAACGAAACCGCTCGTCTGCCCCAACCGATCAACCCAACCCAACCCGACTGCAATTTACGAGTTGAAGTTTTGATGGGTTGATCTTGGGCATCATGAAAAAAAGACCGCAATTTTTCGATCGGGTTTGGTTTTATAATTTTTTAGACCGCATAACCGCATTCGACCGCACTTTATATAAATGATGATGAATATATGTTTTATTTTATTTTATTATTTAATTTAGTCCTAAATTTAAGAAAATGAGAAATATAATATAAGTATATACTTTAACAAATTAGTCGTGTTCCACAACCCAAATCTCAATTATATTAGATAAACCCTACAGTCTTACGTAAATCTCCAATTTTAAGTGCCAAAAAGATCAAAATAGATCCAAAACTAGAACAAATTAGTTAAAAAATATTCTGCGAAAACCAAAAAGTAGAGCAAAAAAAAATATCAACCAAACTTTTCATTGGCCATTAACCACCAACACCAAATTCGTATATAAAGATGTTTTTCTCTTTTGTTTATTCTTTGGGAACAATTTGATTTTTGAGTAATAAAAACTTGTTAATTTAGTGTTCGGGTTTGTTTTTAGCTTTCATTAAATTTTGTATTCATTGAAGATCATATTTTAATTGAAATTTTACATTATCTCAATTATATTTTCTATGAAAGTTTACTAAATTTATTAATAAAAACAAAAAAATTGTAATTAATTAGTCATTTATATTTAACTCATCAAATAATAAAACACAAGAAAGTTAATAATTGAGACCGCAAAACCTGCCCCAAACCGCCCCAACCCAAATGAACCGCATAGTGCAATCTCAAGACCAATGTTTTCAGAATCGGACCGGACAGTGAACCGGTGAGCCGACTGGTTACTGGTTTTACTGGTCGAATCGGTCGGACCGGATGACGTCATAATATTATAATAAATATATTTAATTTTAAAATATATGTAATGTGCGTAAAATTTAAACATTATCCTACAATTGATTAAAATTATTAAATTTTTTATATTATACTAAAATCAAATCATATAATATTTATCTAACTTATATCATAACGATAATATGGTACTAATTTGTATGCTCATATAAATGATTATATTTCTTTATAAAAATTTAAAAGTGTAAGTTAAAAATACAACAAACTAAGAAATTCATAAATTTTAAAATATGGTTATGTATAAAAGTCTAATATTCGAAGTCAAACTTGCATATTATATCGATTTGACTCTTTATCCTAAAAATAATATTGAAAATAAATATTTTATGGAATAAATTTCAATAAAAATTTATTATTTGAGTATTAATTTTCATTCATAATATGTAAAATATTTATTTGAGTTAATTATCTAATTTATAAATAAATTTGGCTACAAGTTTCTATAATTTATAAATTTTAATTTGAAATAAAAGTTTGACAAAAGTGATGTAGCTCAAATGGTAAGGAAGTCATGTTTTACTTTAAAGGTTAGGTGTTCAAATCCGAACTTTTACAAGAATTTTTAGTTTATTTTTAACATTAAAAAAATTTTTAAAAAAAATTAAAAAAAAAAAAGGAAATTCAAAACCGGGTTGTTCGACAGTTTCGGACCGGTTCAACCCGGTTCAAATTGGGTTTTGATGTAAGTGGTTTTAGGGGATAAACCGGACCGGGCCAACCTCCGGTTCGCGGTCCAACCGGTTGGACCGGCCGGTCCGGTCCGATTTTAATAACATTGCTCAAGACTTGTTGGGTTGAGTTTGGACTAGAGATTTCAAAACCCGCAAATATTGGGTTTGATTTGGGCAAGTACAAAATCGCACTAGACCGCACCGCGCGCAAACACCCCTACTCGTAACGAATGAATTATGACAAAATCAAGCACATTGAAAGTTGCACCCAAATCACCCAATATGACGCCACAAGTAGCAATGTTTCTATGTTTATAGAACAATGGAGTTATAAACATACGAGATTGTAAAGGTATAGTTTAATCCGAATTAATATATATTTTATGTATTTCTTTTTCTTGGGATATGGACCATGAATGATTCGCAATAATTATACAAGAATAATACTGAACCAAAGTCACTAGAAATAAAAATGGAAATTAACTCTTATTATATTGTTTCGATACATAAGCCATGCGTCATACTTATATATTATTACATGAATGATTTTTATATTTTCTTGCCTGGCCAACGAAATTTCTGAACCCATGATTTATTATTAATCAATACATCCATCCCCTTTTCATTTATACGCCACTTAATAAATCCAGAAGTACAATTGTCAAAACCTGCATCGGAATCAATCACGTTGAAATTCGCATTGAAATACCACGAATCTCCAAATCTGACCACACAATTAACAACACTTCTATGTTTATCGAACAATGGAGTTAAAAACGTGCGAAATTCTGATGGCCTAACTGTAAGCTCGGTATAAAAACCAGTTACAACTTTACATTTAGCACGTAGAATTTGATATGGTGAACCATTGGCTAAAGTAACCACACACTGTCTCGCGGTTACCAAAGAGATTAGTACATTCAACACTAACAGAATTGTAAGAAAAATCTTTGAATTAGGGGAAGAAGAAGAAGTACTCATGGTTTTAATTTGATGTTGTGTTAATTTGTGTTTATTTTATGCATGCCCTTGTATATATATTGAGATTGATTTTCACAAAGGTTTTCTTGTACCATTATATAGGCCTAACTGAAGTTGGTAAAAGGAATATGAATATTAAAGCAAACTTAATTTATTTAAAGAGTAACCATATTAGGTTCATATATTTTTAGAAAATTCATAAATATGGAGAAAAGTTTATCTAAAAGAATCTATTATTTAATGCTCATTACACGTTGTATTGAAATGGCTGTGTCGTAGCCGGCTGTAATTTGAGGGTAATTTAGTCAAATATACCAATTTGGGTTCAACCAAGGGTACGCACTTCACAAATATAATACTGGACTAACTATAATTTTGGGTCAAACACGTAACCGAACATAACATTGAATCATGGGCCTAATTATGATATTGGGCTATTGGGATGCAATTGACAATGTTTATAATTATTTTAAACTAACCGAACCTTAGAAAAACGTGGTTAAAACGGCAACTAGGGCTCTCAATGGGCAGATTTTAATTCGGATTTGATCAATATCCGGTCCGATTAATTAATTAGGATAATTATCCGATTAGTTATCCATTGGACCTAATTCGATTAAGAAGATTCATAATCTGAATTACATTGAGCGAATATGAATCTAGGCTGATACGATTTGTTACATATTCATATCCGATATATATTTCTATATGTTGTTTCTATATTATGTATTTAAATCAAAATAAAATTAAAATCATCTATATTTCACTAAAATCTTTTATTATATTAAAAATAATCTTAAAATGAAATGCATGATGGATGTTGTTGGACTATCATGGTAATTAATTGGGCCTACAACATATTAATTTATGCTATTTAATAAGAAAAAACAAAACTCTAACCATTCATCGATGTAGCAGATGTCCTATTCCCTCTACTTATTCCTCCAATTTTTGTTTTCTATTCAATTACTCAATATTGGATTTTCTTCTTCTTTGTCCCAGTTTCTGTTGTTTTTTATTTATTCCTTTGTTCTAATTTTTTCATTTATAAATAAGGAAAATGTTATATTTTTAATTCATGATAATGGAGTATGCAAGTGATTTGGAGGAAAATGGAAGAAAAAAAATATTATTAAATGTGCTAAATGGATCAGGATAATTTATTTGGATCCGAGATATCCACAGGATTCAGATCAATTGCTAATATTCAAGATCCGAATGGATCCGGATTGATCCTGATCTTATCCGAGTCCGACCCAATGACACCCCTAACTGCAACTAGATATTTAAATATAGAAATTCCGAAAAATTCAATAATCATACTCCTTAATTTAACCATGTCTCATGATTTTCAATTTTAAATGTGGACCCAAATGTAATTTTCAAGATCTGAATTCTGAACTATAACCTTTTTTTTTTTTTTTTATATTTTCAATGATTTATCTAGTGTGTTTCTTGAACTGAAACTTGTACTGATAAAAAGCTTTCATCAAGAGATTTTAAGTCATATAAAGAACACAAAATTTGGCCTCGTAATTAGGGGTGTTCAACGAAACCGCTCGTCTGCCCCAACCGATCAACCCAACCCAACCCGACTGCAATTTACGAGTTGAAGTTTTGATGGGTTGATCTTGGGCATCATGAAAAAAAGACCGCAATTTTTCGATCGGGTTTGGTTTTATAATTTTTTAGACCGCATAACCGCATTCGACCGCACTTTATATAAATGATGATGAATATATGTTTTATTTTATTTTATTATTTAATTTAGTCCTAAATTTAAGAAAATGAGAAATATAATATAAGTATATACTTTAACAAATTAGTCGTGTTCCACAACCCAAATCTCAATTATATTAGATAAACCCTACAGTCTTACGTAAATCTCCAATTTTAAGTGCCAAAAAGATCAAAATAGATCCAAAACTAGAACAAATTAGTTAAAAAATATTCTGCGAAAACCAAAAAGTAGAGCAAAAAAAAATATCAACCAAACTTTTCATTGGCCATTAACCACCAACACCAAATTCGTATATAAAGATGTTTTTCTCTTTTGTTTATTCTTTGGGAACAATTTGATTTTTGAGTAATAAAAACTTGTTAATTTAGTGTTCGGGTTTGTTTTTAGCTTTCATTAAATTTTGTATTCATTGAAGATCATATTTTAATTGAAATTTTACATTATCTCAATTATATTTTCTATGAAAGTTTACTAAATTTATTAATAAAAACAAAAAAATTGTAATTAATTAGTCATTTATATTTAACTCATCAAATAATAAAACACAAGAAAGTTAATAATTGAGACCGCAAAACCTGCCCCAAACCGCCCCAACCCAAATGAACCGCATAGTGCAATCTCAAGACCAATGTTTTCAGAATCGGACCGGACAGTGAACCGGTGAGCCGACTGGTTACTGGTTTTACTGGTCGAATCGGTCGGACCGGATGACGTCATAATATTATAATAAATATATTTAATTTTAAAATATATGTAATGTGCGTAAAATTTAAACATTATCCTACAATTGATTAAAATTATTAAATTTTTTATATTATACTAAAATCAAATCATATAATATTTATCTAACTTATATCATAACGATAATATGGTACTAATTTGTATGCTCATATAAATGATTATATTTCTTTATAAAAATTTAAAAGTGTAAGTTAAAAATACAACAAACTAAGAAATTCATAAATTTTAAAATATGGTTATGTATAAAAGTCTAATATTCGAAGTCAAACTTGCATATTATATCGATTTGACTCTTTATCCTAAAAATAATATTGAAAATAAATATTTTATGGAATAAATTTCAATAAAAATTTATTATTTGAGTATTAATTTTCATTCATAATATGTAAAATATTTATTTGAGTTAATTATCTAATTTATAAATAAATTTGGCTACAAGTTTCTATAATTTATAAATTTTAATTTGAAATAAAAGTTTGACAAAAGTGATGTAGCTCAAATGGTAAGGAAGTCATGTTTTACTTTAAAGGTTAGGTGTTCAAATCCGAACTTTTACAAGAATTTTTAGTTTATTTTTAACATTAAAAAAATTTTTAAAAAAAATTAAAAAAAAAAAGGAAATTCAAAACCGGGTTGTTCGACAGTTTCGGACCGGTTCAACCCGGTTCAAATTGGGTTTTGATGTAAGTGGTTTTAGGGGATAAACCGGACCGGGCCAACCTCCGGTTCGCGGTCCAACCGGTTGGACCGGCCGGTCCGGTCCGATTTTAATAACATTGCTCAAGACTTGTTGGGTTGAGTTTGGACTAGAGATTTCAAAACCCGCAAATATTGGGTTTGATTTGGGCAAGTACAAAATCGCACTAGACCGCACCGCGCGCAAACACCCCTACTCGTAACGAATGAATTATGACAAAATCAAGCACATTGAAAGTTGCACCCAAATCACCCAATATGACGCCACAAGTAGCAATGTTTCTATGTTTATAGAACAATGGAGTTATAAACATACGAGATTGATTAGGCCTAACTGAAACCTTGCCAATATCAACACCAGTTACATCTATGCACTCAACAAGTAGATCTTTAAAATTTAATGAACCATTATCTAAGGCAACCACACATTGATCTCTCTTATTAACCAAAAAGATTAATACATTCACCACAAAAGAATTATAACAAAATTCTTTGACTAACTAGGGGAAGAACAAGTACTCATGATTTTAATTTGATGTTGTGTTAATTTAAGTTTATTTTATGCATGCCCTTATATATTGATTTTCACAATGGTTTTTTTTATTAACAATACTTGAAATAAATTAGCAATCTTACATTTTTCGAAGTTTTATTTGTAAGAGATTAGTTGTGCTTCACGAAAGATACAAGTTTTCATATAGGAATTACGCATGCATGCTTTACATAATTAGTTAAATTAGTTTTACGTGATAAATGTAATGTTTAATTTATCCTCTTTGAAAATAAATAAGCATACTACTCTAGCTCATGTGAAAATTTTAAACGAGCACTACGCCGGCCTTCATCTATCAAGTTGTCTTGTGGGAGCTTAATTTGCAGGAAACCCAACTTGACATTTGGTAAGGACCACAAAAACTTAATGCCCTTATCTTGAGTTCTTGACACAAATTAATGACAGCCTTAAATGGCAACAAAAGAAAAGAAAAAAAAGAGAACCCATTTATCTACATAAATTTCCATCATCTTAGTATTCTTGAACTGAGGCCCCTTATCAATTTGGCATTGATGTCAAACTTTGGTTGAGTGGTTTCACTTTCATGACATTCATTTGTATAATTACGCGAAATATTTGAAACATAACCATAATTTGGATGAGAGAATTTCATTTTTGGTACCATAAGAAATCCTATTTTAAGATTACGGTACCATAACTTTAGAAATATACAAATTTGGTATCACAAGCTAACTGCTCTCGATACATTTTTTTGGTACTTATGTCAACATTTGTACGGGAAATTCAATTTTGGACAGAAAATTGATAAAAATATACAAATTTGGTCTTATATATAGTTATAGATTGCTGCCAAACTTTACCCCACATTTTATGGCCGATAACTTTAGCTCACAATTCGGAAAATCTCAAATACTAATTAAATTTTCTATATAATATATATAAACTAAATAATATTTTATATAATATATAAAATTCAAAAAAATACATCAATTAAATTTAGTGGATTTTTTACATTTTGAAAAAAAATTTAAACTCATTAGATTTCACATATATGTTGGTCTCAAGTGGTCAGATGAGGTCTAGAGGGGCGGGGTGAATAGACCTCTGAAAATTTTTAGACTTAAAAACTTTTCAGTCGTCTGTCAGCAGACTAAGCTTATGAAAAACTGTAAGCTGACTATGCTGAT
This sequence comes from Penstemon barbatus, assembly GCA_003313485.2. Classification (NCBI taxonomy): domain Eukaryota; kingdom Viridiplantae; phylum Streptophyta; class Magnoliopsida; order Lamiales; family Plantaginaceae; genus Penstemon; species Penstemon barbatus. The sequence continues at coordinate 2,706,978 of CM064884.1, forward strand.
CGTGAACAAATCTTGAACAGCAGAGTGACCACTCTTCTTATAGTAACTTAGCTGATTTCAGCAAAATCAGTTTTATCAAGAGTATACTTGCAGCGGATGTTTGAAAGTGTTTTTCACAAGTAAACTAAGTCCTTTAAAAGATTTTATTCCAGTTAAAAACTCCTTTAAAATCTTTCAAAATAATTCAAAGTGTAAACTTATGCAATTTTGAAATATGCAAGAAAACTTAAATGCAAAATTAACACAAAGAATTTTTATAGTGGTTATATGGATAAAAATCCTTTAGTCCACTCTTCCAGATCACTTAGATTCTGGGTTATACTATAAACACAAAGTTTACAATATTTCTCCACTTATAGCTAAACAACTAATGAAAAGGCTATTAGCTCGCAGTAGGAAATCACTCAGAAAACCTATCCTCTGAAGTTAAATCACTCACAAAGACGGATTTAAACTTCGCACAACACTCAGCTAATACAAATTCACTCAGAAAATATTTTTCTATTTGCTTCAACTGGGTTTCTGTCAACAGATGACTTCCACCAGACGAGTGAGCTGTTCGAGCTTCTTGAGACTTAGAAAAAGTTTCTGCTTCAAAAACGAAATCTCAGAATGTTGTTGTGTGTCTCTCTCTTCGAAATCAGCTCTATTTATACTTGGATTTGAAAATATGACCGTTGAAGGAAATCAAACTTCAAATCCATAGCCTTAGCCCGAATTCAAAACGGCTTCCTGCTACAATACCTTTTCTGCTGTACTTTCCTGTAGCTGCATTAAATGCACTCTGCTGATCCGAGAATATTCTTCAATCATTTGCCATTACTGCCCTTCTCTTGCAGCATTATTACACTAAGTGCATTTATTACCGTTGGACTAATCTATTGATCTCTTCTACTCTGCTGATCGAGGCAACTCTGCTGATCAAATACTGTACTAATCTGATTTGAGTCAGCTGATGGTCTACCCTTCTGATTGTTGTTTCAGCATGAGATTAGTAGTCAAAATCTATAACTTTCAGTCAAAATCTATAACTATAGGGCTAATAATGCTAATAACTTGTGATATTGTTGACCGTACGTAGTTCATTTGTAAGGTTGAGGCCCCATGACTAATATATTGATATGTATTCAACTCCATATCGTACTGAAGTGTGATATCAATGTAATGATCGATTCTCTAAAACGATATCATTGGCCAAAGTAATTTATATAAGTTAAATGTGTAGGGTCTTTCTAATATAAGATTTTGTGGAACAATGGTGTACATAAGATACATAATTTTAACCATAAAAAAAATTCAACAATAAATTTGAGCCACAAATTTTGGTCAAAATGTCCCTTGATGATGTGGCATTGAACATTGTATTTGAAATTACCAAAAATGAGAAAATCTAAAATTAAAAAATTGCCCCATCAAAAATTACAAAATTGCCCTGCCATAAATATGTATTATTCAGTCTCTCTTTTTGCTTCATTCTCATCGTCTGGGTTTTTTGCACTTTGTACCCCCAAAATATGGGAAATAGGCACTTTGCACCTCCGAAACATAGATTTAGCACTTTGCACCCTCAAAATATGAAAAATGCAGCACTTTGCACCCTCTTTTATACTTAGGCAAAAACTCAAGTGCAAAATAGGTAATTCAATTATAAATATTGGCACTTTGCACTCCTAAAACTTGAGAAATTGGCACTTTGCACCTCCAAATATAAAATTAACACTTATCACCCTCGAATTAAGAACAATTAGCAACTTGCACCCCTAAAATACAATAAATGGACACTTTGCACCCCGAAACACATAATTAACACATAAGACCCTCAAATTTAAAAAAAAAAACTCAAACCTCTCATTTTTTCCGACAAAATTGGCCATTAGGGTGAAAAAAATCTAAGGAAAAATAGGTAAGTTTCCGATCTACAATTGAAAAACCTGCATTTATATACATATATACAAATTAAATACCATGAATTTGGAATGATTATATCTTATAACAAATTAACAACCATGAATTATAGCTTGTACAAATTAAACGTGCTATGCAAAACAATTGACTAAGTAAAACTTGGTAAGTTCAACTTTGTCTTAGATCTTTTCACCCTGGTGGTTGACTTTGCGGGAGAAAAGAAGGGGTTTGAGTTTTTTTTTTAATTTGAGGGTGTTAAGTGTTAATTTTATGTTTCGGGGTACAAACTGTCAATTTATTGTGTTTTTGGGGTGCAAGTTGTTGATTAGTTCTTAATTCGAGGGTGATAAGGGCTAATTTTATTTTGGGGGTGAAAAGTGCCAAAGATTTATAATTGAATTACCTATTTTGCCATTGAGTTTTTTCTTGAAGATAAAAGAGGGTGCAAAGTGCTATATTTTTCATATTTTAATGGTGTAAAGTGCTAAATCTAAGTTTCGAGGGTGCAAAGTGCCTATTTTCTCTGCACTAACACGAAGAAATTGGAATGGAGTTAAACACATATTGCGCTATCTTCGTGGAACAATAGACATGGCTTATTTTACTCTAGAGATGCTGATGCACATATAGGAGGTTATGCAGATGCCGGTTATCTTTCTGATCCACACTAAGGAGATCACAAAGTGGATATGTACTTACTTGTGGTGGCGCTGCAATATCATGGCGATCTGTTAAACAAACTCTAGCATCCACTTCTTCCAATCATGCTTGAATTTTGGCATTGCCTGAAGCAAGTCGAGAATGTTTTTGGCTGAGATCAATGGTTCAGTATATTCAAGAATCTTGTGGGTTGCCTTTAACAAATAATATGTTGGTCCCAAGTGGTCAGATGAGGTCTAGGGGGGGGGGGGTGAATAGACCTCTGAAAATTTTTGAACTTAAAAACTTTTCAGTCTTCTGTCAGCAGACTAAGCTGATGAAGAACAGTAAGCAGACTAGTCTGATCGTGAACAAATCTTGAACAGACGACTGACCACTCTTCTTACAGTAACTTAGCTGTTTTTCAAGAAACAGTTTTTCAAAGAGTATACTTGCAGCGGATTGTTTTAAAGTGTTTTTCACAAGTAGACTAAGTTCTTAAAAGATTTTATCCCCAGTTTTTAACAAACTCCTTTTTAAAATCTTTTAGGTAATTCAAGGTGTTTAAATATGCAAACTTTAAATATGCAAGAAAACTTAATGCAAGATAACACAAAGAATTTTTATAGTGGTTATATGGATAAAAATCCTTTAGTCCACTCTTCCAGATCACACAGATTCTGGGTTATACTATAATCACTTAGATTACAATATTTTCCACTTACACCTAAACAACTAATGAAAAGGCTGTAAGCTCACAATAGGAATTCACAAAGAAAACCTATCCTCTGAAGTAGAATCACTCACAAAGATGGATTCTAACTTCGCACAACACTCAGCTATTACAAAATCACTCAGATAATGTTTTTCTGATTTCTTCAACTTGGTTTCTGTCAACAGATGACTTCCACCAGACGAGTGAGCTGTTCGAGCTTTTGAGACTTAGAAAATTCTGCTTCAAAATTTCGATCTCTGATTGTGTGTGTTGTGTGTCTCTCTTCGAACTTTGCTCTATTTATACTTCGGATTTGAATTTATGACCGTTGAAGGAAATCAATCTTCAAATCCATCCTTCAGCTCTTTTGAAACGGCTCCCTGCAGCAATCGTACAGTGTACAGTACCTTTCTGTCCATCGCATTTAATGCTGCATTTAATGCACTCTGCTGATCCGAGGATATCTTCAATCATTTGCCATTACTACCCTTCTCTTCAGCATTTATTACACCAAGTGCATTTATTACCGTTGACTGATCTCTTGATCTCTTCCACTTGCTGATCGAAACAACCCTTCTGATAGGTACTCTGCTGATCAAATACTGAACTAATCTGATTTGACTCGGCTGATGACCTACCCTTCTGTTCGCTGTTTCAGCATGAGATCACTAGTCTTCTGAGCTTTGAACTTTGAACTCTTCTGATGTCTTCTTTTACTTGTTCAAAATTCTTCTAAGGGAACTAAGCTTCCATACTTAGCTGATTATGATGTTTTGGAAATCATCAAAACCTTCCCTTAATTACTTGTCTTCTTTGCACTTCATCTTCATCTTCATCCAACAATTTCCCCCTTTTTGATGATGACAAAACTTCAGCTAAGTACCTGTACCTAAACTAAAGTTTTGATCCTCAAAAATTTCTGAGATAGAAATAGTCTGTTGGATTAAAACTTGCAATTTTATAGATATTGAACTGATTACATATTACAAGTTTGTTCAGATGAGTCGTGCAAAAAAAATTACAAGGAGATATACAATACTAATCTATTTGTTTGTCTTCTTTATCATCCTTGCTTCTTTTCCTTCTTCAGCAGGTTTGGAAGTTTCAGCTTCCAAATTTTGCTTCAACAGCTCTAACTTCTTTCTTTTAACATCAGGATCAAGCTGTTCTTCAGCTGAGTCCTTAGCAGCAGCTATCTCCTTATCAGACTTAGCTTTGCTTCAGCTTCAGTTTCTTCAGCAGCTTCATCTTCTTCTTCTGTGATCTTATCATCTGTTGATCTGCTTGTGCCTTCATTTGCTGCTTCATTCTTTCTTCATCATCAGCAGATTCTTCCAACACTTCTGTTCTTTCAGCAGAAGATGCCTTATCCTCCCTTTCTTCCCTTAGTACCTTATCTTCCCCCTTTTTGTCATCATCAGCAGGGTTGACTTGATAATCTGGTAAGATTGGGGTGATCAGAAGTGAATCACATAGAAGTTTGATGTTCTCTTCCATAGCATGCATTTGAGCTTGTTGATGTAGTTGAGTTGCTCTGAATGCATCTAGTTGAGCTTGTTGATTCAGTTGATTGGCTTCAAAATTATCCATTCTTTTAGAACAGCTTCACCTTGGTCACCTAGCTGAATTTGAGTTGCCAGAATCCAGTCAGCAGATGCCTTGAAGTCTTTCATCATGTTATCTAAGGTTTCATCCTTAGCTTGGATAGCCATTTCAACTGTTTCCGTGATATTTCTCCAACCTTCAGCTGTGCTTTGAGTTCTTCTTCTGATAACATCCATGTCTTGACAAATGGACTTAACATTTTGAACAGTATCATCTATCAGATTTGATGAACAGCAGCAACTGTCTGATTGGGTTGACTCACAGCAGCCAACACATCTGCTTTTATCTCCTCCTTCATTTCCTTCATGATTTGATAATCATTTGTTGGATGGAGTCCAACAGATTGTCTGAGCACTTTGAGAAGTTGAAGGAACTTCTGTTGGAGTAGCAGACACGGTTTCTTTGAGAGGTTGCTCTGATGTTGAGTTATCATTGCAAGGGACTGATCTGCTGGACTACCAGCAAGGCTTGGAGTGCTTTCCTTCTCCTTAGCTTGATCATCTCCTTCAGCAGCAACTTCTTTGTCCTTGATCTGATCTGCTGGAATTCTTCTTCTTTCTTTGATCATCAGCAGCATCAGACTTATCACCCTGTGCTTTTTCTGATCAGATGGGTCTGATGTACCCTCAATTTGCTTTGGTTGATCAGAAGACTCTGCTTTTTCTTTATCAGCAGGGATATAATCTTCTTGACAGTCTCAACTGTCTTCATCAATCCTTCATTGTCACAGCTGACCTGTTAGAAATCCAAGTAAAATTATCAAGAGGAATAAAAGTAGATGAGGTTCCTCAGGCAGCTCTTCAAAGGTTTGAGATTTGGTCCATAGACAATGTGTTTGATGTTTGGAAGAGGGACCAATGAGCTTGGTTGTCCCCTTAACTTCCTTGATTTCTTTGCCCAAAGCTCCATTGCTTGAGCAATAGCCAACTTTATGATCTTTCCTTGAGGTCTTCTGATTCATCATATCCTCAGGAACAGATTCAAAGATCTTCTTTGCTTCGGCCTTGACTATGTGACTTATCTTGCCTCAACCTGTCCAGAAAGAATTCTGAATCAAGTGCTTGAATTAAGATCCAGTTTCTAGCCACTTCAGTACCCAGGCTTCTGCAGCATTGAACTTTCCACTTGGCCATTTCAGCAGGGCTCTTTGTCAGTCTGAATTCCTCCATCTGTTGTATTTGATCTTTTCAGAATGGAAGAGTGTCAGACGGTTGATCCTTTCATTTTCAGCATCTAGCCTCTTGAGAAATTCTTCAAAGATAGCAGGGTCATCCCTGACAATCTCTAAGCTAATCTGATTTCCTCTCTTCTCTTTGGCTTTATCTTTGGTGCAGGCATAGCTGGTATTGGTTTGTTTGGATCCCTCTGTTCACCAATACTAGCCCACCAGTATGCTGATTTCCATGAGCATCCTTGATGCTTGCTTCAATAACAGCAGCCAATTCTGCTGCCTCAACAGCATCTCTGCTCTTGAGTCATCTTGCTGGCCTCTTCTTCCAGCCTTTTTAACTCTAGGCTTTTCAGCCTATCTTCTTCTGCCTTTTCTGCAGCTATCCTTTGCTTTTCAGCACATCTTGTCTTTCTTTTCTGCAGCAGTCAGGTAAGTTGCAATTTTCCCAGTCCTTTTCTCTTGATTCAGGACTTTCAACTGCTTGTATTGGAGTTGCAGCAACAGGGTGGATGCAGAAGGAGTGTCTCTCCTTCACCTGTTGTGGCAGTCTGCTGATCTTCTCCAGCTTCAGCAGATACTACAGCAGAAGAGTCTGTAGTAGGAACTCCAATTGTGGAAACAACTTCTTCAGTAGATTTATCAGCAGGTTCTTTAATAACTAATGGCCTCTCAGCTGATGTTGTTGTTTCTCTTACTGTTGCAACTGGCTCTTCAGAGAAATTACCTTTCTCTTACCTTTGATTTGGCAATCTTTTGGCAGGGGGGTTGGCAGTAGGAGGTCCCCTTGCCTCACTTTTGTTCTCAACCTTTTCAACCTTTGAAGAGGAATTTCTTCCTCAGATTCAGTTCTTTCAGGAGAAGAACCTGTCTCCATCTGTTCAATCTCCTTGGTAAATCTTCAATATCTTCTGGAACTGCATCTTCAGATTGTGCTGATCAGTCTCAACAGCAGACTGTGCTGTTGGCTCAGCAGGTTGACTAGTCTGACCCTCCTTCTTGCTTTCTTAGAAGGGGTCTTTTTGGATTTTGCAGTGGCCTTTCTTTTTGGTTTGCCACCATTTTTCACTGGTTCATATAGTTTGAAAACTTTGTGCATGAGTGGCTTTCCACCACCCATAGGGCATTGCAGGATGCAAACAGATTACTGAGTAAGATGGCATGAGAGAGCCTTTTATCACTCAGCAGCTCATAGACGTGAGCAGCCCAGTTAACTTTCAGACCATAGTAATGCAAACCATGGTGTAGTACCTCCTTCTGGGTAACCCATCTAGTGAGCTTGTGTACAATCCATACCTTCGCAATGATGTCTGCGAACCTTGATACTCATCTTTAACTGAGTTTTCATAGGTTCCAGTCATCTTTCTCCTCTTTTGCACAAATGCCCAAAATTCATCCTCCTTTTCTGACCCTAAACTGGTCACATCTCCTCCCTTATCTGTAGCTTGTAAATTTCACTAAGAACAGCAGCAGAGACAGCAATTTTCTTACCACCGATGACAGCAGTCATCACAGTTTCATCATCGTTGAATTCCCTGGTGTGTAGAAGTGATAGCGTCTTCTAGTAAACCCTTTCTTCATGTGCTTCCAGGACTGGAACAAGTGATGCCTCTTGATTTTCTCAGAGAGAGCGCATCAGATCAGTACCCGAAAAGTGAAATTTGCTGTAGTTTAGGTATCTTCCATCAATAATCTTATCCATCTCTGAGATTAGTGAGTAGGAATCTGCAAAACATATACTTTCGAAGCAGGAGAGTTTGAGAGTTAGAGAGTTTGAGAATATTTGAGTGCGTAAGACGACTGTACTGTTTTAGATCGGACTTTATACGTTTCTATATTTGGGTTATCGTGATTAATCTGAAACGTTGATCTAATCTGACAGTTTATTAATCGTGTGGATGGGAGTTGCGGATTTCAATTTTATTATTTTAATGTCAGATGGGCGGGAAACTCTATCGACACTAATCTGTTACTTATAAAAGCGCGTTTCTTGATACGATTTATGACCATGCTTATATAAGATATCAGATGAGTAGAGTTTAACTTATCTGACAGACGAGTGATCTGTTATCTGATATTACTAGAGAATGCCAATAGCTAGTAATCTTCCTCTGCTGTTTGTCAATCCAGCAAGATAAAATAATCTTCAGTCTTCAAGAATTAAGAACAGATCTTCAGATAATATAACTTCACTAACTGACATTAACAGATTTCATCTTTAGAACAGAAGTACCGCTAGTCTTACACGTTCCCCCTGTCTTTAAGAATCCATAAGCTAACTAGTCTGTTGAAAGTTAATCTTGAATAGAATAACGGATAACTAAGCTGTTGAACTTCAGTCTTCTGATGAGTTCCCCCTCAGCTTATGCATCCAAATTAAGTAGTCCTACTCAGCTCTTAGAGTTGAGAACCTTGCTTCACTTAAGGTTTAGTGAAGATATCAGCAATCTGATTGTCAGTATGAACATACTCTATCATAACATTGCCTTTTTCCACATGATCTCTAATGAAGTGATGCTTGATCTCTATATGTTTAGTCCTTGAATGACTTGTAGTATTCTGAGTAAGTGAGATTGCACTTGTATTGTCACAGTAGATTGGAATTCCACTGATTTTGATATTGTAGTCTTCTAGTTGATGCTTCAACCAAAGTATCTGTGCACAGCAAGCTCCAGCAGCTATATATTCAGCTTCAGCAGTAGATATAGAAACTGAAGTTTGTTTCTTACTCATCCATGAGATCAGACGACTACCTAAGAACTGACAAGCACCTGTTGTGCTTTTCTGTCAATCTTGCAGCCAGCAAGGTCTGAATCTGAATAACCAATAAGCTCAAATCCAGATTCTCTAGGATACCACAATCCCAATTCTTGAGTGCCTTTAACATATTTCAATATCCTCTTGGCAGCTAAGAGATGAGATTCCTTGGGGTTTGATTGAAATCTTGCACAGACTCCAACTGAGTACATTATGTCAGGTCTGCTTGCTGTTAGATATAACAGTGACCCTATAATGCCTCTATATTTGGTTATGTCCACTGATTTGCCATCTTCATCTTTATCCAAACGAAGACTTGTAGACATAGGAATAGTAGCAGTAGAGCTAGTTTCCATACCAAACTTCTTGAACAGATCTCTTGTGTATTTTGCTTGATTTATAAAGATTCCATCAGGCAGCTGTTTGACTTGTAAACCAAGAAAATAATTAAGTTCACCCATCATGCTCATTTCAAACTTATTCTGCATCAGCTTGGAGAACTTATCACACATCTGTTGGTTAGTTGAACCAAAAATAATATCGTCCACATATATTTGCACAATTAATATATGATTCTCCCATTCAATTGTGAACAAGGTTTTATCTACCTTACCTTTATGAAATCCTTTAATTAAAAGAAAATCAGATAGGGTATCATACCATGCTCTTGGAGCCTGTTTCAGTCCATAGAGGGCTTTCTTCAGACGATATACTTTGTCCTCTTCTTGATAGACTTCAAATCCAGGAGGTTGTTCAACATATACCTCTTCTTGCAGTTCTCCATTGAGAAAAGCAGACTTCACATCCATCTGATAGACAGTGAAGTTCTTGTAAGCAGCATAGGCAAGAAACAGTCTGATTGCTTCAAGTCTTGCTACTGGTGCAAAAGTTTCATCAAAGTCAATTCCTTCTTCTTGACAATAACCCTTGGCCACTAGTCTTGCTTTGTTTCTGGTAACAATACCATCTTCATTCATCTTATTTCTGAAAACCCACTTAGTGCCAATTACCCTTTGATGACTTGGTCTAGGAACTAAGTACCAGACTTCATTCCTTTCAAATTGATTCAACTCTTCTTGCATAGCTTCTATCCAGAAGGAATCATTTAGAGCTTCTTCAATTTGCTTAGGCTCTATTTGAGATAGAAAAGTGACAAACATAGCATCTTGTGCAGCAGCTCTTCTTGTTTTCACTCTATCTAATGGATCACCAATCACCAACTCTGGTGGATGATTTCTGAGCCATCTGAGATCAGGTTGCAGGTCTGAATGTTGTCCTCTGTTTTGATCTTGCAACACTACTGTTGGAGTTGCAGTAGTAGTCTGTTGAACATTTGCAGTCTGTTGAACAGTCTCTGGTCTGTCAGCTGTTTGCAACTCGTCTGTTAGACAATCAGCACTGTGATTTTGAACAGCACTTGAGTTATCAGCTGAATTAAGATTAGGTAGTATGATGGGAACATATTCTTCTTTTCTTCCAATGTCTAACTTCTGTAAATCAGTAGACAGATCTTGATTAACACTTTGATTCTTTTCAGAAGATTGACTTGGCTCATCAAATACTACATGGATAGATTCTTCTATTAGTAATGTTCTTTTATTGAAAACTCTATAGGCTTTACTAACAGATGAGTATCCTACAAAAACAGCTTCATCAGCCTTTTCTGCAAATGCAGTAAGGTGATTTTTCCCATTATTCAATACAAAACATTTACAACCAAAAATCTTAAAGTAATGAATGTTTGGTTTCCTGTTGTTCCAAACTTCATATGGAGTCTTGTTCTGATTTTTGTTGATCATACATCTGTTCTGGGTAAAGCATGCTGTATTTGTTGCTTCTGCCCAAAATCTTTGAGGCAGTTTAGCTTCAGCTATCATGGTTCTGACAGCTTCCTTTAGTGTTCTGTTTCTCCTTTCAGCAACACCATTCTGTTGAGGGGTTCTGGCAGCAGAGTACTCATGATGTATTCCTTTGATATTACAATACTCTTCAACAGTAGAGTTTGTAAACTCTGTCCCTCTATCTGATCTGATCTTCAATATTTTGATACTCTTCTCATTCTGGATCAGTTCCATCAGATTGTAAGATGTTCCTTGGTTTCACTTTTCTTCTTCATGAAAATCACCCAAGTATATCTTGAATAATCATCCACAACAGCTAGGCAGTATTTCTTTCCACCATTGCTGACTGGATCAATGGGTCCAAATAAGTCCATATGTAGCAGCTCCAAGATTCTTTCAGAAGATTGGTGCTTCTTGCTTTTGAAGATGACTTGATTTGTTTACCCTTCTGACAGGCGTCACAGAGCTTGTCTTTGCTCATGACTGTTTTTGGAATCCCTTCTACCAAATCATTCTTGATTAATCTGTTTATGGTCTTGAAGTTTAAGTGATTCATCCTTTTGTGCCACAGCCAACTAACTTCACTTGGTGCAGATGCACCAAACAAACACTTGAATTCTTGTCAGCAGAATCCCAGTCGACTATGTAGACATTCCCTTGTCGTCTTCCAGATAAAATTACCTTCTTTGTACCAATCTGTTCAACAAAGCACTTATCTGTTGAGAAGATGACTGAATATCCCTTGTCACAAAATTGACTTATGCTCAGCAGATTATATTTGAGGCCTTTGACATATGAGACGTCAGATATCTCTATGTTTCCTCTGATTAATCTTCCTTTAGCTTTAATCTTGCCTTCTTTGCTGTCCCCAAAAGTAACCTTTGGACCATCCACAGCAATTGCATCAGTCAGCTCATGTATGTTTCCACACATGTGTCTTGAACATCCACTGTCCAAGTACCAATCTTCTCTACTTTACTCCTACTCCTAATCCTAACCTACAAAACAAAAATAAAATTGTTTTAGGTACCCTTATTGAGAGGGTCCTGAAGGATTAGTTCCACCTTTGACAACCCAAGATGTTGAAGTCTTAGGCTTCTTAGGTTTCTGAGTTTTGACAGGAGCATGAACAGTTTATTTTCATCATAATTATCAGATAAGTCATGTTGATGATCAGTATGATAAGAATATGTTCATAAGCAGGGTAAGGTGCATGATAAGCAGGATATGCATGCATTGGATGAGCAGGATAAGGTGCATAGTAACTAGGAAATTGAGGTGCATGATACATAGGATGATATGCAGCAGGTTGCACATAATATGACTCATTTCCATACCAAGCATTTTGATTTTTCTTGTTCTTATGCTTCTTTGGTTTACTAGCTTGCTCATTGACGACTTAGTTTTCCACTAGTCTGATTAGTTTAGCTTATCAGCAGACTTCTAGGACTCTTCTGTTTGGTTTACTAGTCTGTTTTCCTACACTAGGCTCTTTGCTCTTTTTAGCCTTAGGAGATTTCTTCTCCTTTACCACTTTCTCAGATGAGGTAGGTTTAGAGTTTGAACATACAGAATGACCTTACTATTGTCAGCAGATATGAATTTTTCAGTATGATTCAATTCTTTTATCCTTTTCTAAAGGTGTCTCCTGTTTACTAGATGTATGCATGGATGCAACAGTTGACTTATCATGAGACTCGATAATTTTTCAAGTTCCATGATTTTTCCTTTATAACCTCACATTCAGCTTTCAGAGATTCATGCTCTTGCTCAAGCTGTTTATACTCAGCTGATTCTTTGGCTTTTCAGCTTTAAGTTTCAGTGAGTTATTTTGCTCTTTTAGCAAGCTCATCTCTTCCTTAAGCTTAACAAATTCTCCAGCAATAGTAGTATTTTAACATCATTTGCTCTAGAGAATAAAATATCATTAGAGGAGTTACCTCATCCTCAGAGTCATCAGATTCCTTTGCCATCAGGCACAGGAGAGCAGGTTTTTCTTCATCAGAAGATTCTTCATCAGACGTGTCTGAATCTGAATCAGATGAGTAGACAGCAGCAAGCTTTTCTGCTTCAGCCATCATTGCTTTCCCTCTCTGATGCTTTCTTTCTTTTTCTTTCTTCTCCTCTTCAGTGTATTTTCTGCTTTTGGATATGGACAGTCTTGATGAATGTCCCAATTTCCTGCAGTTATAACACATTAGTTTTGCTTTATAATCATCTTTTTCTTGAGAAGAAAGTTAGGTTTAGAAGTAGAAGCATGTTGTATTTGTTTTCATTTTTCTTTGTAGAACTTCTTGAAGTTGTTCATCAATAGTGCAACATCTCCAGCAGTGTACTCCTTCTTGTTGAGTAGAGTGGCTTCATCAGATGAGTCCACTTCTTGCTTTTCTGTGCTGGTCTTCTGGTGTTTTCAGCAGCAACAGTGCAGCTGTGGGTCCTGAAGTTGAGGTTTCTTCAATACCCATCCTAGGCAGTTTATACTCGAATGCCTTGAGTACAGAAAACAGCTCTGTAAGAGAGATTTCCCAATCCCTTGATTCTTCCATTGCTGTCACCTTCATGTTGAACTTAGGAGGTAAGGCCTTCAGTACTCTGATGGTTATCTCCTTGTCTGTGAAGGTTTTTCCAAGCTTCAATACTTCATTTAATATTCTTGTAAACCTTGTATCCATCTGATCAATGGTTTCAGAGGATTTCATCTTGAAGTTATCCAGCTTTTCTAGAGCAACACTCAGCTGATGCTCTTTTATGGCATCATCCCTTCGCTCATATCTCTGACTTTGTCCCACATCTCTTTTGCAGATTTGCAATGTTTGATCTTGTCAAACCGATCATTGTCCAGGGCTTTAGTCATGATAAATCTTCCAATTTGTCCAGGTTGAAAGCTTGATTTCTTCTGTCATTCATGAAGTCTTTTTCCACACGTATCAACTTCATTGATCTTTATCGTCTTGGTGAATTGAATGGACCTTTAATGATACATGTGAACATGTTGTCATTGTAGGCAGCGAGGAAAATCTCCATCCTGATTTTCCAGTCTTCGAAGGACATACCAGCAATGTGGGGAACATGGTTTATGCATTCCATTTTCAAAAAGTTTTGATTTTTCAAAAAGATGCTCTTTTGAAAAAGTTTTGAAAACCTTTGAAAAACACTTGGATCAAGCTCGTTGATCAGGCAGCTGATTCAAATGAACCACCTGCTCTGATACCACTTGTTGGTCCCAAGTGGTCAGATGAGGTCTAGGGGGGGGGGGTGAATAGACCTCTGAAAATTTTTGAACTTAAAAACTTTTCAGTCTTCTGTCAGCAGACTAAGCTGATGAAGAACAGTAAGCAGACTAGTCTGATCGTGAACAAATCTTGAACAGCAGACTGACCACTCTTCTTACAGTACTTAGCTGTTTTTCAAAAACAGTTTTTCAAAGAGTATACTTGCAGCGGATTGTTTTAAAGTGTTTTTCACAAGTAGACTAAGTTCTTAAAAGATTTTATCCCCAGTTTTACAAACTCCTTTTAAAATCTTTTAGTAATTCAAAGTGTTTAAATATGCAAACTTTAAATATGCAAGAAAACTTGAATGCAAGATAACACAAAGAATTTTTATAGTGGTTATATGGATAAAAATCCTTTAGTCCACTCTTCCAGATCACAGATTCTGGGTTATACTATAATCACAAAGATTACAATATTTCTCCACTTACACCTAGACAACTAATGAAAAGGCTATAAGCTCACAATAGGAATTCACAAAGAAAACCTATCCTCTGAAGTAGAATCACTCACAAAGATGGATTCTCACTTCGCACAACACTCAGCTATTACAAAATCACTCAGATAATGTTTTTCTGTTTTCTTCAACTTGGTTTCTGTCAACAGATGACTTCCACCAGACGAGTGAGCTGTTCGAGCTTTTGAGACTTAGAAAATTTCTGCTTCAAAATCGAAATCTCTGATTGTTGTTGTGTGTCTCTCTCTTCGAACTTTGCTCTATTTATACTCGGATTTGAATTTATGACCGTTGAAGCAAATCAAGTCTTCAAATCCATCCTTCAGCTCTTTTGAAACGGCTCCCTGCAGCAATCGTACTGTACAGTACTTTTCTGTCCATCACATTTAATGCTGCATTAAATGCACTCTGCTGATACGAGGATATCTTCAATCATTTGCCATTACTACCCTTCTCTTCCAGCATTTATTACACCAAGTGCATTTATTACCGTTGGACTAATCTCTTGATCTCTTCTACTCTGCTGATCAAAACGACCCTGATAGGTACTCTGCTGATCAAATACTGAACTAATCTGATTTGACTCGGCTGATGACCTACCCTTCTGTTCGCTGTTTCAGCATGAGATCACTAGTCTTCTGAGCTTTGAACTTTGAACTCTTCTGATGTCTTCTTTTACTTGTTCAAAATTCTTCTAAGGGAACTAAGCTTCCATACTTAGCTGATTATGATGTTTTGGAAATCATCAAAACCTTCCCTTAATTACTTGTCTTCTTTGCACTTCATCTTCATCTTCATCTCATCCAACATAATATACCAATATCATTATATGAAGATAATGTCCGCTTGCATTGCTCAATAAAAAAATGGATAATCAAAGAGATAGGACGAAACACATATCATCAAAGTTTTTTTTACCCATTAGCTTCAAGAAAAAGGGTGATATAGGACGTTCTTCAGATTCACTCATGTAACAACTTTGCTGATTTATTCACTAAGCATTGCCGACTACATCATTCAGAAGATGGTTTTACAACATTGGAATGCGGCGACTTGTGGATCTTATGTCGGCATCAGGGAAGAGTGTAATTGACGACACTTACACTGTACTCTTTTTCCTTCGTCCAAGTTTTTGTCCCATTATGGGTTTTCTTGGCAAAGTTTTAACGAGGCAGTGTTACACGCTTATAAGTCCCCTTTCGGATATGTACTCTTTTTCCTTCGTTCAAGTTTTTGTCCCAATAGATTTTTCTTGACAAGGTTTTAACGAGGCATACTCCAGAAGCAATAGGCATCCAAGGGGGAGTGTTATGAAATATTCATAATTTGTGGATGCCATTGATAATTTACCATTCAAGCTATGCATAATTCTTCCACTTACCTTATATGTGGCAAGACATGAAGAAGTGTGGCAAAGCATACACCTGTGGAAATTTCTAGATGTATGCAAGTGTTTAAACATGTAGTATAGTCATGTATCACAATTGCATGGAACACAATATTGAAATGTGGCTATTGCATAGAAGTCTTGAACTCCTATAAATAGATGAGTTTCATCCCTCATTTTTGTAAGAAGATGAACTACAACATAAAATGAGATAAAAGAGTTGAGGAGTTTTATCACATATTACTTTGCATACAACAATTTGTTCATCCATTTTATTCTAAGTTTATAACAAAACAAACCATAATTGGAGTTAAATTTCCATTTTTATATCTAGTGA